>CM052798.1:111231405-111291124 GCA_028533885.1 Nasua narica
AAAGTGCTTATGAGAGAAATTGAGGAAGACACAAAGAAATGGAAAAACGTTCCATGCTCATGGATTGGAAGAACAAATATTGTGAAAATGTCTATGCTACCTAAAGCAGTCTACACATTTAATGCAATCCCTATCAAAATACCATCAATTTATTTCAAAGAAATGGAACAAATCATCCTAAAATTTATATGGAACCACAAAAGACCATGAATAGCCAGAGGAATGTTAAAAAAGAAAACCAAAGTTGGCGGCATCACAATTCCAGGCTTCAAGCTCTATTACAAAGCTGTCATCATCAAGACAGTGTGGTACTGGCACAAAAACAGACACATAGATCAATGGAACAGAATAGAGAGCCCAGAAATGGATCCCCAACTCTATGGTCAACTAATCTTCAACAAGGCAGGAAAGAATATCCAATGGAACAAAGATGGTTTCTTCAACAAATGGTGTTGGAAAAACTGGACAGCCACATGCAAAAGAATGAAACCGGACCACTTCCTTACATCACACACGAAAATAGACTCAAAATGGATCAAAGACCTCAATGTGAGACGGGACTCCATCAAAATCCTGGAGGACAACACAGGCAGCAACCTCTTCGACCTCAGCCACAGCAACTTCTTCCTACAAACATCTCCAAAGGCAAGGGAAGCAAGGGCAAAAATTAACAATTGGGACTTCATCAATATCAAAAGCTTTTGCATAGCAAAGGACACAGTCAACAAAACCAAAAGACAACCGACAGAATGGGAGAAGATATTTGCAAATGACATATCAGATAAAGGGTTAGTATCCAAAATCTATAAAGAACTTCTCAAACTCAACACCCAAAGAACAAATAAGCCAATCAAGAAATGGGCAGAAGTTATGAACAGACATTTCAGCAAAGAGGATATCCAAATGGCCAACAGACACATGAAAAAATGTTCACCATCACTTGGCATCAGAGAAATACAAATCAAAACCACAGTGAGATACCCCTCATAGCAGTCAGAATGGCTATACTTAGCAAGTCAGGGAACGACAGATGTTGGCAAGGATGCGGAGAAAGGGGAACCCTCCTACACTGTTGGTGGGAATGCAAGCTGGTAGAACCACTCTGGAAAACTGAATGGAGGTTCCTCAAAATGTTGAAAATAGAGCTACCCTCCAACCCAGCAATCACACTACTGTGTATTCACCCTAAAGATACAAATGTAGTGATCCGAAGGGGCACATGCACCCAAATGTTTACAGCAACAATGTCCACAATAGCCAAACTATGGAAAGAACCTAGATGTCCATCAACAGATGAATGGATCAAGAAGAGTTGTGTATATATATTCAATGGAATACTATGCAGCCATCAATAGAAACGAAATCTTGCCATTTGCAATGATGTGGATGGAACTAGAGGGTATTATGCTAAGCGAAATAAGTCAGTCAGAGAAAGACAATTAGCACATGATCTTTCTGATATGAAGAATTTGAGAAGTAGGGCAGGGGGTTGTGGGGGGTGGGGAAGAGAAATGAAACAAGATGGGATGTGGAAGGAGACAAACCATAAGAGATTCCTAAACTCACGAAACAAACTAAGGGTTGCTGGGAGGTGGGGGGGTAGGGATATGGACATTGGGGAGGGTATGTGCTATGGCAAATGCTGTGAAATGTGTAAGCCTGATGATTCACAGACATGTACCCTGGGGCAAAGAATACATTATATATTAATAAAAAATTAAAAAAAATTCAGTATAGTTTTATAATAAAAATATATAGAAATGTGTTTGTATAAACAAAGTAGCAGAAAATGAAATTGAGCATAATACTATTTATAATTACATCAAAAAGAACAAAGTAACTAGGAATAAATTTAACTAAGAGGTGAAAGACCTATATTCTAAAAATTATAGGATACTGATGAAAGAAATGAAAACATCACAAATAAATGGAAAGATATACTATGCTCATAGATTAGAAGATTAAAATGCTCATACTACCTAAAGCAATCTACAGATTCAATGCAATGCAATCCCTATCAAAATACCAACAGCATTTAACATAGAACTAGAACAAAATCCCAGAATTTGTATACAACCACAAACAATTGCAAATTGCCAAAACAATGTTAAGAACGAAGTTAAGGTATAATAATCTCAGCTTTTTTTTTATTATGTTCAGGAAGCCACTGTATAGTACATCATTAGTTTTTGATGTAGTGTTCAATGATTCTTTAGTTACGTATAACACCCAGTGCTCACAGTACATGCCCACCTTAATACCCATCACCCTGTTTCCCCCGCCCCCCACCCCCTCCTTCCTCCCCTCTGAAACCTTCAGTTTGTTTCCCAGGGTGCAGAGTCTGTCATGGTTCATCTCCCTCTCTGATTTCTCTCAGCTTTCTAACTATACTATGTAGCTATGGTAATTGAAACTGCATGGCACTGGCACAAAAACAGACACATAGATCGATGGACTGGAATAGAGAGCTTAGAAATAAACCCATGCTTACATGGTCAATTACTCTACAACAAGGGAGAGAAGAATATAGAATAGGGGAAAGACGTTCTCTTCAAGAAATTCTATTGTGGGGGTGGGGGGGCCTGGGTGGCTCAGTGGGTTAAAGCCTCTGCCTTCGGCTCAGGTCATGATCTCAGGGTCCTGGGATAGAGCCCCACATCGGGCTCTCTGCTCAGCAGGGAGCCTGCTTCCCCCTCTCTCTGCCTGCCTCTCTGCCTACTTGTGATCTCTTTCTGTCAAATAAATCAATAAAATCTTTAAAAAAAATTCTATTGTGGAAACTGGACAGATACATATAAAAGAATGAAACTGGACCACTTCCTTTCACCCAACACAAAAATAAACTCAAAATTAGTCAAAGACCTAACTATAAGACCTGGAACCGTAAAATTATCAATAGTAAATACAGGCAGTAATCTCTTGGACACTGGCCTTAGAAATATTTTTCTTGCTCTCTTCAAAGGAAACAAAAGAAAAAATAAATTATTAGAACTACAGCAAAATAAAAAGCCTTTACACAGTGAAGGAAGGGTAAAGGGTACCTTTACTGAAAGGTAAAAGGGTACGCTACTGAAGGGGAAAAGATATTTGCAAATGATGTATCTAATTAGGAATTAATATCCAGCATATATGTGTGCATGTGTGTGCGCATGTGTGTGTCTCCTATAACTCAGCAACAAAAAATGATCTAATTAAAAAATGGGCAGAGGACCTGAAGAGGCTTTTTTTCCAAAGATGAAATTAATTGGCCAAGAGATATATGAAAAGATGTTCAACATTACTAATCATCAGGGAAATGCAAAACAAAACCATAATGAGATATCAGCTCACATCCGTCAAAATGGTAGTATCAAAAAGACAAGAAATAACAAGTGAACAAGTGTTAGCAAGGATGTGGAGAAAAAGGGACCCTCACGTATTGTTGGTGGGAATGTAAATTTGTGCAGCCACTGTGCAAAATAGTGAAGAAAATGAAAACACTAATTTGAAAAGATTATTGCACCTCTATGTTTGCTGCAGCATTATTAACAATAGTCAAGATACAGAAGCAACCTAAGTTTGTACTGATAGACAAGTGGATAAAAAATAATGTGGTACATACATAATGGAATATTACTTACCTGTAAGAATAAAATATTGCCATTAGTGACAATATAGATGGATCTGGAGGGTATATTATACTAAATTAAATAAGTCAGAAAGAGACACACCATGTGATTTCACTTTTATGTGGAATCTAAATGACAAAACAAATGAACAAAAATCAAAATATACTCAAATATAGAGAAGAAACTCATGATTGCCAGAGATCAGTGGGTGGTGGGATGGGTAAAATGGGTGAAGGAGATTAAGAGGTACAAACTTTCAGTTATAAAATACATAAAACACAGGAATGAAAATACAGTATAGAAAATAGTCAATTATAACATTAATTTTGTATGGTAACAAAGCTATACTTACTGAGAGGAGTATTTTGTAAAGTATGTAATTGTCAAATCACTATGTTGTATACCTGAAACTATTATATGTCAGTTTTAGTTAAACAAAAAAAGGCTGAAAATTTTTTTCATATAGAGTAAGATAGGTGCATAAAATTTTAATAGCTATAAATTCCTGCATTTTTTCTCCTTGAAATTTTTTTAGATATTGACAAAGATGTCTAGAACTTATTAAAAATATTATTGCCTGCAACTCTATGGTCAAATAATCTTTGATAAAACAGGAAAAAATATACAGTGGAAAAAAAGATAGTCTCTTCAATAAATGGTGCTGGGAAAACTGGACAGCTATATGTAAAAGAATGAAGCTTGACCATTCTCTTACACCATACACGAAGATAAACTTGAAATGGGTAAAAGACCTCAACGTGAGGCAGGAATCTATCAAAACCCTAGAGAAAAACATAGGCAGTAACCTCTATGACATTAGCCACAGCAACTTCTTTCAGGACATGTCTCCAAAGGCAAAGAAAACAAAAGCGAAAATGAACTTTTGGGACTTCATCAAGATAAAAAGCTTCTGCACAGTGAAGGAAACAGTCAACAAAACAAACAGGCAATGCACAGAATGGAAGAAGATATTTGCAAATGACACTACAAAGGTTTGATATCTAAGATCTATAAAGAACTCCTCAAACTCAACACTCAGAAAACAGATAATCACATCAAAAAATGGGCAGAAGACATGAACAGACACTTCTCCAAAGAAGACATACAAATGACCAACAGACACATGAAAAAATGTTCATCATCTTTAGCCATCAGGGAGATTCAAATCAAAACCACACTGAGATACCACCTTACACTAGTTAGAATGGCCAAAATCAACAAGACAGTAAACAGCAAATGCTGGAGAGGGTGTGGAGAAAGGGGAACTCTCTTCCACTGTTGGGAATGCAAGTTGGTGCAGCCACTTTGGAAAACAGTGTGGAGATTCCTTAAGAGATTAAAAATAGAGCTACCCTATGACCCTGCAATTGCACTACTGGGGATTTACCCCAAAGAAGCCGATGCAGTACAAAGAAGGGCCACATGTACCCCAATGTTCATAGCTGCAATGGCCACAATAGCCAAACTGTGGAAAGAACCAAAATGCCCATCAACAGATGAATGGATAAAGATATGGTCCATATATACAATGGAATATTATGTCTCCATCAGAAAGAATGAATACCCAACTTTTGTATCAACATGGATGGGACTACAAGAGATTATGCGGAGTGAAATATGTCAATCAGAGAGAGTCAATTATCTTATGGTTTCACTTATGTGTGGAGCATAAGGAAAAACATGGAGGGCATTGTGAGAAGGAAAGGAAGCGTGAATGGGGGGAAATCAGAGGGGGCGATGAACCATGTGAGACTGTGGACTCTGAGCAACAAACTGAGGGTTTTGGAGGGGCAGGGGTGGGGGGTTGGGTGAGCCTGGTGGTGGGTATTGAGGAGGGCACCTATTGCATGGCCCACTGGGTGTGGTGCATGAAAAATCAATCTTGTAACACCGAAAAAATAAAATAAACATATTTGGGCAAAAAAAATATTATTGGAGACCTCTGAATACCATGTGAACATGTGGTTTTGTGAAGAATAATTAGCCCTATAGTAATTGCCTAAATTGATTAATCTGTGACTGCAAAGTTTGATTTATTTACTTTAATCCTAACAATAAATTACAATGCTACCCAATAGATTTGAGTTTATTATTGCCAAAGTGTTTTTTTTTTTTAAAGATTTTATTTACTTATTTGATAGAGAAAGAACACAAGTATGGAGTGGGGTAGAGGGCAAGCAGACTCCCCACTGAGCAGGGAGTTGACGTGGGGCCCAATCTCAGGACCTGGAGATGGTGACTTGAGCCAAAGGCAGACACTTAACCAACTGAACCACCCAAGCACCCTATTACCAAGCTTTTTAAAAGTGCTTTTCATATATTCTTACTTGACTATCATGAGTTTTTAGTAATTGGCTAAATTTAAGGTAGCTAAATCTAATTTAAGGCTAAATCTATCTTTTAAGGATTGAAGAAATGGTAAACTGAGGCAATGACTATCTGAAAATTAGGGTTAAATTTTGTCAATCATTATTCAGTATGCAAGGAGGAGTACTTTGTCAGTAGTTTGTCCAAAATTGTTTATTAGGTCTATAAGCATGAGAAATGAGTAGCTATAATCACCTGTGACATGTTCCTTGAATCTGAAAATTTCTAGAAAACAGGAACCACGTTGAAGCTTAAGCTCAGTCTGACAAAAATCTCCTTGAATGGCAACGGTAGTGAATGCTGTAAAAACTCAAGAGAATGGCGAAGGAAAGTGGCAAAACTGCAAACCACCCATTGAGAAAGAAGAGCACCAGCTAAAGAGAAATGAGAGGACAATGAGTAAGTAGAGAGTGAGGCAGCCAGGTTTTGTCATTTCCCCATGTGACTGGAGAACCAACAGAGTCCAGAAGCCCTAGATCTGCCTTTTTAAATATCCTCTATAAATGTATATGGCGACCCTATTAGACTGAGCAGTTTAGGCCTTTTAGTCGCTTTCCTGGAGGAAAGACAGAGTTTTCTTTTTTAGCAGTAGGGCTGTCTGGATCTATAAGCTTAACCAGTTCTGGAACACTTCTTTCAGGGGCTAAAAAATATTATTCTGTAATTACCACATTGGCTAGGAGGTTTTGGTTTCCAAATGAACAGAAAACCCACTTCGGATTGTACTGAGCCATCATGGGAAATTATTTGCTTGTAAATGGAAAGTCTAGCAATAGGTAAGCAAAATTTGGTCAGGGCACCAACTCGATTTCTCTACATTTTTTGTTACTCCGCATTCCTTTGTTCACTCTACCCAGCTTCCCTTATGGTTACAGAATGGCTGCAGCAGTGGTGGGTCTTACATTCACGTACCACATTGCCAAAAAAAAAAAAAAATGGAGGAGGGGTATTTCTCCAGCTACTGAAAACGAAGTCCTTAACTTCACTAGCGTTGGATCAAGCAAGATGCAGAGCCCACACTTGAACCAGTGACAGTGCTGGAAGAATGCTATGTGCTGACTGGTTCATGCTGTTAAGCCTCACTCCCGCAGCAGGGGAGGCGATGATGCTAATGGAGGCTCTCGTAACAATCCGTGGCGGCGGCATCAATGAGGACAACCTCAATGTTCACACACAGGATCCACCACGTGAACCCATGTGCACTTGCTGTCAATGCTTTTGTCCAGTTGCCTTTTCCAAATTGCACAGAGGTTTGCTGGGACGTCTGCCACGGGTAATTTGGTAGGTTTTAGTGTACAGGGCATTTAAGATACAAGGCAACCGGCAGGGGTGGGAGTGGAGAATAATCTTGTCAGGTTCCTATAAGTCAAAGCCTTCTGGAAGAATATTCTGAGGATGCAGAGTTTTGGCATTTAATAATAGCCCAGGATTGAGTTTAATTAAGAATAATCAGGAAGGGGAGGTTATTATTAGCAGTCTAAAATTAACTACACAGAAGTGGAGAGTCACAGAATTGTCAGCTATGTTCAAAGGCAAAAACTAAAATCTATTTCTTTTCTTCCTATCCCCAAATGAATTTACATGAAGCTTAATGGCTTTGTAATTACATAAGGACTTTTACTCTTCAATACCTTCTTCGGGCTGCATTTTTTAGTGTCTTCTTCCTAAGTACTTAATTTTCCCCATTTGATGAATAAAATCTAAGTGAATGTAGACTTTTTGATGTATGGGTACCAGATGCTGGGAAGAAAAACGGATTTAAAATATTACAAGATTCTGGAAGTCTGGAATAGTGGGAGATTTCCCGAATATGGATGGCTTTATTTGTAGTGTGCGACATGGGATGTGAAAAGAAGCTAGGGCTCCTGAGGACAGAGAGCAGAAACCTCAACCCTCGTCCTGACCCCCACTCCTGCTCCACTCCACACACTTCTTCCTTTTGTTATATGAGCTGGATCAGGATGGAGGGCAATGGATGAAGAGCTTTTTGTACAGAATGAGTGTCCGTCTATAAAATCTCTAACGATGTCCCGTGAGGCTGGAACCAGTTCTGTGTGTATCATGAAATTATTCTGACCCATCTAAACAGGTCTCTTCTTTTTCTACATGACCCCAGGCTTCAAGGGCTTACAAGGATAGGTGGCTGGATCCATCTAAATTTCCTCATTTTGCATTTCGGATTCTGGTCCTGGCTTTCTCTTACTAATTGCTGTGAGTTGAGGCCAGGATTCCACGTTTGTGATCTCTATAAGTGATGAATAACGAAGCCCACTCATTACAGCACCATCAGTAGGATCAAATTAGGTAACACATGGGCGTTATAAAATGACACAATGGTAGAGAACCATTAATCTCTCGAATGCCAAAAATGGTCTGAAATGTTGCTGCAGTACATTCTTTCAACATGCCTGAAGTTTCTTTTTAATAAGAATTCTAATTGCAGAATGATACAATTTGGCCATTCTAAAAAAAAAAAAAAAAGCACAAAGATGATTCTACTTTATAAAATTAGACACCGGAAAATAATACATACAAATGTTCTGGCTGCTATCATCCAGGTAGAATTGAATTTAATCTCCGATAACAGGAATCCAACTTTACCATTAGTGTGGTTTCTGTGTTTTCCCCTGCTCTAATGAGCTGAAGAAAGATAATGCCCGATGTGAGATACATAACTGTTAAGAGGCAGGAGTAATGGATTTTGATGGAAAGATATAAAGATACATGTCCCTCTTGAGCTTAACTCTAAAACCCCTTTGCAGTTGGCCATGAAAAACATTCAGTCCTTACTCTCAACTGCTTTAAAATAACATTCTATTTTGCTAGAATTCTTCTGTTCTGCATTAATCAGGGTCTATGAAGAAAAGAAAGTGAACCTCCTCTCAATCTAATCTTGCCGGAGATCACACAGACTGGCTTTGACGCCTGTTCCGAAGTTCCTGAAAGAGAAGAGGATGCACTCAGCTGAAAATGACAGGGCGATCCCCACGTGACTCTGTAATGGCATCATTAAAAAGGAATGTTTAATCTCTGCAATCCCTGACTTTCAACCAGCCACTATTGTGTGAATCAGAAGGAGAAAACACTCAGCACGGAGGAGCTCATGGTAGTAAAGATGAAGTATCTGTAAAGAATTAAAAAAAAAAAAAACAAAAACTCGTTGCAAAGAATCTTTCCTTTAGGTTATCTTTGGCTCTGTTTTCCCTGAGATTATTTCTTATCCATCCCCTTCTTGGATATAAAATACCTGCCACTTATATTTTTACCAGGCTTATAAGTTTTGGTGTGTGTTGGAATCCTCCTAGTCTCAGTGGGAGCAGAGAAACAAACTAGGCAGGCAGGCAGGAGTTCTTATTACTACTATGTCCTCAGTTTACCTGCATTGGACAGGCTATAAATGGGGTTGGGTGAGAAAAGGAGTCTGGAGGAGAGGGCTTCAGGGATGCCCTTTCCTGGCCCGAGTCAATCAGAGGCATAAAACCCATAACCCTAAATCCTGCTGGTTTGAAGTATTTTGTCCCAGGATCCCATTCTTTTCCCTCCAAATAGCCCCACAAGTGCCACCTAACAGGAAATATGGATTGATATGGCAATTACTGGTTAGCCCCAAACACAGGTCACTTATGACTCATCACTTATGTAGAACATATGACAAAGAATTCAGAGGACTCCTGGTGATGTGCTTTCACAGTGTGGTGCCCAGTGGTAAACCTGACTTGATACCACCCATGTTGAGTGAAAGGAGCATGGGCGTTCAGGTCATCAAAACGGGTTTCAAAGCTTGACTTGATCATTTAATTTCCCTCGTACCTGGTCCTTATAAAATGGTGAAACCTCACCTGTGTAACAGAGCTTTAGAAGGGCCGAATGAGAATGGAAATGAAGGTTCTTCATAACACAGTCAAATGCCATATACAAATGAGATTCTGTCTGGGCCTACAGCCATTGGGATTTTAAGGATGGCCTTTACAAGTTTGGTGGAGTTCCTTTATTGGTCCAGAATAGAGAGCCAGAGACAAATGGATATGCCCCTGTGTCTAGACCTCTGGATCTGTTCAAAATATTTCTAAGTAATTTGACATCAAAGACTGACTGAGCTGGGGAAATGGAGGTAATATGATGCCATCTCCTCCTTTCCTCTCAAATGTAAAACCAAAAATTGAAAAATACTACCCCATCATCTATACCTACTTCCCATCTCCCTACCTCTTACCATTAGATTTCTTTTGCTTAAATACATGATGTCTTCAGATTCAGAGTAGGAGGAGCTAAAATGTTGGCTAATAAGATCACAGTTGCAAATCTGGACTGGGGTAAGGAGGCTACAGAGAGGGGAAGGCTTTGGGGATGGAGAGAGGCCAAAAATACAGGACTCTTCATCTATTCCCCTCCAGAAAGAATACAAAATAAATTGACAAGATAGATTTTAAAGACACTTAATGATAGCAAGCCACAGTGGTTAAAAAAAAAAAAAGATCAAGTTCTTTGTGATAACAGCCTTGTAACTGTGTTGAAATCAACCACTGTGTATCTCTGGAAGATAATTCCATGTTGCTGGGGAATAAATATAACCAGATAATTCTTAAGTACTACAAAGAACAAAAAGCCAGTCAAACAAAACAAAACATCTGCATCATATACCTAGAAATTAAAAAAAAAAAATAGCCTTTCCTTTCTCTAAAAGGTGAGAAATCTCAGAAAAGCTGGTTTTTCTAAGTCACCAGCAAAGATAACTCTTCCACTGGTCTCCCTTGCTAAGGGTAGGCCTGTTGCATCTGTGAGGCTTTGCGTGCCCTGGAATCTTCAACAACCAGCTCTGCTTCTGATAGGCATTCAACAAATATTCGTAGAATGTTTCCTTAAACCTTGGAGGGTCTTGTGTGTGTGTACGTGCGTGTGTGTCTTCCCATCTCTCCCTCCCTCTGCCCATCTGTCTTTCTGCCTCTGGCATGTGTGTATTGCTTTGGCTTCACGTGTAGGTTTTTTTCCTGTCTCTGCGTATGGCTGTGTCTGTCTCTCTGGCTCTGCGTGTCTCTGTCTCTCTGGCTATGTGTGTCGCCCTGGCCCTACGTCTCTCTGTGTCTCAGAGAATAATGGTAATCCTCGGGGTAGCTCAGCAGCTCTCCCACACACCGGTCTCCCTCCAGCTCTAATGACTCAGCTGGTTTTTTGGGGGCCTCCAAGTGGACTTCCTATGTAACCCTCTCCTCAAGCCAATATATTCTCTGTTGCCACTAGGAGGGTCTCTGTGAAATATAAATCTGATTACACATTCAGTCAATATTTACTGAAGTCCTGCTCCTGCCAACCACTACTGTAGGTTCTCAGTTTCCCCCTCAGCAACTTTCCATCATGTATGGAATTTGGCGCTAGTCAGCCTCCTCTCCTGCCTCCCTTATCCAACCCACACGCTGGCTTTTCAGCCACACCCGAGTCCCTTTTATTTCCCTGGGAGTCGTATGTTGACTCATCCCTTCTTGTCTTTTTGTTCCTTCTGCAATGAAAATCCTTCCCCATCTCGTTCATCTGAAGTGTTCCCTTTATCCCGTAACACCCAGCTAGGGGGCTCCCCCGTAAAGGCTCTTTCTAGCCCAGACAGAGGGCAGCATTGTATATTGTGTGCCACAGTGCTACAAGAGCACTTCTAGCCTTGCTTGTGCATTACACAAGTGTAATACGTAGGTCATAAGTACAGCACTGGATGGTAATGCTTTCTCCTCATTGCTGTCTCCCTGCCTGCAGTGCAGGCTCCCAGAGCATCTTTAAACGTCCAACTCCATATAAGGTACATAATGCGCATTTGTTAAAAGAAGAACAACATAAGCGTAACTGTGGATCTGTCTCCCATACCTGCCTCGAAATGTTATTTTTTAGGGCCTTCTTTTTCATTCCATAGCTCTTTCCTTAGGCAATCTCATCTCACCCTCTTACTCCAACACATCTATATGTTGCTAATGCCCCAAAACTAATCTCTAAAACCTCTCTTCCAAGTTCCTGCTCAGCTATCTGACTACATGACTAGTTAGGTCTTCCTGAATGGATCCCAGACATAGCAAGCCTAATATCCAACAATAAAATTATCTTTTCCTCAAATCCACCACTTCTCGGTTTTGTTAAGTGGTACCCCATATCCAGGCACCCCCAAGCCAGAAAACCGGGTTATGTCTTTGAAAGTTCTTTCTTCCTCATTCAAACATCCAGTTCATTGCCAAATCTAGTGCACTCGACTGACCTCTAGTTCTGACCTTGAATCTTTCTTCCTTCATCACCAGTGCTCTTCCTCTGCTCTTTCTTTTCTGGTCTACTACTGAGCCTCCTAACTGGTCTCTCTGCTCCCATCCTGCCCTCTTCAATCTGCACTGTACAATGGAGGAAAGCCATCTTTGGGGGAAAAAAAATACAAATAGCATCCTGTCCCTCCTTTCTTAAAACTATTCAGTATCTTTCCATTTACGAAAAGATAAAATTCTTCAAGTTCTTTGCATAACCTGCAAAACACTATGCCAGTGGGCCCCTGCTTTCCTTTCCAGGCTTTTCTTGCACTCCTCACTTTTTATGCTGCAGACATAGAGCCCAGAATTCTCCCTACCAAATGGAAACAGATACGTAAGAGAATTCAAATTCAGATTATACCAGTTACCAGGGAATGCAGATATTCCCTGATTAAATTATGGCTGCCAGCAGCACGCAAACTATAGAAATTGCTAATTAAGAGACAAAGCAATAGAATATAGGTGTAACTGAGCAGTACCTAAGGTGGGAAAGGAATACACCAACATATTTGTTTTAGTTAAAAGTACCTGGAATCATTTGCGGTATAGTTTATCTTGGGGGTAAAATGGAATAGATTAAGTTATAATGGCTGTTCTAAGTTAAGTCTTTCCTCTGATGCTCACTAACATATTGTCACTTTCTTCCAAGTCTCTTTCCAAGAGTTTCACAACACTTGATTACTGAAAATATATTATAGACACTAGACAACTACAAATCTAATTATATTTGGAAAACTGTCCCAAGGCCTTGTTGTACATTTCAACAAGGTATTCAACCAGCTTAATGGTTAAGGACTAAAACTGTCCTATTCATGATTTCACCAAAACAGTTTTCACACTTATCATAAGTAATGAATGAATCCCATGTTATCAACATGCAAAACACATTTTATGATACATTGTCTTTTCTTTTCATTGCATTTCTTTTATTGCTTAGAGATTTTCCCCAGTAATAAGCCAAGATGATTTTCAAAAAAAAATGAATTAGAAAAGATAGCAACCTTTAAAATATTATTTTTCTCTACTGTGGAAAAGTTCCATCACCATAGTCAGTGTTTTTAATAATCCAGATAAAAAGTAATCATAGAAGGTTGGTAATTTCAGATCTAGTTCATTGTCAGAAAAACAAAATCCCAATTGGGCTGATTTTTATTACTTAGGGAGGCAGTATAGCATAATATAATAGCTTTGGATTTTGGATTCAGAAAACCTAAGTTTGAATTACCTGGGAGCATAAATTTGGAAAGATAACTTCTCTGACTCTCAGTTTTCTCTGGATAATATTACATCTACTAGTATGTTGGTGAGTTGAAGTGAACTTAACTACCAGTGTAGTGTTTGACAAGTGGCAGGGGTTAAAAATTGCAGCTTTCGGGGTGCCTGGGTGGCTCAGTGGGTTAAAGTCTCCGCCTTTGGCTCAGGTCATGATCTCAGGGTCCTGGGATGGAGCCCCACATTGGGCTCTCTGCTCAGCAGGGAGCCTGCTTACCCCCCTCTCTCTGCCTGCCTCTCTGCCTACTTGTGATATCTCTCCTCGCTGTCAAATAAATAAATAAAACACCTTTTTAAAAAATTGCAGCTTTCATGAATTGTAATGATGTGAAGCTTTCTATCTTCCCCTGATTTTATTCACAAAGGAGAATGCCACAAGATGCCTTTGGTTTTTATATCACTGAGTTGTTGCAGTTAATAAGGTGACTAATTCCATTGATTTCCCAAAGGATGTGGGTTTTCTGGAAAAGATAGGTTAATCATGGTTCACTTGAGAGTTTAGTGACTTTGGCATTACTACTATTGCCAACAACAGAGATTAACATCTTTTAGAGTTATCCTAGAGTTCTGGGATTTTCGTGGACCTATACAGCTTCCATTTATAATTCCATTCTAAAGGGAAAGAGCTTTCTGTTTAGCTCTAGAATTTCTAACCCATTCTGGCAAGCAAACACTAGTTCGTTTTTGTATTTAGTAACTCAAGTGTTTGTTGAATGTGGACTACACACCATTCTAAGCAAAGAGAAAACAGAAATAAAAAATATAAAATCCCTGACATCCGTCAGGGAGGCAATACACATACATAAGAAGTAAGTAAATCATATATTCTGCACAATGGTAAGGAGCACTATGGAGACTAGAAGGCAGGGAAACTTTATATGGAGTGCCAGAGGCAGGTCTTCTAATTTTAAATATGGTGGCCTAAAGGGGTGTACTTGAGGTGACACTTGCATAAAGACACGAGGGAGATGAATGAGAAAGCCACAAGGGTCTTTTAGGGGAGAAACTTCCAGGCAGAGGAAAGAACAAAAGCAAGGGCCAAGATGCAGGAGTGTGCCTAGTGACTGAGGAATAATGAAGAGGCAGTGTGGCTGGAGAGGAGTAAGCAAGGGGAAGAACAGGGGGAGGCATCAGAAGCAGGGCCTTGAAGGCATCAGGACTCTGGTTTTTAATGCAAGGGAGAAGGGAAGTCACCAGAAGGTTTTAAGTGAGTGGAATAAAGGAATGTGTTTATCCTTTTCATGTAGCAGGTAATCTCTTGCTCCTATAGTTTCTACAGCCCACCTAGAGGGCTGGTCCCACAGCTGGTCCCCTCAGAACTCAAGCCTCTAGAGGGCTCTTTGGGTCCCATGAAAAATTTGGGTCACTACAACCCACCCCAATATGGAGACTGTTCTATAGCAGTCTAAGAGGGTCTGGGGTAAGAGTCGGTTATGTAAAATGTGGAATATACTCTAGAAGTATCTAATAAATGGATAATCAGAAAAAGCAAGCAGGGGTGGAGAGAATAAACATCAGCTACCCATATACCCCTCCCCACAGCCACTAACAACTACCATTTTACTTTCTATGAATCTACTTTAGTTATTTCATTTAAATGGAATCATTTTTCTTTTTCTGTTTATTTCACTTAGTAAAAGGTCTTCAAATTTTACCTAGTTTGCAGCATGTATCCGAAAGTCATTTTTTAAAGGATGAATAATCATCTATTGTATGGATATATTTAAGTTCTTTTAAAGTCTACTGCTTCAGCCCAACATCACCACCCTGGACAGTCCTTCACCCATTCAGGTTACTACAAACTCCGTAGACAATGATTTTGGGGAGAGTCTTGGAGGAGGCAAGAAACTAAAAGTGGAGAAAAGAAAAGTTACACTGAGATAAAAGGAGTCCAGGATGACTGGCATTGTATCTAAGTTTAGTGTTAGAGAGTGACCCATGAGACTATTAGCTCCACTTGGCTTCAATTTCTTCTTGTAGCACGTGTCGGTAATCTACGAAGAATTCATGGGGTGACCAAAAACCCACAACCTCCTGGGGCAGTCCATTCCAATTCTGTCTCCATTTCACGTACCAGCACTCATCTTTGAGTTTTGTAGAACAGTAACTTTTGATATAGCTCTAAGAGAGAGAGAGAGAGGTCCCAGACTACATACTATTTCTAAGAGTGGGAACATTACTCCTACACTTAATAATTCATTGCTCATTTGTTTTTATGATAAAACTATTATTTTAATGAACATGTTAAGGGACAAATGCTATGCAGTAAGCACCTTGGAAAGTTATTTGGCGTCAATAATATAGAAGTACATCTCTCTTCTCTCCTACCAACCCTCAGAAAAAAGAAGTTTCTTGACAATCTCAACTAGAGTGGAATCACACCGAGGTGAGAAGGAACAGAAAAATATGGGAGGGAAAACAAAGAGCTGATATATTTGGAAGACTTTCTTCTGAGAAATAGGCTTGTGAGGCTGATGGCCACTGTTAGTGACAGAACGTATCCCTTAACACCTCTCCAGAAGAAGTTGCATCTCCCCATAGGTGGTCCTCTCTATGAAGAATTCTCTATTCAGAACATGAAAAATAGGGGCACCTGGGTGGCGCAGTGGGTTAAAGCCTCTGCCTTCAGCTCAGGTCATGATCTCAGGGTCCTGGGATCAAGCCCCGCATTGGGCTCTCTGCTCAGCAGGGAACCTGCTTCCCCCTCTCTCTCTGCCTGCCTCTCTGCCTACTTGTGATCCCTCTCTCTGTCAAATAAATAAAATCTTAAAAATAAAAAAAAAATAACTAAATGTATATACTGCACTGCCTCAGGAAAAAAAAAAAAAACCTCTGAACCTCAAGGCAAATATAAAACAGAGATGAAGGAATAATTGAAAAATAGTAAAGATCATTTTTCAGTTACATGTAGGTGTAGTAGATTTGGTTAAGCCTGTATAACACTTTTAGCCTGTTATTAGCCCGTTAGAAGAGTCTTCCAACAAGACTCCTTGAAGTGATTGATACAGCAGATACAATTTTTATGAAAGATTTTGAAAGCCTCCAACATAATGTCTTAAGCTATTAAGCAATGCATTTGTTAATCCTCATGGTCTAGGTGGAAACAGATTATAGAAAGCAAGTAATGAACACCCATTTGAAAATAAGGTAGCAGGACAGGGACATTATGGGAAGGATACTGGGATATGCTATAAAAATTAAGGAAACGGTCAGCAGTCAAGTCTTGGATAGAACAGGAATCAGGCCACCTCTAAAGTTCTTCCAAAAGCTAATAGACTGTAATGAATTGTCCTACAACTGTTGGGACTCAGCTTCTAAGTTTGGATGTTCTCAGTTCAAGTGACTAGCAGAAATTCCAATTCCACATTCCAAGGTGAGAAAATCTGATACAATGGTTTTTGGGTAAGGTGTCAATCCAGACCTATCCCTAACATTTGTGGGATGTTAAGTTAAACAGGATGTTGATTTAAAGTGTAAATGGAAACACTCCAGGAAATAGATCCCTAGTGTGCTGGGCATTGCATGGAAATTTTGAATCACCCTATTGTATACCCAATACTAACATGGCACGCTATGTTAACTAAATGGAATTTAAGTAAAAACTTAAAAAAAAAAAACCTAAATGTGTAAATGTTAGAAGTTACAAATCAAGGTAATAAAGATAAAATGCTCTTTCCTTTTACCTTGACAAGAATACTTTCCTAACAGTCTGGAAGTCCAGGTTCAAATTTAGAATTCTTGGATCCCATGGGGGTACTGCACCCAAGGGTAGCATAGCAGCAGAGGGAGTTGGCCCCTAGCCTGCTACCCATTTGGTACATTCTACTCCTGGCTTTAGATACCCTAGTTTGTATATCCAAATTTCAAATATAGCCCAAACATACACCTGCCCCATCATACCAATTGGGCCTATGGCTGCAAGGCTCATGAGGGTCCTAGATGTGGGCTTGAGACTTTCAGGGGTGGATCCAGCATCCTGGATTCCTACACAAAGGATGGACACACTTTGAGTAGGATGGGAGTCCCATCCTACTCAAGGCAGGAAGAGGTAGGTAGGAGGTAGGAGGAAGAGGAACAGAGCATGACGCCCAGGGTATGGATCCCTGTCACCCAGTAGTTGATTGTAATACTAGCTGTAATACCAGGAAAAATGATCACTCTGGTTCTGTTAGTGTAATTATGGTTCATCGTATTATAAGGCTAGTCAAGAGCCTTAAATAGAAAAGGAACTTCATACTCAAACACTTAGTTTACTGCACACTAAATCAGAAGAGATAAAAATTTCCTAGGTACTACCTAGGAAAGGGGAAAACAGAAAACGGTCACAGTAACACAAACGATATAGGCAATTTATCTTCTTACTTCTAAAATTAAAACTGCTTATTCTTCTCCCTAAAAAGATCAGCAAATGTTTCACTTCTACAGGTCAAACAGGCTATCGATGCCAATCTTGTGGCTTTGTTCTACAAAATTTCTCTTTCTTCTCTTAGAAAAAAAAAAAAAAAGAAATAAAATACCACAATACCTGAAAATAGTTTAGATTAAAACTGTGCTAAGGGGGCGCCTGAGGGGGCGCCTGGGTGGCTCAGTTGGTTGAGCAACTGCCTTCGCTCAGGTCATGATCCTTGAGTTCCGGGATTGAGTCCCACATCGGGCTCCCAGCTCTACGGGCAGTCTGCTTCTTCCTCTAACCTTCTCTCCTCTCATGCTCTCTCTCACATTCTCTGTCCCTCAAATAAATAAATAAAATCTTTAAAAAAAAAAAACAAAAACTGTGCTAAGGTTTTATTCCATTACTGTTCTCTCCTGGGTTCCTTAATAAGCATATCTGTATGCAACCAAGATCTTCAGAACCTTGCGTGAGTGATTCTCTACATGAAGTTGTAATCTCCTATCTTCTGACCTCAATTTCCACTGCTGAAATTGAATAGTGTGACACCAACAGAAAAAAATGACACAGGAACATATCTCTCAAGAAACAGTAAATATCTCCAACAATAAAGATTGAAAACAGCAGATAGTGGTGTACAAACTGTACTTCCCATTTTGAAAGTCATTTTAAAAATATAGATAGATCTATTAAGATTAATCACATACACCTGGGATTTTTCATTGCCTAAACCACCATGTCCAAATTCACTGAAATTTTCCTCCATCTGGTCTTGCTTTTTTCTAGCCTCCTGTATACATAACATTATTCTTTCTATGGCTCTGGTTCCCCTCCCCCTACCATTCCTCTTATCCTAGGGCTTCCAGCGGATCCCTGTTTGTGACATCAAGGATTCTCAAGTGTGCAGAAAATATAGTTTGAGTATGAGCTTCAGAATAAAAAAAAAACAACAACTCTAGTCTGAATTCCAGTTCTGTCTCTGACAAACTGTGTGATTCTAGACACGTTTACCCTGTTGGCCTCCAGTTTCCTCATCTGTAAAATGGGGGTAACAATTGTGCTTATTTCATTAAATTGTGATACAGATAGTTAAATTAATATAGATAAACTCTTATGGCAGTGCTTGGCAAGTGTTAAACCTTCCATAGGTGATGCTTAGCATCACTTGTCAGGGAAATGCACATCAAAACCAGTGAGATATCACCTTACACCTGTTAGGATGGCTAAAATAAAAAAAGACTAGAAATAGAAAGTATTCGGCTATAGAATAAAAAGGAAGATTTATAAGCTGTTGGTGAGAATTTAAATTGATACAGCCACTATGGAAAAGAGTATGGACTTTCCTCAAAAAATTAAATAAAACACTATATGATCCAATAATTCCACTATTAGCTATTTATGCAAATAAAAAACACTAATTTGAAAAGATATGTTTTCATTTTTGTAGTTTATTGTATTATTTATTATAGTATTATTGTATTTTTTATTGTAGTATTATTTAATTTTATTATAGTATTTTGTACTATAATTTTGTACCAAGTTTATTGTAGTATTATTTAAAAAGCCAAGGTATGGAAGCAACCTAAGTGTTCATTGATAGACAAATGGATAAGGACGAGGTGGTATGAATCTTGTGAAGTGAATCAACAACCAAAAACAGGATCAGACCCATAAATAGGAAACCATTGGTTGCTGGAGGGGAGAGCGGTAGGGGGATGGGTAAAATGGGTAAAGGGGAGTGGAAGAGACAGGCTTTCTGACACAGCAGGAGGAATATAGTCAATGATACTTTCATGACCTTTTGTATAGTAATAGATGGCAGCTACATTCATGGGGAACATAGCATAAGGTATAAAATTGTTGAATCACCATGTTATACACCTGAAACTAATGTAAAATTGTGCATCAACTTTATACAAAAAGTTGATATATATCCTTTCCATAGGTAGTTAAAAATCTACTTATCCTCTTGGCGCTTGCACTCATCCCCATAGGTTCATCTCTTGCCGTTCTGTCTTACAGCTTTCATTTCAGAGCTACTGAACTAAAGAGTTTTGAGAACATGCTGAACTATTCTGTGTAGGATGGCTGATTTTCTACTTTCCTTTAAAGAACCAAACTGAGATATGACCACTTCAAGAGTTCTCCCCCTTTCCCAGACACAAGGCACTGCTACTTCTATCCATACTTCTCTGCCACACTTCCCCAGTGTAGAGAATGTCAGACTTTGGTTGGTAAGGAGAGTCACAGAAATGGGCAAGATGATTTTCAGCAAGTTCTCCAAAGTCGGGTGTTGCCCATTTCCTCAGGAAAACCAAGGAGACCTCAGCTATTGGTGATAGAAGGCTAAAGAGAACCACTCTTTCCAGTGGAGGACCCTGGTGTCAGTCAGTGAAGCTGGGCAGAAGGGAGACCAGGTCTGCGAACTCACAGCCCTGGCATCTGGATAGAAAGTTCTCCTTGGTTTCTCCTCGTTATTGAGGATGGCAAGCACGTAGGATTAGGGGTCCAATGAGAGGTAGGTCTGAGAGGACTTCTTAGGGAAAGATTTTGTTTTTCTTTTTTTTTTAATTCCAGAACCCAGAGCAGCAGCATGGTGAGGCACCTGGTGTTGCAGGCCTCTGTGCAACACTGACTGGGGACAGGGACTGCATGGAGGTATGACTGTGATCCAGGCTTGTGACATAGTAGCCCTGGGTAAACACTGCAGCCTTGTCTGGGCACCATGGGTTGCTCAGAGCTGTTGAAACACCTGATTGTTCTTGAGTCCTCCAAACATTTGGTTGGGGCTTTAGGTCTTAGAAATGTTACTTTTTGCTCTTTTCAGGATAGCAGAGCCTGAGTGAACACCTGCTATACACAGTATTGTAAATTACAGAATTTACAAGTCTATATTTCCTTTCCTTTTAGACTGTGGGCTCTTTGAACACAGGTATGTGGTTATTACTGCCACTAGTGCCAAGATGAGCGCAGTTTATAGAAGATGTTCAATGAATGTGTAGTTATCTGGAATCAAAAAACCTATTTGGCACCTAAACAGGCTCTTGATTCATGTAACTCTCCTATACAAGAGCTATTCCATAATGACGTTGCCACGGAATTACCTTTTTACTACTAAAGACCCTACATATGGTTTCCTTCAAGAAAATCATATTTTGGAAATTGTGGTCTCCTAGACTATAATTATTAGCAACCTGCTTCCTGTTTTTTGTTAGGCATATCTTACTGCCAAACAAATTTTCTTAAAAGTCCGAGGTAGCCATTTACCATGAGATAATTATGATATATCATGAGCTAATCAATTATCACACTTAATTGCCAAGAAAAAAATTCGTTAACTTTAGTTTGTATGGTTTCTGATGAGGCATTTCATTTTTTATTTTTTTAAAAAGATTTTATTTATTTATTTGCCAGACAGAAAGTGAACGAGACTGAGAAAGCACAAGCAAAAGGAGCAGCAGGCAAAGGGAGAAGCAGGTTCCTCATTGAGCAAGGAGCCCAATGCAGGACTCTATGTCAGGGCCCTGGGATCATGACCTGAAACGAAGGCAAATGCTTAACCAACTGAACCACCCAGGCATCCCATCTGATGAGGCATTTTTAAACATTGAAACTTAATGGTGGGTTTCCATTTCTGCTCTGATGACCTCCAAAAAAGAAACCATTAGTTCTGTGTGCCAAGGAAAGTTTGATGGTGCCCAATATTTCAGACCAAGAGTGAGGGCTGTGCGTTCAATGTCACAGGTGGCTTGGTGACTGAGTTTTGATTCTTAGATCTGGAAAGGACCTCAGAACCCCCCCTGCAGTCCCTAAGTCCTCTCAAAACAGGCCATATAGGCCAGTGTCACAAAACTATTATTAGAGATGGAACCAGGACCCAAGTGTCCTAACTCACAACCTATGGAGTTAGGATACCTGGGTCTAAATCTTGTTTCTATTTCCCCACAAAAAGTTGTAAAGGAAATTTAAAGCTATATAAGGCCTTAGGAGACATTGGTCAACTTTGGTCAACTTAAAAAGGGAGGCTCAGCAAGGTTAGGTGACTCATCTGAAGGGGAATTTCAGAGTTCGAAGTGAAGTTGGGTTTGTATTTCTGGTACCCTGACTCCCCACCCAATTTCTTTTGCTATGAGAATCTGAAATCTGTTAAAAACCATCTGAAGACAAAATATACTTCAGCTTTAAGCGATGTGACACAGCTTGGAATGAAGTTCACTGTGCATCCCCAGCAGCCCCATGGCTAAAGAGGCTGCTCACTCTTAGGAGAACTCTGTAGGTGTTAGGAACTAGCAATAGAAAGATGAACAAGGGGGCTCCTGGGTGACTCAGTTGGTTAAGTATCTCACTCTTGATTTCAGCTCACATCATGATCTCAGTTGAGAGATCGAACCCCACCTTGGGCTCCTGTGCTGAGCATGGAGCCTGCTTGAGATTCTCTCTCTCCTCCCACTTTCCCTTCCCCCATCCCATTTGCATTCTTCCTTAAGAACAACAAAAAAAAAGATGGATATGGTTGGTCCAGCCTTTCAGGCTGCTGGGAGGACATGAGCTTCTCAAGTAAGAACAGGTCCAGCCAGCAGCCACTGTTGTGACCACAAATCAAAAGTTGGTTGTTAAAGCATATTGACATGGTGTGATTCTGCACACACAGAAGGCTCTCCAATATTTGGGTTAAGCTGCCACTGGCCCCCCCCCAACACACAGGTTTCTCCACATATTCCCATATTAAAATCATCCTCTTTGAGGACTTATTACAGAAGACTATATGTGCATATGTATTTTTACATATTATAATTTTTATAATATTTTTAATTTTTAATATTTTTAATATCAGTAACCCAGTTAAAAAAGATTTTGCTCAACTTGCTTTTCTCCTACAATTATAAAGTTATTCATTTTATGGTTTTGGCAATATGCTGGACCTAATATATTTTGTCAAAGTAATCTCAATAGCTTCCAATGAATTAATCTGTATTTTCTGTATTCATATCTCCAACAGTTCATGTAGTTAAATCTATAAAAATATATTCACAACCAATAAAGGCTTCAACATCAGTTCCTCACCTATTGTCTTTTAGTTACATGTGAGGCTTTTAGTTACACAAACTACTTTGTTTGTATGAAAGAATTGCTCTAATAGAAATGAGTTAACTTCTCTAAGTTATGAGAGGATTTTATAAATGCACAGCTAGCTCTTTTTTTCATATTATAGTGGCTGCTCTCCAGTTACTTATCTCAAAATTAATACAGCTTAGTGATATATAGCATACACTATATGCTCTACTAGGAAAAATGGATACCTGATGGAAGATGTGATATTTGTTTCATTCATCTGGAGGTTTATGATAACAAAACCCCCTAATACTCCAAAAATATTTCTAAATGTCTACTATGCACCCAGCATTAAACCATGTATTAAGGGAGGGAAGAGGAACAAGATGGCAGAGGAACAAGATGGCAGAGGTACAAGATTATCGGGTCCCAGGAATTCAGCTAGTTATCAAACCATTCTGAACACCTATATATGCAACAGGAGATGGAAGAGAAGAGCAGCAGCAATTCTAGGAAAAGAAAAGTAACCACTTTCTGGGAGGTAGGATGTGCGAAGAAGTGAATCTGAGGCGATATACAGAAAGATAAACCTAAAGGGAGGGGTTAGCTCCCAGCAAGCCATAGACCAGCAGAGCACAAAATCAAACTTTTAGAAGTCTGCTCCACTGAGGGACTTTACTCCAGAGGCTAAGTGGGGGGGTGGAGCCCTTGCGGAGACAATGTAGTCTCAGGTTCTGCAGGGTCACAGAAAGACTGGGGGTGCCTGAGTGTGGCAGAGCTCCCAGGTATCAGAGTGGGGAAGCTGGATACAGAGATGAAGCCAAGCAGTGGGCTCTCAGCTTGGGGTTACCTTAAACTGTGATCCGAGGCACAGCTGAGTCACTGCTCTTCAAGCAGGAACCCCAAAAGTGGCAGATCCAGGGAGACACCCCTCCTTTCTCCGACAGGAGGAGTGGTGCAGGAGCATTCTGCAGAAATCTGCTGGGTTTGGAGACTCCAAACGGGGCTCTGTGCCAGAGATAGAAATGCTTGGTCACAGGCCAGGTGAGCTCACAGTGTAGCCAGGGAGGGGGAGACAGGAGTGATTGACTGCTTTTCTCAGAGGGCACACTTGGGACTGGGGCCCTGAGCACTTGGCTTCTACTGGCAGGAGATTGGGAAGCCGCCATCTTCATTCCTGTCCTCCAAAGCAGTACGGAAAGCGTTCAGGGAACAAAAGCTACTGAGAGCAAACCCAAGCAGATTACTTAGCCTGGCCCCTGGCAAGGGTGGTGCAATTCTGACTGGGGCAAAGACATTTAAGACTCTCTGCAACGGGCCCCTCCCCCAGAAGATCAACAAGAACCTCCAGCCAAGACCAAGTTCACCAATGAATGAGAACTGAAAAACCTCAGAAATATGGGATTACAGCATATGGAATTTATGGCTTTTTTTCCCCCATGATTCTTTGGTCTTTCAAAGTTAAATTTTTAAAATATTTTTTCTTATTCTATTTTTTAAAAATTTTCCACTTTCCTATTTTAATGTTAACTATCTTATCAATACCTTCTTAAAAATCTTTAAAAATTTTCATTATTATAATTATATCTACCTTTTCATTGTATTTACCCTTATTTTTTCTTTACTTACAGGTATTTCATCCTTTAAAATTTTAGGATACAGTTTCTTCTAACAGATCAAAATATAACCTAAATCTAGTGCATGGCTTTGTTCTAGTCTCCAGCCTGATCACATTCTTTCCTTTTTTTGTTTTTCCTCAAACAACTTCCTATCAATTCATTTTTTGGAATCTTTAATTTTCATCTTACAGTCATATTCCATCCTTTCATCATGTTTACCCTTATTTTTATATATATAAGTTTTTCTTTAATATTTTGGGAGACAGTTTCTTCCAACAGACCAAAATACACCCAAAATCAAGTGTGTGGCTCTGCTCTATTCACCAGTCTATATATATATATTATTATATATAATATATATAATATAAAATATAATATTAAATAAATATTATATAAATAAATATTAATAATTTATATTATATATTTATATATTATATATTAATATAATATATAATTATTATATAATATATATAATATTATATATTTATGTTATATATTTAATAATAAATAAATATTTATATAAATAAGTATAATATTTATATATATTTATATATAATTATATATGATTATATATTTATATTATATATATTTATGTATATATACATAAATATATTATGTATATATATTATATATTATATATAATTAATATATTAATTATATATAATATATATTATATATATATGAATATATATATATCTTGAAAGATAGATATATAGATTTTTTTTTAGATATAGATTTTTTTTTTCCCTCCTTTCTTCTTCCAGTTTCAGGTTTCCTTTGATTTGGTTAGTGCATATTTTTCTGGGGTTGTTGCTATCCTTTTAGTAATCTGTTCTCTCATTCATCTATTCTTATCTGAATAAAATGACAAGGTGAAAAACTCACCTCAAAAAAAAAAAAGAATAAGAGGCAGTACTGACAGCTAGGGACCTAATCAATACGGAAATTAGTAAGATGTCAGATCTAGAGTTCAGAATGATGATTATCAAAGTGCTAGCTGGGCTCAAAAAAAGCATGGAAGATACTAGAGAATCCCTTTCTGGAGAAATAAAATCACTTTCTGGGGAAATAAAAGAACTAAAATATACCCAAGTTGAAATCAAAAAAGCTATTAATGAGGTACAATAAAAAATAGAGGCTCTTACTCCTAGGATAAATGAGGCAGACCAAATGATGGAGAATAGGAAGATGAGAAAAAGAGAGATAAACAACCACTGGAGCACAATGGGAGAATTCAAGAGACAAGTGATACCATAAGATGAAACAATATTAGAATAATAGAATAATTGGGATCCCAAAAGAAGAAAGAAAGAGGGGCAGAAAGTATACTGGAACAAATTATAGTGGAGAATTTCCCTAATTTGGTGAAGGAAACAAGCATCGAAATCCAAGAGGCACAGAGAACCCCCTCAAAATCAATAAAAATAGGTCAACATTTCATCATCTAATAATAAAACTTACAAGTAGCAGTGACAAAGAGAAAATCCTGAAAGGACAAGAGGTCTGTAACATACAATGGTGGAAATATTAGGGCAGCAGACCTATCCACAGAGACCTGGCAGGCCAGAAAGGACTGGCATGATATATTCAGAGCCCTAAACGAGAGAAATATGCAGCCAAGAATACTATATGCAGCTAGGCTGTCATTGAAAATAGAAGGAGAGATAAAAATCTTCTAGGACAAACGAACTAAAAGAATTTGCAAATGCCAAACCAGCCCTATAGGAAATATTGAAAGGGATCCTCCAAGCAAAGAGAGAGCCTAAAACTAACATAGACCAGAAAGGAATAGAGACAATATACAGTAACAGTCACCTTACAGGCAATACAAGGGCACTACATTCATATCTTTCAATAGTTACTCTGAATGTAAAAAGACTAAATGCTCCAATCAAAAGACACAGAGTATCAGAATGGATAAAAAAAACAAGACCCATCAATATGCTGTCTGCAAGAAACTCATTTTATACACAAAGACACCTCCAGCTTTAAAGTGAGGTGGTGGAAAATAATTTACCATGTTAATGGACATCAAAAGAAAGCTGAGGTGGCAATCCTTATATCAGATAAATTAGATTTTAAGCCAAAGACTATAATGAGAGATGAGGAAGGACACTATATCATATTTAAAGGGTCTGTCCAACAAGAAGATCTAACCCCCCCTAAAAAGAAGATCTAATAATAATTTTGAATATCTATTAGCCATCAGGGAGATTCAAATCAAAACCACATTGGGATACCACCTTACACCAGTTAGAATGGCCAAAATCAACAAGACAGTAAAATTGAAGAGTATGTAGAGAAAGGGGAACCCTCTTATACTGTTGGTGGGAATGCAAGTTGGTGCAGCCTCTTTGGAAAATAGTGTGGAGATTCCTTAAGAGATTAAAAATAGAACTACCCTATGACCCTGCAATTGCCTTACTAGGTATTTACCCCAAAGAAGCAGATGCAGTACAAAGAAGGGCCACATGTACCATAATGTTCACAGCAGCAATGGCCACAACTGCCAAACTGTGGAAAGAGCCAAGATGCCCTTCAACAGATGAATGGATAAAGATGTGGTTCATATATACAATGGAATATTATGCTTCCATCAGAAAGGATGAATAACCAACTTTTATATCAACATGGAAGGGACTGGAAGAGATTATGTGGAGTGAAATAAATCAAGCAGAGAGAGTCAATTATCATATGGTTTAACTTATGTGTCAAGCATAAAGAAAAACATGGAGGACATTGGAATAAGGAAAGGAGGGTGAATTGGGGGAAATCGGAGGGGAAGATGAAAGATGAGAGACTATGGACTCTGAGAAAAACTGAGGGGTTTGGAGAGGAGGGGGTGGGGGTTGGGCGAGCCTGGTGGTGGGTATTGAGGAGGGTACATATTGCAAGGAACACTGGGTGTGGTGCATGAACAATGAATCTTGGAACACTGAAAAAATAAAATTAAATTAAAAAAATAAAAATAAAAATAAAAATAAAAAATGTCTATGCCCCTAACATGGGAGCCACCAATTCTAAAAACCAATTAATAACAAACACAAAGAAACATATCAACAATAATACAATAATAGTAGGGGACTTTAACAACCCCCTCACTGAAATGGACAGATCATCTAAGCAAAAATCAACAAGGAAATAAAGGCTTGAAATGACATACTGGACCAGATGGACATCACAGATATATTCAGAACATTCCATCCCAAAGAAAGAGAATAACACATTCTTCTCTAGTGCACATGGAACATTCTCCAGAATAGATCACATCCTGGGTCACAAATCAGGTCTCAACCAGGACCAAAAGACTGGGATCATTCCTTCCATATTTTCAGACCACAATGCTTTGAAACTAGAACTCAACCACAAGACGAAAGTTGTAAAGAACTCAAATACATGGAGGCTAAAGGGCATCCTACTAAAGAATGAATGGGTTAACCAGGAAATTAAAGAATAATTAAAAAAAAAATCCATGGAAACAAATGAAAATGAAAGCACAACTGTTCAAAATCTTTGGGACACAGCAAAGGTGGTCCTGAAAGGAAAGTATATAGCAATACAAGCCTTTCTCAAGAAACAAGAAAGGTCTCACATACGCAACCTAATCCTACACCCAAAGGAGCTGGATAAAGAACAGAAAAGAAAGCCTAAACCCAGCAGGAAAAGAGAAATAATAAAGATCAGAGCAGAAATCAATGAAATAGAAACCAAAAGAACAGTAGAACAAATCAACTTTGTTGATGCTTTGAAAGAATTAATAAGATTGATAAACCCCTGGACAGACTTATCAGAAAGAAAAGAGAAAGGAACCAAATTAATAAAATCATGAATGAAAGAGGAGAGATCACAACCAACACTAGATAAATACAATTATAGGGACATATTACGAGCAACTATACACCAGCAAACTTGACAATCTGGAAAAAATGAATGCATTCCATCTAGAGATGGATAAACTTCAAAAACTGAACCAGGAAGAAATAGAAAACCTGAACAGACCCTTAACCAGTAAGGAGATTGAAGCAATCAAAAATCCCAACAAAGAGCCCAGCACCAGATGGTTTCCCAGGGGAATTCTACCAAACATTTAAAGAGGAATTAATACCTATTCTCCTGAAACTGTTCCAAAAAATAGAAATGGAAGGAAAACTTCTAAACTCATTTTATGAGACCAGCATTACCTTGATCCCAAAATGAGACAAAGACTCCACAAAAAAGGAGAATTACAGACCAATATTCTTGATGAACACAGATGCAAAAATTCTCACCAAAATACTAGCCAATAGGATCCAACAGTACATTAAAAGGATTATTCACCAGGACCAAGAGGGACTTATTTCTGGGCTTCAAGGTTAGTTCAACATCCACAAATCAATCAATGTGATACAATATATTAATAAAAGAAATAACCAGAACCATATGACACTCTCAATAGATGCTGAAATTTGACAACTACATTATCCTTTCTTGAACAAAACTCTTCACAGTGTAGGGATAGAGAGTACATACCTCAATACCATAAAAACCTATCTATCAAAACCCCACAGCAAATATTATTCTCAATGGGGAAAAACTGAGAGCTTTTCCCCTAAGGTCAGAAACATGGCAAGGCTGTCCACTGTGACCACTGCTATTCAACATAGTACTAGAAGTCCTAGCCTCAGCAATTGGACAACAAAAAGAAATAAAAGGCATCCAAATTGGCAAAGAAGAAGTCGAACTCTCACTCTTTGCAGATGATATGATACTTTATGTGGAAAACCCAAAAGATTCCACTCCAAGACTGCTAGAACTCATACAGGAATTCAGTCAAGTGTCAGGATATAAAGTCAGTGCACAGCAATCAGTTGCATTTCTATACACCAACAGCAAGATAGAAAAAAGAGAAATAAGGAGTTGATCTCATTTACAATTGCACCCAAAACCATAAGATGCCTAGGAATAAACCTAACCAAAGAGGCAAAGCATCTGTACTCAGAAAACTATAAAGTACTCATGAAAGAAATTGAGGAAGAGACAAAGAAATGGAAAAATGTTCCATATTCATGGATTGGAAGAACAAATATTGTGAAAATATCTATGCTACCTAAAGCAATCTACACATTTAATGCAATCCCTATCAAAATACCATCAATTTCAAAGAGCTGGAACAAATAATCCTAAAATTTATATGGAACCAGAAAAGACCCCCAAATAGCCAGAGGAATGTTGAAAAAGAAAACCAAATTTGGTGGCATCACAATTCCAGACTTCAAGCTTTATTACAAAGTGATAATCATCAAGATAGTATGGTACTGGCACAAAAACAGACACATAGATCAATGGAACAGAATAGAGAGCCCAGAAATAGACCCTCAACTTTATGGTCAACTAATCTTCGACAAGGCAGGAAAGAATATCCGATGGAAAAAAGACAGTCTTTCAACATATGGTGTTGGGAAAATTGGACAGCCACATGCAGAAGAATGAAACCGGACCATTTCCTTACACCACACACAAAAATAGACTCAAAATGGATCAAAGACCTCAATCTGAGACAGGACTCCATCAAAATCCTGGAGGAGAACACAGGCAGCAATCTCTTTGACCTCAGCCGCAGCAACTTCTTCCTAGAAACATCTCCAAAGGCAAGGGAAGCAAGGACAAAATAAACTATTGGGAGTTCAACAAGATCAAAAGCTTTTTGCACAGCAAAGGAAACAGCCAACAAAACCAAAAGACAACTGACAGAATGGGAGAAGATATTTGCAAATGACATATCAGATAAAGGGTCAGTATCCCAAATCTATAAAAAACTTATCAAACAACACCCAAAGAATAATCCAATCAAGAAATGGGCAGAAGACATGAACAGACATTTCAGCAAAGAGGACATCCAAATGGTCAACAGACACATGAATAAGTGCTCAACATAACTCAGCATCAGGGAAATACAGATCAAAACCAATGAGATACCACCTCACACCAGTCAGAATGACTAAAATTAACAAGTCAGGAAATGACAGAGATTGGCAAGGAGGCAGAGAAAGGGCAACCCTTCTACACTATTGGTGGGAATGCAAGCTGGTGCAGCCACTCTGGAAAACAGTATGGAGGTTCCTCAAAAAGTTGAAAATAGAGGTACCCTATGACCCAGCAATCACACTACTGGGTATTTACACTAAAGATACAAATGTAGAGATCTAAAAGGGCACATGCACCAGAATGTTTATAGCAGCAACTCCACAATAGCTAAACTATAGAAAGATCCTAAATGTCCATGTAATAGATGAATGGATAAAGAAGAAGTGGTATATACATACAATGGAATACTATGCAGCCATCCAAACCCCTGAAATCCTGCTATTTGCAACGATGTCGGTGGAACTAGAGGGTATTATGCTAAGCTAAATGAGTCAATCAGAGAAAGACAGTTATCATATGATATCTATGATATGAGGATCTTTTGCGACTGACTTTTTTCACCTAGCATAATGTTTCTGAGGCTCAGCCGTGTTCTAGCCTGTATCAGTGCAGACAGACCTCCAAGATATTACAGGTTTGACTCCAGAAAAAAAAAAAAAAGAGAGAGAGGCAGGGCTGGGGGTCTTGGGAGTAGGGAGGGAAAAAATGAAACAAGATGGGAACAGGGAGGGAGACAAACCATAAGAGACTCTTAATCTCAAGATTAAGGAGATTTACCCTCAGGAAAGAAACTGAGCGTTGCTGAGGAGAGAGAGGGGCAGGGCGGAGAGGGATAGGGTGGCTGGGTTATGGACATTGGGGAGGGTATGCACTATGGTGAGTGCTGTGAATTGTGTAAGACCGATGATTCACAGACCTGTAACCCCGAAGCAAATAATACATTTTATGTTCATAAAAAATGTATTAAGTATATAACAGTGAAGCACATAATTAAGAGAGGAAACTGACGTGCAAATTTACATTTGCTAAAATGGAGGTGTTGGGAATACCATGGGAACAAAGGAGGAAAATAGCACCCAATTCTTTCTGAGAGGAACATGTGTTCAGAGACAGTATTTGACCCAGTACGATGGGGGCTGCTTGCCTGTAGATAGCTAGAGGAAGGGACAGTGGTAGGTCAGGATGGTCATGAAAGATTACTCCAGCATCAGTGAAAGGATGCATTCGTGGCAGGTCCTCAAGAACCAGTCCAATTATACATCAGCTGTCTTCCCATTAGTGAAAGATGTGTTGCCAAAGTCATCTAGCAAATCACTTGAAAAGATACCTTTAGTCCCTGATTTATTCCAGTGCTAATTGCAAATCAGCTATTCACATTATCACCTTAAATGAGTACATTTATTTCTAGAAGCTGAAAGTAGTCCCTTACCAATATGACTGTTCAGTGTGGACAATATTAACACTATATAGACAACTGATTGTTTGAAGTTTCTTTATATGTGGAGTAAAGAGAATAAGAGCCGAGTGCATTTAAAAAAAATAGATGGTTCATTTCATGTTATATATATACATGTTATATATAGACATATAGAATCTTTCCACAAGCCATTCCTGGAATAAGATGCAAAAATCATTTCCAAGCTGCCAAGGGCAAGATCACAGAATCTATATTGAGGTAATAAAATTCTTCAGGAATTTACATGCATTTAACTTAAAAATAATTCTAATAGTTTAGTAGTCTAGTTTCTCCACTAATAACTTCCTTCTGTTCCTTCCTTCTTTCCCTGTTGAGCAACTATCATTTCCTATCACTATGCTAGAACAACAAGAGGACAGGCATTCAAAAGGGATTGAAGAGTTAACCACAGATATTTGGTGCTCCTTGCTGTATTCGTGTAGGGAAGAGCAAAAAAGAAATACAAACACAGAAAACAGTACATGGGACCAATACAACATGGAAAACATGAAACCTCAGCATTTAGGTGTCTCTTAGAACTAGTAATTATCATCACGCTTGGTCGTAAAAGATTAAATATTAGCCTTGTGTTCAATTAGGACGTGTTACATTTTAGAATGATTTCCTACTAAAATCATTAAAATAAAAATGATGCTTATGTTGTTCTCAGCTCCTGGAAAACTAGTCTATTTCTTTGAAGGGTCTAAGAAATCTCTTCGGTTACCCACTTAAGACATGAAATACATACTTATTAGCAAAGGTAAATGAAGATTGTCTACAGATTAGATAACCGATAAGCCATTTATTGCTGGTGTAGGCACCACCCCCCTTATAACAGCATTTCCTGAGATCTGGGAGCCCAAGAGGAACAGCCCAAGATAGTAAAAGAAAATGCAAATTTATGAAAATTACTAGGAAAACCAATGAAAATTACATTATCTCCTAATAGCCCATAGTATTACCTCGCCTATTAGCACTAGTATGTGAACACACACACACATACACACACACACAAAGTGTGTTTATGGGGAAGCAAATTAGTATGTCTTTACTATCTGCTGTTTTCTTCAGATTACACCTGAACTGCTTTGTGGGTTGAAAATAATCCAGTAGAGTCCAGTAGGGAATATTGGAAATGATATCTTAATACATACGTGTTAATCTACATCACTATCATGATTCTGAGTGTTCTGAGAAAGGAAACACTTGTATGTTCATTCACTGATATACACAAAAACTAGCATGTTTTACCACCTTTGTCCCTTTTGTAAAGCAAGATGATGGCTCAGAAGGTAGCGTTAGTTTTATTTGGTAAGGAAAACTAGTATTTCCCCTATATGTTGACATGAGTTTTTATTCTGAGCGGGGATTGCAGTTACTGTGAGCCCAGAGTTGTTTTAATTATTGTGTTGTCAGCCTTGAAAGCAACCATCTCCATCTTGCTTACAAGCTCACAATGGTGTCTAGTTTGTGACAGGTGTTCGTTAAGCCTTTTTTGGGGGAATCAAAATTTGCCTGCACATTTGTCTTTCAGTTGTCTAACTCTATACCTCTTTCTGCATCCTGGGCTTTGGGTTCCCTAACAACCTTTTATCTTCCTTCGTCATGCTCCCTGTCTCTTCTCATTGCCGCTTTCTTGGCAGGACTGGCTTTTCACGAAGGTTCTTCGTGGTATCACATTGCAGTAGACATCTGTCTAAAACTAGCAGAGAGATGATGTTTTGGCTCCTTAATGTCAGCAAGTGTTCTGTAGGTTTCATTGGTGAGGCTAATGGAAATGATTGAGAATCAGGCTGTGAAACTTTATGTTAATTAAAAAAAAAAAAGAATCAGCCTGTGATATCTGAAGTATTAAAATATATGAAACAAGATAAAATACTGCTACCCCCTTACAGGTCTTCATTCTGGACTCATAATTTATATTCATGTATATTTTTATTTTTATGTATTAATATTTATATGCCAGTTGAATAAAGGACATGATGTCGTTGAATTTAAAACCCACCAGTGTGAGAAGGGCACGTATTGCATGGAGCACTGGGTGTGGTGCATGAACAATCAATCTTGTAGCACTGAAAAAATAAAATAAACATATTTGGGGGAAAAAAATAAAACCCACCAGTGTGTAGTTTGCTGTGGAAGCATGAAACTTTGGAAAGAGCTTTTACTTTTCCACCGCTAAGAAAACCACTTGACATTAGAGCTTTCTTTGTGTAGGCTAGAGTATTACCTAGATTCCCTTTTGCAGTGGTCTTCAATGATTCTTTCTTACATATACCCTAAAAGAATCTTCAAAAATTATTTCCTCACACATTTTAAAGCTGACATCTAGTATTTTTCACATGGTTAGCTACAGTGGATACAGATTTTCAGTGTATTGTAAACACTGGCATTAAAAAAAAAAATACATCATACTTTTAAATGTACCAAGAGGAACCTAAACACCATTTAGTAGTGGGACATTTTACATCATTTTTTCTCTTTGAACTATTTTCTATTTTATGAATCTTCTGATTCATACTTTTATACTTCTGTGCAACCCAAGGCAGTTCATTTTGCATTTTGATCCAATCTCACTAAATGGTATCACTTCTACCCAGAACCTGAAGCCAGTAACATAGAAGTCACTCCTTTATCTTCCTCACTCACCCCATTCACCCTCAAGTCCTTTTTTACTCTACCTCCACTATCAAGGCAAATCCCTCCAAGTCTCTCCAGCACCCAGCGGGGAGGTCTACCAGAATTCTTAAGAGGAAGTTTGTCAGGGACCTGTGGTCTAACAAAAGCATGTAGGGGCAAAATCTGGAGCAACTTATATTGTATTTAGAAAGCATCATAGTTAAAATGCCATTCATATAGGCACCAACCCAACTGAAGCCCGGCTCAGCACAGAACCAAGATACTTTAAGTTCCATGAAATGAGGTTTTGCTTTTAAATTTGATGAAATGCCAAATCAGAGTCTTCTTTAAACAAGTAAGTCCTAATTGCCTCATTTGCTTTAAGTTTATAGGATGCCGTAGGCACTACAGAGGAAAGTATTTCACTTAGCTTCAAAAAAAAATATCAATTTTTTAATGTAACAAAGTAGGTTTCAAAAGTTGTAGATGATAGCAACTTGGAAGCTATAGCAAATTCTGCAGTAAGGAACAGTGGCACTGGACGCAATCTGAAGGTACAGGTACACTGGGAAGCTAATCAAATGCAGCCCAGCGAGAAATATAAAAAGATGAACTGTGAAAAGAAAAAAGGAGACACAAAAACTTCTGTTCAATAAAGGAACAGGTCTGAATTGTTTGGTCTTGTTTTTCTTATATCTATTTCTCTGACTTTTTTGGGGGGGGGTATTAAAACCAGATCCTCAATGGGCAACACAAAGGATATTCAAATTTTCTGATACTAGCATGCAAAGCAGTTTTAAATTTGAATTTAAATACAAAATAAAAATAATACAACTTTGGACAATCTCTTTCAACTGATTTTTGTTTTTTACTCTCGGAAAATAGCATTTAGTATTTACATGGAATGGAAAAGATTTAATTCAGCCAAATTCATTTAACAAAGACATACTAAGTACCTCTTATGCGCCAGGCTTTAGGAGTCTGGTGTTGACCAAAGACACAAATGTCCTTTTCCTTGAGAAGTTTTGTTTTTTAAGATTGATTTTATAGAGAGATAATAAGAGCAGGTGGAGGGGCAGAGGGAGAGGGAGAGAATTTCAACCAGATTCCATGCAACTCAACCAGATGCCCTGCTGAGCACGAAGCCTGACATGGACTCGATCTCAAGACCCTGAGATCACGACCTGAGCTGAAATCATGACCTAAGCTGACTGAGCCATCCAGGTACCCCATCCTTGAGAAGATTTTAATAAAATTGTTGTATATAAAACTTTCTAGCAAGGATTGCTTTATGAGGTAGAGGTAAATAAAGGGTGGATATTCAAGTAGATAGTAATAACAGCTACCATTTATTGAACTTAGTATATGCTATGTTCTGTGCTATCTTATACGTATGACTTTATTTAATCCTTAGAACAATCCTATGATGTGAGACTATGAATTCTACCCTATTGTTATGAAATCTGACTCTTGGAGAGTTTAAACTCAATGTCATAGCTAGTGAGTGGTAGAGCTAGGATTTGAGTGGAGATTTATCTGGTTTCATGGTTCAAGCTTAGGAAGCAGGCTGTATTACAGAGGCTAACAGAGCATTTTCTACGGTGTGGAGAAGTTGCCTACTTCTGATGCAAGATCATGATGAATCTCCAAAGTTGCCTTACTGCTAAAGTCCCACAGGTGGAATTAAGGCAAGTCAGTTATTTGTTCTAGGATTTCAATTGAAAAACTATTCTTGCCCACCATCATATCCATAGCAGGAATCTGACTCTAGTTAAAGTCTTCTGAATACAGATAGAGACCATACAGCTGATACTCTTTGCAGATTTACTGGAAGTTTAAAAACTTCCAGATCAAGATACACCCATGGTGGTGCTGGCTTTGGGTACAGTTTTCCTACCAAACACCATCTGCCCATCACTGGTTGGTTGTTCTCCTCGCTCCTACTGGGACTTCCCTTCTAACCCCACAATTGAGGAGATGCCTGCTTGCAATTCTGGACAGCTATGCTGCTGGTTGCCCCTCTTTCTACTCATTCTACTATCTCCCACAGTTTATATGTTAGTGAAGTTCTTCTAATTCAGTTCTTAGGTCCCTTGTCCTTTCACATCTCCCCCATTACATCAAAACTGACTAATTGGCCCAATAATTCTCTGAGATCTGATTGCCTAATGAACTCTATTTCCATGGGACCCTTCTCTTGAGCATTTGTTTTAAAAGAAGGCAATCCTTCAAACCACTGGGATTTTTTGTTTTATTTTTCTAGTGACAGTCTAATTCGATGTAAGAGCCCTTTGTAGGACTGGGGAGGACTTTGCAAGCTCTCAAATCACACCACTAATTTAGTGCCTACCTATAAACTTGATTCTATAGGGCAGCTTTGCTCTGAAATACATTTGCTTCTTTGGCAGAGATCAAGGTCTTGTTCATTTTAAGATCAGCAAAATCTTATTTTTCTGCTAAGAGCCACATTTCTAAATTAGAGGGCTTTTAGAAATGGGTGAGACACACACTCTATCACTACATGAGTATTCATTCAATTCTATCACTACATAAGTATTTTCTCGAACTTTTGCCTCTTAATAGGGCTGTAAGAGTGTTAGCAGAGGGGATGGGATAACATTATTATTTAGTCTGCATGAATATGGTTCTTTTGGACAGTTCATACAGAGGGGCAGCTGTGCTTTCACTTTCCACCAAGTGACATCCAGAGTCTACCTTTATAAAGTTTAACTCTTACTCAAATGTTTGAAAGAAATCAGATATCATCTACTAAAATACCAAGCTGAGGCAAGTCTACATCTTCTCTTAAACCTTAGTCTTAATTATTCCCTGTGGCTGTTTGGACATGTCAGGTATCCTATTTTTTAAGCTGATGACAGTAACTGTGCAGCAACTTCAAAAGGTTTGGCTTGTGTCAGACAACTTTGGGAAAAGGGTGACTGTATTGCTCTTCACCTTTCAACTTGGACACTCAGCTATGTTATAAAACTTTTATAGATTAATTGCACAGAAATAACCAGCACCGGTTATAATAAATTAACTTGAATTCCTTTCCCCGGACAGGCTTTTACATGCTTAGTGGACATTCCTTTACAACACTGAACTATAGCACTAAAAATAGTAAAAGGAAGAAGTTTGTGTTGCTTGAAAAGTTCCAGTATAGTGTAAACTATTCTTTTGTTAAAATATATTGCTGCTTCAAATGCATCTAGTATAAAAGCCTTAGAACTCATAAGTCCTTACTCATAACTACTAAGAAGGATAATATGTCAGCAAATTCTGACATTCCAGGTCTAGCAACAATTCCTACCTGATACCTGGGAAATGTGTATGACTTATCTATTATTCATATCAATCTCCCACCCAACAGGGTTATGGTCCCGAACTGAACTACACAACTCAATGGGTGCCATTCACATTGAGGGGTATTAATGTTGACCCATTCCCAGGAGTTTTGTAGGATACAATCTTCATAGTTTTTACACTGAAAACCTGGAATCTGCCAATTCAATTCTTGCCTTGGCATGGGAAGTACTTACTATTTCTGAATTCAGAATATCTGGGAAGAGATGAAGACTTTGTTATCCATGAGTTATGAGAATTATTGTTGTTCAATAGTAGCTATTTTACTCCTTCATATCATTCCTATTGAATTCCATCTCTCTATTCACTCTCAAAGCACCATTTTATCTTGCTATGAGTGAAAGGGAAGATGTCCTGGGGTCCAGAAATGGAATAGGAGTACCTTTTCCACTATACTGGTATAGTAGGTGCCAAGGAACATTTTATAAGCTGTCCTGGAAATCTATCAATAACACTGGACATATGTAGAAGCATTAACAAAAAGCCAATTCACAAATGAATGTTTGGAGCACAGTCTGTACCTCAATATGTATCATGTGCATATATATGTATATACATATTATTCTTTGGGAGTAATTGTCCTTGTTCCACTAGGGAGAAATAATCAAATGCCCAAGGTGGTGAATATCTAGGCAAAAATGGGTAACCGTATAGAAAAAAAAATCTTGACTATTTCACACAATATACAAAAATTCCATGAGGATTGTAGCTCTAAATGAGAAAATAAAATTTTTTGAAAAAATAGGATACCTTCAAATCCTAAGTGTAGGCAAAGATTTCTAAAAAACAAACCAAAACCAAAAAAAAAAAAAAAAAATCCACCAACAAAAAACCCCCCAGAAAAGTGCTAGGCAAAAAACATGATGAATTAGACTACATTAAAATGAAGAAATTCTATTCCTCAAAAGGCACCACAGAATGGGAGAGGATATTTACATTTTTTTTTTACAAATTATAATTATGACGACTACATATTTCCAGTAAGACTTATATCCAAAAATACATAAAGGTTTCCTAAAATTCAAGGATATTCCAGTAGAAATATGAGCAAAGGACTTGAAATATGCACTTAATGAAAAAAGACACTGAAAATAGCCAAACACCCCCATGGCTCATCAGTAATCATCAGAGTAATGCAAATTAAAACACTGTGCAGTACCATCACAAATTCACCAGGACAGCTCAAATGAAAGACAAATAATGTCACGTACAGTTGACTCTTAAACAGCAAAGTGGTTAGGGGCACTGACGCCTGCACATTTGAAAATCCACGTGTAACTTCTGACTCCCCCAAAACTTAACTACTGTTGACTGAAAGCCCTACTTATAACACAAAGTCAATGAACACATTTTGTATGTTACACGTATTATATACTGTATTTTTTCCCCCAAGTACTTTTATTTTTTCAGTGTTACAAGATTGATTGTTCATGCACCACACCCAGTGGGCCATGCAATACAAGGCCTCCTCAATACCCACCACCAGGCTTGCCCAACACCCCGTCCCCTCCCCTCAAAACCTTCAGTTTGTTGCTCAGAGTCCACAGTCTCTCATGGTTCATCTCCCCCTCTGATTTCCCCCCATTCACCCTTCCTTTCCTTCTCACAATGTCCTCCATATACTGTATTCTTATAACAAAGCGTGCTAAAGAAAATGTTAAGAAATCCTTAGAGTAAATACATTTATAGTACTGTAAAAAAAAAAAAAATCCGTATAGAAGTGGACTTGAGCAGTTCAAACCCATGTTTTTAAGGATCAACTGTATTAGGTAAGTTGTGTAACAACTACAATGCTTGATGATGAAAGTGTACACTGCAACTGCTTGGGAGAACTTTATAGTATCTAGCCACTAAAGCTACCCAATGTCTCAGTAAGTTCCACCATATACCCAACAGGACTATATCCCTACGTTTACTAGAAGACATAAAGGAATATTTATAGTAGTATTATTTGTCATAGCCCCAGACTGAAAACAACTCAAGGCCTACCAACAGAATGGATACATTGAGGTAAGAGAATGAATGAACTTACAGTTACATGCACAAACATGGACACCTCTCCTGAACATAATGTTGAGTGAAAGAAACCCAGACATAAAGAGTATGATTCCATTTACATAAAATTCAGACTCAGGTAAAACTAAGCAAAAGTGTTAGAAGTTATCCTTAGGGAGAGAGGCTAGAACTAGAGGAACTCAAGGGAGATTCTAGGTGCTGGTAATATGCTGTCTTTGGTTATCAATTACATGGGTGTGTTCACTTTCTGGAAAGTCATTCAACTGAACATGCATCGTTTGTGCATTTTTTTGTGTTATACTTGTATGTGAGGCCAATAAAAGGTTCACAAAAAAAAATACACTCCAAATACCCCAAAACCAAAAGAACTTTATAGGTGGTCTATTCATGAAAACTTATTGATTAAAACAGTGCTTGGTGTTACCCTGTTTTTTACAGAAAGGACATTTTTGCTCAAACATATGTCTCTGTGTTAAAAACCTTACTTGATATTTGGAAGAGAAAACACTCTTGAGACAAAATGCTTCTAAGCATCTGTTTTGAATGGATTTCAATGCCTCTAAAAGTCATTTTATTGATAATGTGCTAAGCTAAACATTTTCAACTTCATATCATTGACTTGAATACTACTGTTTTTACTACTAAAAGATCAACAAATGCTTATGTTAATCAGTTTGATATTTGGGATGCCAGAATGGAAATCTCTTTGTCTACATAAAGTAGTCGAGTTGCAAAACACCCAGGGATATCCATAGCTATCATGCTTTCAATGGATAGGAAGCCACAATCAAGAACTGCTTAGCCAACACCCTCACCAAATTCAGCAACATGTCACTGAGTTTTAGTCTGTTAATGTGTAAATGGCTCCCTTCTAAGAGAACATTTCCTTACATAGTTCAATCTAATATTAGGCTTAAATCCAAGGATGTTAAGACTTGTCTCATTTCCTCTATAAGTGATACAGCATGTTACTACTTGGCTACAATTTTTAACAGTGATCATAACACAGACTTGGAGGTGGGGTGTGCTAGGGACTGTGTATTGTTTTTGATGGTATCCATGGAGGATGAGGCATACATATAAAAAATGACTTGCATGCAAGGTTGGACTTAAAGCTATTAATTGATCTTTTCTAAAGATTAGTATTCAAATACATTTTCCCCAGGATTCCTACCTTAATGTTACTTTGAACAGAGGAGTAGGTAAGAGTTGGGTACGCCATCTGTTTTCCATTTCCCATTAAATTACCAAATGTAATTTAATTTAGACATTTAAATGCTTGCTACTTCCAAGCAATGAAACATAAGCTTTTCACATGACTACACATGTCAACATACATGAAATATACATAGAACCCTCTACCATCAAGAAAAGTCATTTAGGTACAGGTTATGTGGTTCTATTTTTTAAAATTATATATCTGGACATCACATGTCTTCCCAGTTCTAGTTCTATATCTTCATCTGATAAATATTTCCACTCAGGATCTTCCTCTATTACCTCAAAAGGATCATGTCTAAAACTCAATCTTTTACCTCTACTGCTAAGTAGCTTTCCTATTTTAACAAATCATGCATATCGTAAATATTCCAGTTACCCAAGGCCCAAAGTTTGAAGTCACCTTTTACTTTATTGTAGTTTTAATTCACATTTGTCTAATGGCTAATTATAAACCATTTTTCATATGTGAATTTGGCCATTTGTACATCTTTTTTGGTGATATGTGTTCCAATATTTTGTCTTTTGCTGGGTTGTTTTCTTGAGTTTCGAGGGTTCTTTATATATTCTGGATATAAGTCCTTTATCAAATACATGCTTTATAAATATCTTCTCTCTGTGGGTTGTCTTTTTATTCTTTTAACAGTATTTTTTCATTAAAATTAAAAAGTTCTGCTCCTGGAAACTTTTTTAATAGATTGTGCTTCTTGGTTGGATCTAAGAAATTTTTGCACAACCTAAGGTTCATAAAGATTTTCTCCTACATTTTCTTTTAGAAGTTCTATAGTTCCAAGTTTTACATTTAGGCTTATAATCCATTTGATTTTAAGTGGTATAATGCATGGATTTTTTTTATTTTTTCATATAAGTCTATCCAGCACCATTTGTTGTACAGACCTCCTTAATTGTCTTTGCACCTGTGTGAAAAAATCAGTGGACTATATACAGGTGGTTCTGAATTGTTTATTATGTGCCACTGTTCTATTAATCTTGCCAATAATCATACTGTCTTGATTACTACAGTTTTTTTTTTAAAGTCCTGAAACCATGTATCATTAAGTCCTTCAACTTTGTGCTTTTAAAATATTTAGATCCTTTTATTTCCATTGAATTTTAGAATCAGATTAATTTCTAAAAAAAATTTGCTGGTATTTTGATTGGGATTGCATTGAATCTTTAGATCAATTTGGGGTGGAAAAAAAAGGACTTATTTTGTTTGTACCAAAAGAAATTGGTTTTAAGCAACTTGATTATTTTGGACTTTGATGTATTGTTTTGTTTTGTTTTTTTCTTTTCTTTTCTTTTTTTTTTTTTGTGCTCCAGGTTCGTGGTCTTCTTGGGTCTGTTAATAAGTTTCGATCCAGAAAAAAAAAAAAAAAAGGTTTCGATCCAGTTTGTAAAAGTTTTTAGCCATTATTTCTTTAAATATTTTATTTGGCTGCTTGATATTTTGTCATTTAATCTGGGCTTTAAACAATTGGTTCTGTGCTTCATTTAGTTTGTATTTCAATGTCTTCTTAAATTCACTAATCTTATTCTGCCTTGTCCAATTTGTTATTCACCTCATCCAGCATATATTTTAGGTAGTTTTATTTCTAGAATTTTAATTTGTGTTTTTCATGTTTCCTATCTCCACTTAAATGCTCTATCTTATCTCCCCTCTTGTACATATGGGATACTATTAAAATGACTTAAAACATTCTTGTCTGCTTATTCTATCACTGGCAGCATTTGTAGGTCTGTTTCTATTGATTAATTTTTCTCCTCAGCATGACTTATTTTCCTACTCTTTTGCATGGCTGGTATATTTGATTGAGTTCCAGGCATTGGGAATTTTACCTTGTTGGGTTCTGGACATCATAATTTTTTGAGTTATAGTTGACACGAAGCATTAGTTTCAGGCATACCATATGATTCAATGCTTGTACTGTGAAATGATTACCACAGTAAGTCTAGTCACCATCAGTTACCATAAAAAGTTACAACCTTTTCTCTTGTAATGCAAATCTTTAAGATCCACTGTCCTGGTAACCTTCTAATATGCACTACAATACCATTAATCATAGTCACCAGTTTCACACCACATTCCTATTCATTTCACAATCGGAAATCCGTACCTTCCCTTTCATCCATTTTGCCTGCCCACCAGGCCCTTTCTCCACTGGTAACCATCACTTTGTTCTTTGTATTCATGTGTTTTGTTTACTCATCTTTGTTTTTTAGATTTTACATGCCAATGATATCTTATGGGATTTGTCTTTCTCTTTCTTATTTTACTTAGAATACCCTCCTTGAGGTCATCCATGTTGTCACAAATGGTAAGATTTTATCCCTTTTCTGGCTGAGTAGTATTTGTGCGTGTATGTACATATGTTTATGTACGCATGTATGTGTGTCTCATATCTTTATGCATCCATCCATCAATTGACACTTAAGGTTGTTTCCATCTTGGCTTTGTTGTTCTTATAAATTTTTGAATTTTATTCTTAGATGCCATTAAATTACTTGGAAGCAATTAGATTCTTCTATAACTTCCTTTAAAATGTCAGGATTAGAGCACCCTTCATTTCACAGACAGTTTTGCTTCACTACTGAAGGTAGATCCTTCTGAGTAGTCTCCTGATATCCTATGAATTCCTGGGTTTTTCTACTCTTGCCTTCAAGAAGAGAAACTATTCTTGCTCTGAGATATAGGAATTGTTCTCTAATATCTTGTGAGTGGTTCTCTCAGGCTTTGGTGGTTCATATTTTTTTGATTAGTATTCTCCCTCCCCAATCCTTTTCATACTCCTCCCCATAAGCTTTTGGTGTCTTGGACTCTCAGAAGGTCATCTCAACTCAGGGGAGAGACTAAAAGACTCCATCTGGATTCTCCCTTTCTATGCTGCTTCCTGAAAACTATCTACTCCGTAAACTGGAGTTTGTTTCACAACCTCTGATCTAGTGCTGACTATGTTTCTAACCTCTGATCACTGTCCTGTCATCTCTAATGTTCAGGACCTGAAAACCTTGTTTCATATTCTTTTACTTAGTTGTTTTAGGAAGGAAGTTATATCCAATCCCTTCTACTCCATCTTGGTCAAGTGTAGAAGTTGTTATGCCTTTTAAGCTTCTTGTGTCAATCTTTGTACAACTCACCTAATCGGTCACAGCATATCATCTGACACCTGAACTACTGACTACTATATTTTTTTTTTAACAATGTTCTCTATTCTCAGTCTCTGCTACCTGCAATTCATTCACAGTAAATTTAATGTACCATGACTTTCTTCAAAACCAGTGAAGTCTCCTTTTGGCTTCAGAATGCAATTCAAATTTCTAGTCTAGCATGCAAGATCCTCCACAATCTGACCTCCATTTAACTTTCCAAACTTACTTTTCATTATTTCAACTAGGCTGAACTAAACAGGGCTTCCCAACATTGTTTGTGCGTATCAGTCTCTTTGTCTTATTAGGATATTCTCCCCATGAAGGGCACTCTTCTTTATGCCTACTCAAGTTGTACCCATTTTTCAAGAAAGAGTTTAAGTCTCACTTTCTTTTTAGATCCTTTAAGACCCTACTCCATGAAGCTTCTATGTACATTCTTGCTCTTACTGCCCAAAACGGTCTTGCCTACCAAGATGATAATTTAGTAAGTCTTAGGAAAATTTTCCTAGTAACTTCTTAGAACAAAGCTTAGAAGTTCGGGTTCTTTTCATTCTTAAAAATTAATTTTTGATAGGCAAGTCTGATTTTTCCCTCACTAGATGATTTATCTCTTGACATCAGAAGCTTGTCTTATACACCATTACTCTCATGCTTAAGCTTATCACTGTGTCCTATAGGAGTTTAATATTTCATGGTCAATCTCTGTCCTGTTCACATTCTTTCACTAAAAATGTCAATGTAAGTTTCTTATCCCTGATAAACTGTCAGCTCTGCAAAGCTTCAAGGTGATAGACTATAGGAACTCTTCCTTTAAGTTCTTACCTCCTTTACTATTTCCCCTTCAGGAACAAATACCAGCTTCATATGTGAAGTGCTTTTGCAACAGGATGAGGAATGCCAACAGAACACCTGAATGCCAATGAAACAATGAGACACCTCAGTCTCTCCACAGCACAAGGCTTTCCTGATGCTTAGTAAATCTGTGCTCTAGTACAGGTCCCAATCATCTTTAATCTTAGAGAAGTAGAGGTTCTTGTCCACTCTCTCAAGAGATATGGGCATTCAAAAAGCAGGGTCCTTTTTGTTGGGTATCCAGATATGTCAAACAATTCCCAGTACCCTAAAGAGAATCTTCTCCCTATATACTGAGATTCCCAGCAACCCTATTGTGTAGCTAGCCCAGTGGGTTTTACTTTTTTTTGTACTGTGGCACACATTTAAAGAACAGAGTTGCTAATTACCAAGATATAAAGCCCCTGGTGCCTGTAAAAGGATCTACAGTGGTCGTTCCCATTGCTACCACCTAGCCTTTTCCTAGTTTGTGGTGTATGCCACTATTTCCTTGACTTAGGAAGTGATCCAAGAGTACTGATCAATCTCTCTTTACCATTTTTTTCAGTCTGGAATTTTCTTCCGCCACGCATAGGCATGGTTCGCTTTTACTTCATTCATAGCTCTAATCAGTCACCTTTACTGGAGGCACCTTCCCCAAATTCACTTTCTATCTCCTCAGACTGTTGGGTTTCATTATAGTGCTTACAGCCACTTGATACATTTATTCATTTGTTATTCTCTTCTCCATTGTAATATAGGTGAAGTGTATATGCTTAGAATAATGCCTAGCATGCAGTAGATGCTCAAAAAAGCACTTGAATGAATGATGGCTAGAACCCATTTTGCTTTGGTCATGCTCTCGTTTAGATTCATAAGGCAAAATTCATGTCCTGGTCAAAACATAATCATTTTGGTGCCAGCAGAGCATTACATGACCCCCCGCCCCGTTCCTTTTGTCTCTGACTTCTTTCATCAAGCAGCACCCACATGAGTAGCCAAAATGAATGGCTCATCTCAACTATCTGTGAGATATCACCATGGCAGAAAATCAAGCCATTAGGATCTTTTTTTTTTTGGATCACATTCCCCCCTTAGCCTAGGCTACTACTACCATCCATTTGTCATTTAATTCCTAAACTCTCAAAAAACCTGGTCCAGCACACACTAATGGTGTGTGTGTGTGTGTGTGTGTGTGTGTGTGTGTGTGTATATACACACATCTAAAAAGAAAGTGGTGATAACAGGAATTATGAGCTTTTGGGCCTAACCACTCTGCCCTGGCTGACCACAAACCTACTTTATATTGCAAAAGAAAGTTGTCAGAGCCTTTGCTTTAATATGTAAACCCTCAAAACTGTAATAAAACAAAACAGAACTTTATTCATGTTTAATGGTTGTGTTCCAAGCAGGGATTTCACAATCTCAAACTGTATGAAGGAAGAGTTTACATGCTGATGTTCTTAGGGAATGTGTCAGCTAAAGAATAGATTTATAGACACAGGTTAAATACACAAGGGGAGGGGTTGGGAGTGGCTTCTCAGAAAGAAAGAAAATTTAAGAGATTAGGGAATGGAAAAGTACATAGAATTGACTTTTACTCAAGTGTGGGAGAGTTCGGAAAAATAATTTTGAAAAAATTCAATTAAACTAAATTCTGGTCTATAACAGATACCTGTATATAGTCTTCAGAGGCCAAAGAATATCATGGTTTACTCAAAGTTACCTCTACCTGTCAGGGCTTAAATTCCTCCTTTCCTGCTTCTTAAAGGTGATGTCTTAACTCCAATGATAAAGTAGCTCTTCTAGGAAACAAGATAGCAAACTAGGATAAAAAACAGGAATTTCCAACAAGATGCACTAAAGGATACAGGAGTGCCAGATAATTACAGTGACTAAGTCATTCTGGTTTGTCCAAGACTTCTCAGTTTTAGCACTAAAATTCTGACAATAAGGGAAACCCCGCAGTCCTGGGCAAAGTGGCATGGCTGTCACCCTTACAGATATCTGCCTGTAGGTAATAAGCTCCAAGTTATCAGATCAGGCCCAAAACTATTTATTTGGTTCTGTGAAGTCACTGCCTGATGTACCAAGAACAAAGCAATGAACTCCATCTTAGGATCTACACCAGATAAAGAGCTTTTGGGTGTGGCAGACATCTTCTTGCCTAGATACTAGGTTTTGCTGTTTACTAGCCCTATGAGCTTCTGCAAATCATGTAACAATTTTGACATTCTGCTAATAGGGCTGCTTGTAATATGGAAATAGGAAGTTACTTAGTGTGGTGCCTAGTGTTTAGTATTTGTATGTATTATGTTCAGTTCGCCAACATATAGTACACCGTTAGTTTTTGATGTGGTGTTCAATGATTCATCGGTTGTGTATATATTTAATAAGCTGCAGTAGATGGTATCTCATCATCCTTATTATTATGGCTCTTAGAATCCAAGGTTCAGGCTCTTTCATTATCTATAATTGTGATCTTGGCCAAGCCTTTTCACAGCCCTAGACCTCAGTTTTCTTACCCGTAAAGTGAAGATAACTACAGAACCCATCCTTGTATGAGAGGATTATTATAAAATCAAACGAGAAAATGTAGGTTAAGAGCAATGTATATTGTACAGCTGGATTCAAATGCAAGGATTCGAGATCTGTTACTATGTCAGTGCTGAGTAAAGGACTGGACTTCCTGAAATGGTTAACAGTAGTTACACTTATTTAGAAACTCTCAGTTGGCATGTTGCATGCAGTGCTGGTTATAAAACCTCAAGAAAGACAAAACGAGCCCTTTAAGGCCCTTTTCTTTAAGAAATTGTCCCCTTCCCATAATTGTGTTCACTGTGTTTGTAAAGATTGTTCTGTGTAAATATGTCTTTATAATAAAGAGTTAAAAGCTGACAATTCATCCTTACTCTTGGAGGTCATGTTCAGGAGGGGCATTCCTGTCCCCCAAGATCCACAGTTGTCCTCGTGCCCACATTCTGAACTTGCACAGAGTGCCTGCATCGCAGATTGATTCCAGGTCAAATGGCCTTGAACCAATTGGCCACAGACTCTTGAAAGGAACCTCTGTGCTTAATGACTGGTTCACATAATGTTCACTCCACTTTTGAGTGTTTTGGCATCTGTTTGGGTATCCTTTTTTTTTTTTTTTCCTTTGGTGTCATTTTAAAGCTTTTTACAAAGCAATTGATTTAAGGACATTCTGGTTAAATGTGGGATTCCTACTCAAAGCTGTTTTATATCCTTGGTGGGTGTCTTCTAATTTTATCTACTTTTGAACACTTTGGGGACTTTTTAGTCAGTTTGCCTTTCCTGAAAATGGTTATTTTTCCTGCAATAAGTACACTTGGTAATGACTTTGTATGTATCATTTTATGTTTCACAAAATAGAGCTGCTTGATGAATGAGAAAACCTGAAAAATAAAATCCACGGAGTTCAATACAAAAAAAAAGAGTTCTAATTACTGATCATAAAAGTGCTCACTGGACTGGAGAAAGAGTGGATGAACTCAATGAGTATTTCAACAAAGATCCAGAAAATGTAAATTACCAGAGTTGAAAAATAACTGAAATGAAAGCTATGCTATAGAGAAACAACAGATCAGAGGATACAGAAGAATGGATAGGTGATCTGGAATACTGGATAATGGAAAGCATCTGAGCTCAACAGCAAAAAGAAAAAAAAATTAAATGAGGTTAGGGTAAGGGATATTTTGAAATCATCAAGGAAACAAACATTTGCATTATAGTAGTCCCAGAAGGAGAAGAGAGATAGGGGCATAAAACTTACTCGAAGAAGTAATAGCAGAAAAGTTCTCTAATCTGGGGATAGAAATAGACATCAAGTTCAGAAAGTACCAGACAGGAAAAAGCCAAGGAGGTCCACACCAAGACACATAATAATTATAATGGTAAAGATTAGGGGCACCTGGGTGGCACAGTTGGTTGAGTGTCCAACTCTTGGTTTAGGCTCAGGTCGTGATCTCAGAGTATGAGATCCAGCCCCACGTGGGGGTCCACACTAAATAGAGAGTCTGCTTACAGTTTCTCTCTACCTCTCCCGCTGCCCCTCCCCTCTGCATGCTCACTCTCTAAAATAAATCTTTAAAAAATAAGATGGCAAAGATTAAACAGCAAGATAATTTTAATGGTAGCAAGAAACTACTTACATACAAGAGAAACCTCATAATATCATTAGATGGTTTTTTATCAGAAACTGACTATATCATGCCACTCCCTTCTGTGCTACAAAGTGCTGAAAGGTAAACAAACAAACAAAAAACCTACAACTGAGAATAGTCTACCTGGCGAGATTATCATTCAGAATTGAAGGAGAAAGTGTCTCAGACGAACAGAAGTTAAAAGTTTATCACCACTAAAGTGGTCTTATAACAAATGCTAAAGGTACCTTAAGAAGAAAAGGCCATAATTGTAAGAAAATTTTGAAAGAAAGACTCCAGTAATGCAAACATACACTAAAGGTAGTAATCACTTATAAAGCTAGTATAAAGATTGGGAGACACAAGTAAGAAGATATTACTAGTTGCCGGGACTTGCAAAGTAAAGATATAAAATAGGATGATATACATATAAAACATGGAGGTAGGAAGAATGAAGTTTCCTTAGCATGTATTCAAACTTAAGTGAATATCAACTTAATATAGATTGACTTAGGATGTTATATATGAACTTTATGGTAACCACAAACCAAAAACTTACAATAGAGGCACAAAAAGTAAGAGAAATGAAATCAAGCATAGCACTAAAACTCAGACAAGAGCAAGAGAAGAATTACAAAAATAATCAGAAAGCAATTAACAAAATGGCAAGTACATATTAATTATTTTAAGTGTAAATGGCCTAAATACTCCAAAAGACATAAGGTGACTGAATGGTAAACAAAACACCCGATACCCTTCTATACACTGCATACAAGACACACCAGACCTAAAGACACATACAAACTAACAGTGAGGGATAGAATAAATTACTCCATGAAAATTGAAGTGAAAACAAAAAAGCTGAGTAGCAATACTTAGACACAATAAGCTTTAAACAAAGACTATAATAAGAGACAAAGGGCACTGAGTAATGATAAAGGGATTAATCCAACAAAAGGATATAACACTTGTAAATATCTATGCATCCAATATTGGAGTTTCTAAACACAAAGCAAATATTGACATAAAAGAGGAAAGTGACAGTAATACAGTAACAGTAGGGGACTCTGACACCACATTTACATCAGGGGATAACTCATCCAGGCAGGGGGGAAAGAAAAAATCAGTAAGAAAACAATGTTTTTGAATAATACATTAGACCAGATGGATGTAAGTAAACAGAACACCCAAAATAGAGTATTTTTTTTTAAGTGCACATGGAACAGTCCCCAGGATAGATCATATGGTAGACCCCAAAACGAGTTTCAATAAACTTAAAGTGGAGATCATATCAAGTATTTTTTTTTTCTGGCCACAATGGTGTGAAACTAGAAGTCAATTACAAAAGAAAAAAACTGAAAAAAAAAAAAACTGGAAAAAAAAAAGACATGTAGGCTAAACAACATGCTACTGAAATACTGATGAGTCAGTGAAGAAATCAAAGAAAAATAAAATACATGGAGACAAATTAAAATGAAGACACAGGGACCCAAAACCTTTGAGACACAGCAAAACCATCCTAAGAGAAATTTATAGTGAGAAAAATCTACCTCAAGAAATAGAAATGAAAAGTAAACAATTTATCCTTACGTCTAAAGGAACTAGATAAAGAAGAACAAACAGAACCCAAAGCCAAAAGTTAATACAAGAAAGGAAATAAAGATCAGAGCAGAAACAGATGAAACAGGCACTAAAAAATTACCAAAATAGAAAATATCAGTGAATCAAGAGTTCTTTGAAAATATAAACAAAATGATAAACTTTTAACAACACTCATGAAGAAAAATAAAGAGTACCCAATTGAAATCAGGAAGAGGAGAAATAACAACCAACGCCACAGAAATACAAGAGATAAAAAAAAATACAAGAGATTATTAGAGATTATCAAATTATATGCCAACATATAGGGCAACTTAGAAGGGATAAATTCCTAGCAGCATACAATCTTCCAAAAGTAAATCATCAATAGAAAATAACAGATTATTGGTAATAAGATTGAATTGGTTATCAAGAACCTCAAGAAACAAAAGTCCAAGACTACACATATTCAAAGTTCATAACATTTAAAAGAAGAGATAATATCTATTCTTCTCAAACTATTAAAAAAAAAATGGAAGAGGAAGGAAAGCTTCTAAGTTCATTCTATGAGGCTAGCATTATCCCGATACCAAAACTAGACAGAAACACTACAAAGAGTAGGAGGAAGAAGAGATTACAGGCCAGTATCAGTAAAGAATACAGATGCCAGAATTCTTGAAAAAAGTTAGCACACATTTAACAATACATTCAAACAATCAAGTGAGATTTAATCTGGGGGTACAAGAATGGTTCAATATTTACAAAAATCTATGTGATACTACATTAACAAATGAAGGATAAAAAAGATGTCTTAAGAGATGTGGAAAAGTCATCTAACAAAATTCAACATCTGTTCGTGACACGAACTCAAAGGTGGGATTACATGGAGCACATATCTCAAAAATAAAGGCCACACATGGAAAAACACACAGGTAACACCACACTTAATGGTGAAAAGCAGCTTTTCCTCTAAGAGCAAGAGCTAGACAAGGATTCCACTCTTACCACTTTTATTCAGCATAACCTGGAAGTCCTAGCCACAGCAATCGAACAAGAAATAAAAGCCATCCAAATTGGTAAAGAAGTAGAACTGTCATTACTTGCAGAGGACATGATGTGTCTACATGATGACATGACTATATGTCATCATATAGTCATGATTCTATACATAAAAAGCCCTGAAGACTCCACCAAAAAAATATTAGAATGAATTCAGTAAAGTTGCAGAATATGCAGTTAATATGGAGAAATCTGTTGCATTTCTGAAGTAGCCCAAAACAAAATTTTACAAGATTCCACTTAAAGTTATGCAAAAAAGAACAAAATACTCAAGAATAAACTTAAAAAGATGTACTCTGCAAACTAAAACATTGACGAAAGAAATGGAAGAGGGCATGAACGAATAAATGGAAAGATACCATGTTAAGGGATTAGAAGACTATTGGTAAAATGTTCACTGTACCCAAAGCAATCTACAGATTCAGAGCAATTCCTGTCAAAATACCAACAGCATTTTACACAAAACTAGAATCATCTTAAAATTTGTACGGGACTACAAAAATCCTGAATAGTTAACACAATCTTGAGAAAGTGCCAAGAGTGAGGTATCACAATACCAGATATTTCAAGATGATATTACAAAGCTGCAGTAATAAAAAAAATTATGGTAATGGCACATAAATAAACACATAGATCAATGGCACACAATAGGAGAGCCCAAAAATAAATTCACACTTGTATGGTCAATCAATCTATTATAGAGGAGGCAAGAATATAAAATAGGGAAAAGACAGTCTCTTCAATAGATGGTGCTGGAAAAACTGGACAGCTACATGCACAAGAATTTTTTCTTTCTTACTCTTTCCACTTCCACTTTCTTACACCACACATAAAATAAACTCAAAACGGATTAACGAAACTAAATGTGAGACAAGAAACCATAAAACTCCTAGAGAAAAACATAAGCAGTAATCTGTTTGAGGGTGGCCTTAGCAACATTTTTCTAGATATGTCTCCTGAGGCAAGGGACACAAAAGCAAAAATAAACTATTGGGACTATCATAAAATGAAAAGGCAACCTATTGAATGGGAGAAGATACTTGCAAATGATGTACCTGATAAGAGGTTAATATCCAAAATACATAAAGAACTTATGCTATTCAACACCAAAAAAAATCTGATTAAATAGGCTGAATATACATTTTCCAAAGATGACCTAAAGGTGGCCAATAGATACATGAAAAAATGCCCTCCATCACTAACCAGGGAAATGCACATTAAAACCACAATGAGATCTCCTTTTAACTGTTAGGATGGCTACTATCAACAAGAAATAATGAGTGTTGGTTAAGGATGTGGAGAAAAAAGGAACCCTCATGCATAGCTGGTAGAAACAAATTAATGCAGTCACTATGGTAAACAATATGGAGTTTCCTCAAAAAATTAAAAATAGAAATACCATTGATCCAGTAATTCTACTGTTGAACATTCACCCTCAAAATTCAGACTACTAGTTTGAAAAGATATTTGGATCCCAATGATTACTGCAGCATCATTTACAATAGCTGGGACATGCAGCAACTCGAGAGCCCATTGATATATGAATAGAAGAAAATATGTTTAAATATATATGTGTGTGTGTGTGTGTGTATATACACAAAAAAAAAATATTAACCATAAATAATGAGATCTTGTCATTTGTAACATGGATAGACCTAGGGAGTATTATGCTTAATGGAATACGACAGTGAAGGACAAATACTGCACAGGATTTCACCTGTACGTGAAATCTAAAAATCAGAAGCAGACCCAGGGGCGCCTCCATGGCTCAGTCGGGCAAGCATCTGCCTTCGGCTCATGTCATGGTTTTGGGGTCCTGGGATCAAGCCCCATATTGGGCTCCTGGCTCAGCAGGGAGGCTATTTCTCCCTCCCTCTCTGCCTCTCCTCCTGCTCATGCTCTATCTCTCTGTCTCAAATGAATAAATAAAATCTTAAAAACAAAAACAAAAACAAAACCCTGACCCATAAATACAGACAACAAACTGGTGGTTGCTAGAGGGCAGGGGATTGTGGGATGGGTAAAAAGGGTGAAGGGGAAAGAGGTACAGGTTTCCAGTTATAGAGTGAGTTATAGGGATAAAATGTAGGATATAGAGAATATAGTCAATGATATTATGATAGCATTGGATGGTGACAGAGGGTAATTACACTTGTGAGCATAACATAATGTATAGACTTGAATCTCTATGCTGTACAGATGAAACTAGTATAATGTTATGTGACCAACTATATTTCAATAAATAAAACAAAAGAATGAGCCTTAAAGTATCCCCCCCCCCAAGAAAAGACAAAACGGATTTGAAGAGGGTCTAGAGAAGGGCAACCCAATGCCAAGGAGACAGAAAAGATGTAGGATAACCAGAGAATGACTTAATTCCAAGAAATAATGACTTGAGAACGTTAACTCTAGATTTTTTAAAAAATTTTTTTGCCAGTGGAGAACTGGCAAATAAATAAATAAAAGAATACTCCTTGCTTCTTGAAAGAGAGATTTTAAGGCAAATACAAGGTGGTACTCCTTACTCCTTAAGAGCCATCAACTCACATTTAAGCCAAGAAATGAACTAACTCACAAAGTTCTAGCTACCTTACTGTGAACTTGTTATGCGTGTGTTAATTACAGGCTATATCCTTAATTCTGAGGTCTGTGTGGAGGAAAACATATTTGTGATATGATCTTCAGAGTAGGACCCAATCTTGGAAATTCTTTCCTATCCTTTCTTCTATGATATTGTATAGTCTTGGACTACTTTTGGTTTTTTGTTTGGATGAATAAAAATAAAGGATTCTAACATTCATTTTTTTGACTATCCATTGATCCACATATCCATTCATCTATTTTTGAACTCTTTTGACCCTTGCATTGTGAACATTAGAGGCAGATATAAAAAATAGTGATTAAGTAAGCCCCCATATACTACTACAGATTCCTCAGATTTAAATATAACATCCCATCATTTGTTTTGATCCAACTCTTTTTTAAAGATCTTGTACTTAATATCTTCTCTGACACATTCCGTATATTTCACCCACTGAAAATCACCAAAGACTGACACTCCTCCATTTGTCCATTTTGGTAAGGTACTCTCATGTCTGGGTCTCCAGTTATAGACATTCACATATTCACATAATAGCTCTCATGCCCACTCAGAACTTGAATGCAAGCTTAAGTATAGGAATTCTTTTTATTCATCTTTATAGCTCATTGTTACTCAATGCTGATTAAATTTCGTAACATTCACATAATAGCCCTCATGCCCACTCAGAACTTGAATGCAAGCTTAAGTATAGGAATTCTTTTTATTCATCTTTATAGCTCATTGTTACTCAATGCTGATTAAATTTCGTAACATTGCATTTGGTAAAGACTGGACTGATCTTGGTAGAATATTCTCATGTTCTTATTAATTGTTAATATATTAGAGGTTAATATGTTTAAATTTTTCAATGGTGACATATTTAGAGTAACATGATTATTAACTACCACCCAAAATTACAAGCATGGAGCACTGGATGTGGTGCGTGAACAATGAATGTTGGAACACCGAAAAATTTAAAAAAAAAAAAGAAGAATTACATTAGTTTCTCTTCAGCTAAAAAAATAAAAGTGCATGTGAACAATATTAGTATTGAAGAGTCAGAAGTTCTGAAATTAAGAGTCCTAGTAAACTCTCAAAAGCAATATAAACAGTCATAACAACCTAAGCTGCCAATACAGAACACTTTAGAAGAGGTTAAGAATTTCCCTCTATAGTTAGGAGTTAAAAATATAAGTCAGAAAATACCATGGCAGAGCAACAGATTTTTTAAAAATTTTCTTCAGTATATATTTAACTTTTGGATAGGTTGCAGGGAATGTCAATTACATATTATATTTTTAAATTTAATGTTTTATCTACATAAGATATTTCAAGAGACAATAAAATGCTTATGAATACAAATGAGATGGCAAAGATTGCATATATGCAAATATACATAGTTGGCATAGCACAAGTTTATCTACAATAGGCTTATCGTACAAATATTTTAATAAAACAGTTAATGGTGAGTGACTAATATCTAAGCATGTGGCATTCCCTGAATGAAACTTTGTACATCAACATGAAAATTACATTCTGAGAACTACATTTGTCATTTTGCTCTTAAAAGGGAATCTTACAAAAACAAAACGAAGGGAAATTCACGTAAAAACCAAGTTTTTAGAAGTTAAGACTTGTTGGCCTCATACCTCTGTTCAGAGTTCATGTTATGGATTTATGTAAGGGTATAGCTCTACGCTTGTGATCAAGATTAGTGGTGCTCATCAGTATCTTTATCTTTTTCTTTAGCATACCATGGTCTATTTTTCAGTGCCTTTACATCTAGGTGGTCCTGGAAGACCAGTCTGGTCTATGGCATGGGGGAAGAAGTGATGTGTACCTCTTTCAAACCTGGCCCCTGAAACTTCACTTGAAATCATCTTCCCCTTCAATGATGAGGGGAGCAGAGGACCCACTGCAAGACTAAGAGATGAAAAGAGCTTGGATCCCTCAATGACTGCAGAATAGAGCATCCTTAGCCTACCAATTGTGCCATGAGCAACAAATCTTTCATGTTTCCTATATATTCCTGCACCTAGGATTGTGGTATTTAATTTCAAGATATAAATATCTTGGTTAAATACTTCACCAAGTTACCTCACAGAGTCATTACTCTTAAATTCATCTAATGTTTTATCTACAGAACTCTGAAATGGCAAACAGATTTCAGGATATTGGCTTCTAGTAAAAAAACCCAAGTATTATAAGTACAGGATCATTTTAGAAGGGGGATATTAATTTCAGGGGCCCAAACATGAACTGATTAAATTAAAACAAAACCGCTCATAAACCTTTGGCACCGACTCCAAAACTTTTCTGATTGATAGAGAATAATTCCCTTATGAACTATGCTGGAGTTAATTAACACATCTTTCTGTACTAGCAGTTGCCTCTGCAGAGATGAAAAATAGATTTAAAGAACAAGAGAGTGTTGCAGCTTGAGTGTGATGAAGGCATGTTTCCCTTGTTACAGTGTCAACTGTGTGCTGGCAGCTGCTTGAAAATATATATTATTTTTTTATTTTATCGCTTCTCGGCCTTTTGGCTAAGATCAAGTGTATTATTTTTTTATTTAAATTCAGTTAGCCAACTTATAGTACATCATTTGTTTCAGACATAGTGTTCAATAACTTATCAGTTGCATATAATACCTATTGCTCATCACATCACGTGCCTTTCTTAATGCCCATCACCTAATTACCCCATTGCCCTACCCACCTCTCCTCCAACAACCCTGTTTCCCATAGCTAAGAATCTGTTTTTTCTCTCCTTTTCTGATGACTTCCCATTGTTTTCCCTCCCTTCCCTTATGATCTATGTTGTTTTATTCCACATAAAAGTGAAACCATATGATAATTATCTGACTGGCTTATTTCACTCAGCATAATAACCTCCAATTCTATCCACATCAATGTAAATGTAAATATTTATCCTTTCTGATGGCTGAGTAATATTGTATATATTACATTGTATATATGTACCACATCTTTATCCATTCATCTGTCGATGGACATCTAGACTCCTTCCAGTTTGGCTATTGTGGACATTGCTGTTATGAACATTGGTGCACGGATGCCCCTTTGGATCACTACATTGATACCTTTGGGGTAAATACCTAGTAGTGCAATTGCTGGGTCATAGGATAACTTTTTAACATCTTGAGGAGCCTCCATTCTCTCCATACTGTTTTCCAGAGTGGCTGTACCAGCTTGCATTCCCAAGAGTATAAGTGGGTTCCCCTTCCTCCACATCCTTGCTAACACTCGTTTCCTATCTTATTAATTTTAGTCATTCTGACTGGTGTGAGGTGGTATCTCATTGGGGTTTTGATTTGTAAGTCTAATAATACATTTCACCATTGTACTATTTTTAGTGAAACACTTCTGTAAAACATTTTAATAACAAATAGTAAACATTTCTCTAGGAAGGTTTTTTTTTTCTTCTTAACAGTGAAGCTTAATCTTTCTTACCATAATTTATTATGTGTAAATAATGTCTTCCTTAGTTATATTACTTCAAAAGTGGGCATCCTAGGCTATTTTTACTGAAGCTAGTATCACACAGAAATGCTGACCCTTACATAATGGGTTTATTAAGTGGCAACAGCAAACATGATCTATTAGTGGAAGTTGGTGTAGTTTGCCATTAAATCATAGGTCTCTATACAAATGTTAACTTCTTTTTATTTTTTAAAAAGATTTTATTTACTTGACAGAGGGAGAGATCACAAGTAGGCAGAGAAGCAGTCAGAGAGAGAGGGGGAAGCAGGCTCCCCGCCGAGCAGAGAGCCCGATGTGGGGCTCAATCTCAGGAATCTGAGATCATGACCTGAGCCAAAGGCAGAGGCTTTAACCCACTGAGCCACCCAGGTGCCCCTGTTAACCTCTTTGCGTCAAACTGGGGCACGGATAATTAGTACAAAGTAATATCCGAGGTAGTTCAAATGTAATTTTTATTAGCGAATATGCTAGAGTTGTGAAAGTAGATTTATATTCACAAAGTTATACCAATTAGCATAAACCTGCAAGTCTAGGACACAAAGAACTCTAGTGAGGGTTAGTTCACACAAACAGAATAAAAATTCCAACAATGACTTAGAAGACCAACATTATTGTCCATCTCTAGTTAGTAAGGCTTATGACTGCAACAGTATCAGTGTGTTGGTGACTGAAAAGACTGGCCCCAAACAAGAAAATAACTGAAATGAAATTCTGCCCATTTCCCATGCAGCACTATAAAGTGTGTGATTCAGGATCACCGTTACCTTATTCTGCAGCACCATCTTAGAAGACAAATGATAGGCTACTCAGAGCTGTTACTACAGCTATCCCCTGTCATGCATGCATGCACATACCCAGATGCCTTTGCCAAGCCAACACATCTAATTAGGGCCCTTTCGATCCCTTAGGGCAGTGTATTCTTGGTAGAGAATACCAAGGACTACATTGGAGTCAGGACCTCTGGTTTACTCCTGGAATTAAGAGAAGGTGGGAAAAGGGGCCTGGAACATTTCAAGTCATCAAAATTACTTGTTGAATGGATGGTCTTATATGTGAGGGGGTTCCTGTTTTAGAGAACTTTGAAAAGTTCCTTAGAAGACTTGTTCCCATGAACCTGTTTGAAAGCAGATCTAGAAGACCCAATAGGGATCCTGTTCTGAGCTGTCCTCTAAGAGTAATGCTTCCTAAGCCTTTCCACATTATGTCACACATAGAAAATGACAGTGTTTGTATGGAAGAGTGGGTAAAAGGATTTTGGAATACTGGGTAACGTGGAGGTGACAGGAACCCTGAGGGCTGATGAGGTGGATCCTCCAGCACATAGTTTGGAAGCTGTGTTCCAGAAAAGATGAATAATACTGAGAGTCCATTGAGGGATCTAGAATCAGTTAAATAATAACAGCAATAGCTATCATCCACTGAGTGTTTACTATATGCCAGCAACTATACCCAACACTTTAAGGGTAAAAAGAAATTATGTGCATAAAGTAATCTAAGTACTCTACTTTTGGTAATGACAGTGTGAGAAGGTCAGATGACTGCTCCATAGAAAATGACTCTACACTGGACAGAATCATTTATGACAATCATTTCAGGGCACTGGAAAATAACCAAAGGTAGGCAACAACTTGGGAAATACTAACTCATGAGAAATAGTTATTACTCAATACAATAGCCAAGAATTAACTTCTTTTTGGGGGG
>CM052798.1:111291624-111322687 GCA_028533885.1 Nasua narica
AGCTCTGAACTTGGGTTACCTAGTCCTACTTCATTTAGCTTATCTGTAAAATAGAGATACCCAAAACTGCATCATGTTGATACAGTAACATTTTTAGGAATATTTATATTAACCATTAGGAAGTATTAGCTACCTTACTACCTGTTGAGTACTTACTAAGTGCCAAGAACCGTACAATAACTTGCTACTGCATTTAATTCTCACAAAACCTGAAAGCTTCTAATATTATCTCCATCATCCCAGTAAGGAAACAGATTAAGGAGCTTGTCCCCAGATAACATGGCTATTAATTGTGGCAAAGCGGAAATTGCAATGCAGGCAGTTGAACTTCCAGGTTTTTAAACATTATGCTTATTGACTAGCACAAAGAAGGTACTGAGAACTCACTCAAAAAACAAACAAAAAAACCCCCAAAAACAAACAAAAAGAATATCTATTTTGATTGGTCAGCGTTTCCAGAACTTACTGCTTCATGGTCTTATCACACACGAAAAAAATTCTAATTTCAAAGGATGAAGATTATGTTTTTGCCTCCAATACGCCACAGTACGACAATTAAGTCTGTTTCTAGGAACTCACGGAAAGAACAGTGCTATTTGCTTGTGTAGGAGTCTCACTCACTGACCTTGGTTGGTCACAGCTGTGTTTGACTTCCATTTTAATCCCTGAAGCCCTCTGATAGTATCAACATTCAAAGTTTTTAATAGGCTTTATTTTTTTTATTTTTATTTTTTTAGATTTTATCTTGTCAGAAAGAAAGAGCACGCACAAGCAGGGGGAACAGCAGAGGAAGAGGGAGAAGCAGGCTCCCTGCTGAGCAAGGAGCCTGATGTGGGACTCGATCCCAGGACTCTGGGATCATGACCTGAGCTGAAGGCAGACATTTAACTGACTGAGCCACTCAGGAATCCCACATTCCTTTGTTTTTAAACTTCTCTCGTGAAGGTCATTATAGCCATCCATTTAATATAGCTATCCTAACTCTTGTCATATTTTCCTTGTCTAATTTTTCCTTAAGATGCCTAAGCTCGCCATTTACTAAGCATCTATTATACAATTCACATGATACAACTCTTGCGTGTTTCTGTAGGAAGAGGACTGAGCTCATTTGCGGCTCTCAGGAAGCATGATCTGCCCAGAGAGTTGTTTTTGATTCGCGTGCAGAGTCCTAGAGAAGCACTTCTTAGACTCAACCAAGACCTACAAAATTGTTTTTACCAAAATGCAAGAAATGGGGCTGCTCCATAATTTAAGAAGCCTGAACCTATTAAAGGAGAAAAAGTGAGATGGTTTAGCATTTTAACCTTGAATCGGCAACAAAGGTCACACTAAGTAACTATGCCACCACGTCATGCCATCAGGTTCTTACTTTCTGAAGCGCTCGACTTTCAGAAAGTAGTTCCTGAGGGAAGCAAGCAAAGAAATCCCAAAGCCAGGCAGCATTTCTGTCTTTGGTGATGAAAGAATGGCCAATCTAGTAAAACGAAGTTAAAAATCCCCCATTTCTTGTGGGAGTGTGCTCAGAAACTTCTGGTTTTAAGGAAGCTCTAGGCTTCTACAGTGATGGACAGATAAGACCATCTTCACTTTCTCAAATGTTTCAGCTTTTTTTTTTCCCCAACTTTCAGACATCTGGTAATTTATACATTTGGGACTAACTTGTTATGTAGCAGCCAAAGGGAAAACAGCAGTTAATGCTTTCATTGCAGAACAGAAAAAGTAGCGCGGCTTCCTCCAGAAAAGTTCCAGTTGCAGCAAATTCTAGAAGGAAGAAGTCACTGCCATTGGCCACGTTTCCTCTATGTGGTGCTTAGCTAAGTGCCTGCACCTGCTCAGCTGAAGCAGGTCTGCTAACTTGATCATTGAGCACCATGCACTGAAATGATTAAGAACAGGGCCACAGCTGAATAGAGGAGCGTGGTCCTAGGTCACGCGGGTGTGTCTAAACCTGTGATCTGTGATTATCACATGGCCTGACATCAGATGAGAGAGCCCATAAACTCCACACTGGATACCAGTCATGAAACATGGCTCCCTTGCCCAGATCTCCAAAGGCATGACGAAAGACAGGATGTGACGCCTGGACCCTGTGTGTTTAGGAAACTGAAAAGCAGCCCTTCAGATGTTCGCACCTTTCTCTTTCTCCCCGGAACACCAGGGTGGAAAAATCAGGATTGTATTACCATCTACAGCCCTTCTCTCCACCAATGCCTCTTCCCCCATCCTGTTGCCCCCGAAACCGAGGACAGGTTTTTGTTTTGTTTTAATTTCTTCTGCAAGCACCATATTCAGGAGAAACAGTAATGGCAGGGCTTAGATTCTTTAGGAGACAAAGGGAAGCATTTATTTTTCCAGGGTCACACTTATAAGTTCTTCTTTACACTATTCCTAGTAATAACTGTGCCTTTACACACTGGACACACCTAGGGAAAAGTTTTCCTCAACTGATAGTTATGGAAAGATTTAAGACCTTGGTTTTCCTCCTCTATAAAAAGCAATTGAATTAGATGAGCTATTTAAAGTTCTTCCTGCTTTAAAATGCAGTAATGCCATAATTTCCAGATTCAAAGAACGACCCCCTGCAAATCCGAGCCAAGCATAGCTGTATGTAGCCCACAGCAAGCCTTTGGGAGAAGACGTGCATAGTCACACATGGCTTCCTACGCAGTCCTGTGACTCCTTATGAAAGGCAAACACAAGGTACCCTAAGCTACAGACATGGGGTGAGAGGGAACTAATTGTTTTTTCCCCTTCTACATTCTTCCCTTCCAGAAAACACCCAATTTTACTGTTGGCTACTTTTATTTGGCTTATTTTGAGTTGGCTCCTTTGCATGGCTCAGATTTGGAAATTTTTCTAGTAACTACTATGTAGGCTAACAAGCACCCCCAGGCACAAAATATCACACTCCGTTCTTAGTCACTGGTGAATTTCAATCCCTTCTGCATACAATCCTGAAGGAGAAGCTCTAGTTTTCAGGTCATAATTCAGGTGGTACAACAGCATCCTTCCCACAAGGATACTGTAAATACTGCCCAGGCCAAAGGCAGAATCCCATTCAACACTGGTCCGCGGCGGAGGTTGGCACCCTATAAAAAGTGTGAAAAGCTACACTTGCGACCGCTGCATTCTCTTAGGGAGCTCGACCTTAGAGCCAGGAACTGCATGCACGTTTTACTTTAGGTGATGGCAAAGTGTACGGATTCACACAGAAACCACAGAGGGGGAAATAAAAAAAAGAAAAAAAAAAGCGAGGGATACTCAGGAGCAAACCAGCCCCCTCATCCAACTAAAAGTCATGCAGGGAATGAAAGTTGCTCTACTCACCCAGCATAGCGGTTGTTGTAAAGGTGGCCGTGCCCTGGTTGCAGGATCTTCCAAAAAAGCAGGCAAAGGGGCAGAAATGCAGCTGTCTGAGTCCTGGGCTTCCCGAGGCACTTCATAGTGTTGCAAGGAGAGGAGCTGGAAGTTCCTTCCAGCAGTCACCCGGGGCTGGAGGTGGCTCACAGTGCCCCCTCCACAGGCGCAAACCTTCTCTGGGAGGGGGTGGGGGCAAAGGCTGGGGAGCCAGTAAAACGTGACACTTCTTTCCAGCCACAGGGGAGGAAAAAAAAAGTTGAAGCAGCCGAAGAAGGGAAGTTGCTATTAAGACTTGGTCTTGGGAAGAGAAGCAGCAGCGCACACAGCCCAGCCCAGCAGCTGAGCCTGATCCTTAATCAGGCTCCCCTAGAAGGGGCTGGGCCTTCCCTGTGCTGACTCATGGCCGGGGTTCACTGGGTGCTGCTTCCTTCGGGTAACTTCTTTCTGGTTTTGTTGTTTGTTTCTTGCTTTATGACTTTAGGCCCCTAGCTTTCTTGGACAACCTTTCTCCTTTTATTACCTTCTACAGCGCAGGATCCTATCCTAAACGCAAATGGTCTGCTTGAAGATGAGCGAAACACAGAGGCATACATAGAACATTCTGGGCTTAAGGTTCTGAGTTACCATAACCAATTTCTACATGGATTCCACATACAGAAATGCATGGCGAATAGCCTTAAGGAGCATACGTGCAAGGATAGGGTAAGAGTTCTGAATCTGAATAGCCAGGTTTGGTCCCAGCTCCTACCTGTAGGAAAACGGGTCGGCCAGTTTGCCCGGTTTCTGGGAGCTCTCCATATCCACTCCATGTCAGCAGCACTCGGACCCACTGCAATTTCAGAGGTTCTTATAGGGAACAGGAGGCTCCCATGTGCTTTACTACCTTCACTCACATTTGGAATCATTTAGGAAGCCAGACCACTTAAATCAGAATTCCTGGGGGTGGGATCGGTGCTTTAAAAGGCTCCTCAGGTGATTTCAATGTTCAGCCACCATGTTGGTCTAGAGCAGGGCTTCTCAAACTTTAACACGCGTACAACAAATCAAATCACCTGTGGATCCTGTTAAGCTGCCCCTTTTGATGCAGCTGTTTAGGGTGGGGGCCCAAGATTTTGCATTTCTTTTTCTTTCTTCCTTTCTCTCTCTCTCTTTCTTTCTTTCTTTCCTTCCTCCTTCCTTCCTTCCTTCCTTTCTCTCTCTCTCTCTCTCTCTCTCTTTCTTTCTTTCTTTCTTTCTTTCTTTCTTTCTTTCTTTCTTTCTTTCTTTCTTTCTTTCTTTCTTTCTATATTTTATTTATTTATTTGACCGTGAGAGACAGCGTGAGAGGGAACACAAGCAGGAGCAGAGGGAGAGAAGGAGGCTTCCCATCTAGCAGGGAGCTGGATGCAGCACTCGATCCCAGGACTCTGGGACCGTGACCTGAGTCGAAGGCAGACATTTAACAACTGAGCCACCCAGGTGTCCCAAGATTCTGTATTTCTTGCATCAATCACAGTTCGAGTAGCAAGGCTTTACTGTAGAATGAGGTCTGCTTTTTTGCCTTTCTCTCAAAACTGGAGCGGGGGAGGTGGTAAAAAACCTTGGAGCAAACCCATCTCCTCATTTTTTTCATGTTGGTGATGAAGAAGGTGTTTTTTTCATCCACTTGCTCCTATCCAGATGTACCAGAAAACCCATCTTGGGGGATATACTTTGCTCTAATAAAAAATGGCATTATCTAGGGTGACTCCCATTTTGGCCCATGCCAAGGCCTGGTCCTACTCTGGAAGAGAGTAGGACCCAGCATCTCTCTATTCACTCACACACTTTTCAAATTTCCTGAAGATTCATTGCCAAGGAGTCTGTGCCCTCCAATATTATGGCCAGAACACTGGTTAGAAGAGAAAGTACCATATCTTTCCTTATCTTCTCTACCGATGTCATAGGAGTTTGGTTTGTAAGAGAGCTGAAAAGATTTTCAGTTAAAATGAGTCTCTGAAGCTTTCTTGTCTACCCCAGGATTAGTTTAATCTCTTCTCTGTGTCCCCCTCGCCGATACTAGTGTGTTGTCTACTGAAGGGCATAGCGCATGGAATTTAAGTATTTGTGTGGATCCCTCTCAAGGCTGCCTTCTCTTTGAGGGCACAACAGTACCCTTTCACATTTATGTCGCTTCCTTATATCTCTTAGAAGGAGCACAATATTTGCTGCAGCCATGATCAGCCATGTTTGTTGAGTGAATGATGAATCTGAGAAGGGGTTCATTCAACATTTATTCTGTGACTTCTGTATCTAGACAGAGGAAAGATGGAGGCCCTAGAGCTGTGGAAGGTCCCAGGTCTCCTGGTTTTGTTTCTTGTTTGTTTATGTTGTTGTTTTCTTCCTTCACGACTTTACGGCCTGGGGCTCCTGTCTTTGAAGGGGTGAGGCTGCTTTGCAAGGCACCGCCATGCATCCTGAGGCCATTTCTGACAGGGCCAACAAAGCCTATGTAACAACGAGTGAACTGTTGAAATAAGAGGTTACTGTGTAAATAAAATACTTCATCTCTTTGCATTTCATTATGTCAGAACAATGTATAAATCTGTCATATTATATCACAACATTAAACCAGGAATGTTCAGTCTCTGACTGGGGATTAAGCTCATGCTCAAATCATTCTGAAGAATTGGATCCAGTGTCCGTGTTCAGCAAAGGCCCTCCAGACTTTGAGACCAGGGTAATCATTTCCTGGACTATCAAAAATGCAAGAGACCCCGGGGACATCCTATAGCCTTCCTCAAAATTTCAGATCAAAGAGAAGTTCTCAAACAATAGAAGTCATTCCTAGCAATCTTCCTCTGGTTTTCTAAGGACAAGGTTATCTGATCAAACTTCTCCTGAAGTAGATAAGCTCCCATAAAACGAGTGATAAATGGAGTCCATTTAGTAAGTGGGAGGAGAAGAGAATGGCTTTACAGATGGATTCAAAGATAAAAGTCCCATTTTTAAGGCACTGAGAAGGAGTGAATTATTAAACCAGTGAGAGATTTAGAGATGGAAAGATGAGAATTTCTATTTATTCACTATGCCTTTGTCATATTTTAGTTGAAGAGTGAACTTTTTAAAAAGAAATTATTATTACCCTGCAGAGAAACAAAAGGAAACTACAATTGGGAAAGGAAAAATGTCATTCTTGATTTGGGTTTGTTGTTGTCCATGAATAGATAATTTTTTATTAAAGTATAGTTGACATAATATTGTATTAGTTTCAGATGCATAACAGAGTGATTCAACATTTATATACGTTATGAAATGTTCACCACAAATATTCTAGTTACCATCTGTCACCATACAAAGCTAGTATGATATTATTGACTATATTACCTCTGTTGTACATTACGTCCCTATGGCTTATTTATTTTATAACTAGAAGTTTGTACCTCTTTATCCTCTTCACCTATTTCACTGCCCCTCCCTCTGCCACCAAATCCTCCTCTCCTCTGGAAACCATCAGTCTGTGTATCTGAGTCCGGTTTTGTTTGTTTTGTTTTTTAGAATCTACATGTAAGTGAAATCATTCGGCATTTGTCTTTCTCTGTCTGACTTATTTCACTGTGCATAATACCCTCTAGGTTCATTAATGTTGTCACAGATGGTAAGATTTCATTATTTTTTAATGCTTAAATTATTACTGTTGGATATATATCCACATCTTTATTCATTCATCTGTCAATGGACACCTCAGTTGCTTCCATATCATGGCTATTATAAATAATCCTACAATGAACATAGGGGTGCACACACCTTTTCAACTTAGTGTTTTCATTTTCTTTTCTTCTTCCATTATGTTTTCTATTTTAATTCCAGTATAGTTAACATACAGTGTTATGTTAGTTTCAGGTGTATAATATAGTGATTCAATAATTCTATGCAAATTATTCAGTGCTCATGAAAGTACACTCTTTAATCCTCGTCCCTACTCCCCCCGTTCCCCAATCCACCTCCCCTCTGTTTCTTGGTTTGTCTCTTTTTTTTCTCCTTTGCTTATTTGTTTTGTTTCTTAAATTCCACATATGAGTGAGATCATATGGTATCTGTCTTTCTCTGACTGACTTATTTCACTTAGCATTGTTCTCTCTAGCTCCATCCATGTTGTTGCAAATGGCAAGATTTCATTCCTTTTCGTGGCTCAGTGGCTCACATCTTCTTTATCCATTCATCTACTGATGGGCACTTGGGCGGCTTCCATGGTTTGGCTGTTGTAAATAATGTTGCAATAAACACAGGGGTGCATGAATCCCTCTGAATTAGTGTTTTTGTATTTGGGGGCTATATACCCAGCAGTGCAATTACTGGATCATAGAGTAGTTCCATTTTTAATTTTTTGAAGAACCTCCATACTGTTTTCCACAGTGGCTGTACCAATTTACATTCCTACCAACACTATGAGTGTCCCCTTTTCACCACATCCTTGTTGACACTTGTTATTTCTTGTGTTTTTGATAATAGCCATTCTGACAGGTGTAAAGTGACATCTCATTGTGGTTTTGATATGTATTTTCCTCATGGCTAATGATGGTGAGAATCCTTTCTTGTGCCTGTTGGTCATCTTTATGTCTTCTTTGGAGAAATGTCTATTCAGATCTTCTGCCCATTTTTAATTGGATTCTTTGGGGTTTTTTGTTATTAAATTGTTGATTAGATATTTTTAATGTACTTTCCATATTTGAAATTATATGATGTTGTAGGGAAAGATTGTGCAAAACCTTTTCTTAAGTATATGAATGAGAGATTTATTTTGTAGATTTATTTTGGTAAAGATGTCTGGAGGAGAAGATAAATGGGTAGGACTGGGTTTTGTGGTACAGAAAACCCTCCCATGGCAGTTTCATGCCCATTCTTCAATGTCTTATTAACATAGACCTATTGCTTGTCAGGTCTCTTTTATGGCCTTTTGCTATTGTTCCAACATGTGAGGAATTAGCAAATGTGATGTTAAGTCGCTGCCTTATGCAGTCTTGGCAATTCTGTGAGGAATGTTCTGAAGCTTCCTTTAACAATGCATTGCTAATGATTTTCCCTCCCAACTGTCTTTTTCGGCACCATCAGCTGTGTCTTCTTGACCCTATGTTTTTAATCTTTCTCTTGTCAACTCTCCATATTTCTCCCATCCTTAAATGCAAGCTATGTGCCTTTTTTCTTTTTTTCAGGCTCCTCAAAAGCACACTCTTGAACCCTGATGATATGTTTTCCATCCCTACCACCCCAATGAAACTGTCTCTTAAAGATCCATGGTTAAAAAAAAAAAAAAAAAATCCATGGTTATTTCTAAGTGGGAAGCCCTTTGTTGTCACTCTGTATTTGTATGTTTTCTAAAGCTGTTTATCACCCCCTGTTTGAAACTCTTCTTTCTGTGACTGGGGATATTGTTTCTCCTATTCCTTTCTTTCCTAGGGTTCCTTCTCTATTTTTTGACTGCTTACAAAGTTGATGTTTCATGGGGGTGGTGGCCTTCTCCCCTTCTTGATGTACTGTGGACAGAAATGGGCTGGAACAATTTTGTAGATGAGATTGGCTTGAGCAGGATCTAGAAGGGAAGGAAAAGATTTCCCTGGATTGAGATAAGTAGGTTGGAGAAAGGCAGCCATTATTATCAAGAAAACATTATAAGTAAATACAGAGGATGTGGTCCCTGAGTTTGTGACACTTGGTGCTGGCAGAGGGGCTACTTAATAAATAAACATAGAGTTACAACTGGTGGTTGAGTTAATTATATGCAAACAAGTCAGAAATGCTGTGATATAACATTAAAGGGGAGTAGATTACATGTACAGGGTGTTCTGAGGAAGTGGACATTTAAACAAAATATGAGAAGGAAACAGCTGTAGCAAGAAAAGGGTGGTGGTGCGAGTTAAGGTGGGGATAAGACCATTGTAGCACAGGGTGTAGCTTAGACAAAGAAGTCCTGTTCAGAAATTACTGTCCTTCTTTATGTCGAGTCAGGATAAAGAGAGACATTCAGGGTCCTCAGTCCAGCATTCAAGGCCCTTGAGAAGGTTTCCATTTTTATCTTCTTCAATATTTTCTGTAATACTTTGTATTATCTTTTCCTTCCTCTGGGTTGGTTTATGTTTCTTTGATAATAATGACCACCTCTCTCCAGCCTTCATGTCCTCAATCCAGTCAATCCTTCTATCCCTTCCAGACACAGTTCAAGCCAGTCTCATCTATGAAACTGTTCCAATTCCATTTCCGTCTACAGTACTCACCTTCCCGGCACTGGTACATTCATTCATGTATACCCTTATGTTCTAGTGTGTGTTGACACTTAATTCAGTAGTACCATTTACTATAAACTGCTCAAGGGCAGGCACTCTAATGTGTACATCTTCATGGTTCATAGTGCCTAGAGTTCTGTTGAGTCCACAGTTAACATCCATTAACAACAAAGCTGTTGGCTTGCCTTTCAGCCCAGTACTCATGGGACCTTTTAGCTATGAGGGGAGCCCTTTTCTAGAACCCCAGACTTCACCCTTGTCCTTGGCTAGGTTTCTCACAAAAAGAGTCTTGCTTACTCAGATGAAAGAACAATTTGAGGAGCAAGCATTATTGATGAACAAACCTATTATTACACTTTTAAGCACTAGTAATTATGTTACAAAGATGTTTTACAGAATTTATGGAGCAAAGCCAAAGTATTTTAATGCAGGAAGGTGGGAACAAGGAGCTTGGTCTGCTGATTTCAAACAGCAGAAGAGACTTCTCATCTTTTTCCTTCTCTTTGTCTTTTCGTTCTTTTCTCTCCCTCCTTCCCTCCTCTTCTCCCTCCTGCCCCCCCTTCCTTCCTGATACCGGTCTCAAAGACTTTTATGAAGAAGGAAGGTAGGAAAAAATAGTCGATAAAAAATACTTTAAATATTACTATTTCAAATGACAGAGAACGGATGTTTGTGTTATACCATTTGTAACATTAAGTGTTTTAATGAAAATTAGGAGAAACTTGAGACGGATGGAGCATGAAATCGAGATTAAGATAATTTGATTAGAACAAAGTCTAAAGCAATATGAAAGCAAATGACTGAAGAACTACTCTTCCCATCCATATGCCTAGGGCAGTGGGAGGCCAAAAAAAAAGACAAAAACGAGTAAGCATGGAAACAAAGTAATGACAGAAAAAGCTCAGATATAAACAACACTTTTACGAAAAAGACTAGGTAGAGGGGGAATTTCTGATATAATGAAGATCAGGAAAATAGGTGATGGAACCTGTCCTAAGAAATAAAAGCTTGAGGAATGAGGGACATCAGGCAGGCAGTGACATTTCATGGTCAGACAACTCATAAAAGGAGAGGGAGGTGAATGTGCTCCTGGTGCTAAAGGACAGAGAGAAAGAGTAAATAGAAAATATAAAGGAGCTCTATTTCAATGAGCTTATAGAGAGAAATGTGTGCTTTGGATATCCCTAGAATTCCAAGAATATATGGAATTTGAACTAATAATACTTTCAATAATACTATAATTTTTTAAAGTGCTCATACAGAAACTAAGAAACATTTTAAGAATCCAAGTTCATATAATTAAGGTAAAATTTTGGCAAATATACTAGCTGAGTAATTTTGGTATGATAAACAACAGCGATATTTACTCTGATTTATCAAAGTTAAAAATAATATAAAAGTGCTTTTTAAATTCTATTTGGGTATGCTTTCTCTAAACTTACACAAATTGGGTATAAAAATGTGATTCCGTGTATTTAAAACTCATTAACATACAAAACACTAACTTAAAACACCTTATTTCAATAGGAATCATATTTTCTAGTATGCCAACTTGAACATAATTTCTAAGATCTTTAGGGAAATTAAAAATAAAAAGACAAATAATGAACTGAAAAATGGGCAAATGATGTGAATAGACATTTCTTTAAGGAACATATACAAATGACCAGTAAGTACATGAAAAAGACGCTTAACATCATTAGTCACTAGGGGATTGCAATTAAAAACCACAATGGAATACCACTTCACAAACACTGAGATGGCTATGATCAAAGACAGACAATAATGAGCATTTGTGAGAATGTAGAAAAATAAGAACCCTCAGACATTGCTAATATGAATGCAAAATAATGCAGCTGCTGTGACAAACAGTTTTGTTTTTCTTCAACAATTAAATGTAGAGTTACCATATGATCTAGAAATTCCAACTCCTAGGTGCCACGCAAGAAAATCCAATCATATGTTTGTATCAAGACTTTTACATAAATGCTCATAGCAGTGTTATTCATAATAGCCCAAAGTAGAAACAACCCATATATCCACAAATTGATGGAGGTATACAGAATGCGGTATATTCATACAATGGAATATTATTTGGCCATAAAAAGGAAAGAAATACTGATATATGTTGCACCGTGGATTAACCTTGAAAACATTATGCTAAGTGAAAGGAGCCAGAAACAAAAGGTCTCATGTTGTAGGATTCCATTTATATGAAATGTACAGATAGGTAAAACATGTATTAGCAGTTCCTGAGAGTGGGGGAAAGGGGATGGGGTTTTCTTTGGGAGTGATGAAAATATTCTGGGATTGGTTAATGGTGATGGTTGCACAATCTTGCAAATATACCAAAACCCACTGAATTGTACATGTTAACATGGGGAATTCTATGATATGTAAAGTATATCTCAATTATTAAAAGATCTTGGGAACTTGAAAAAAGTTCAAGGGAACTTGAAATCTTAGGCTAATTAAAATGAGCTGATCAATGAATAATCCTGGATACCTAAATCATTTCTAAGTAAGAACATAGAAACATTGATGACTGAGCATACTTTTATGTATATGCTTTTGCTTTTAATATGCTACAGATAAGCTATATCTTTGGTTAAGTTCTACCACTTTTAGAACGTGTATTAGGCTGTAGCAAGCATGTGTCTATAGAAAGTTGTGTTATGTGTACTTATGGATTCTGCTTGTGGCTAAAATGCTGACTTGTGACAGACTGTTCTCCATTACCCACAACCAAATTTTCTCTGTGAAATAGAAGTCAGTTACTTAGGTTAAAAGTTATCATTAGTATTGTTGCTTGAGGCTACTAGGAGCAATAGTTATAAAGAAAATGTGACTGTATATGTACTTCTATTTTTTCTTTTTTTTTTTTTTTTGTACTTCTATTTTCAAGAGAAATAATTTTTTTCCTAACACAGCACTTCTCTGTTCCTTTTCCTTTTTTTTTTTTTTTTTTTTGTTTTGTTCTTCAGGCCCATTTATACCCTTAAAATTTATGAAGGACACCAAAGTTTGTTTATGTGGGTTATATCTACTGATTTTTAATTGTATTGGCTATTGAAACTGAGAACTTTAAGACATCCTTGTTTATTGGCTCATTTGAAGGTAGTAATGGTGAAAGCCTTGTATGCTGTTTCTTATGAAATTAGTTCTCATGGTCTTGCAAGATTTATCCTAAAGTCCCAGTACGTTGCAGAATACTAAAGAGCAAATGAAAGGCAAAGCTTGGAATGTAAATTTTATTTGCCTTGGTTTATCATAACTGAGCCTGAAAAGCTATGGAATGTCTTAATAGCTTGGCAAAGTTTGCTCAGTATTGATGAGATTGCTTCCTTGGTTTACCGTTTATTGCTTTCATGATGATATGAAGGGTTAATCTTTCTGTATTATTTACCTACATAAAGATTGTCTTCTCAGAGTAACTTTCTGTGCTTTATGTTGACTGTATTACATCCGGTATTATTTTTAAAAACAATAAAAAAAAAGAGAAGAACAAAGAAGCTTCACTTCTGAGAGAGCTAATATTTTTACAATTACGTTACCTTCTATGTAAATTTCAAAATTCTTTTGTCACTTCAGTTAAATAGGTAGCAAGTATTACTCACAGGCACCCACAATCTTAAGTCTAAATCTCCTCCAATAATATTTATTTTTGTCTTCCCCAAACCAAGCTCTCAGTATAGGAAAAAAAGAAAGTAAAACTTACAAGATATCTTTTGCACCTAAAACTTTATTTGTGATTTCCCAGGAGGTCCCTGCAAAATCACGAAGATTTGTTCCTTCGCCTTGTAAAAATTACTAGAAATGATTAGATGTAAAAAGAAATCTGTATTCCTATCGATGTGTTACATGAGAATAGTTGTCAAATCAAAAGAGATGTTTACTCTCCCCTAGGTAAAATTTTTATAAGCAGAATATTATTAATATAAATAATTCAGAAATTGCATCTTGCATGTGAAGTTCCTAGGGATTTGTCCATGCTCTTGCTGTCCATGACATGTTTCTATTTGGTGCTATTTTGCCTGATGATATTAGGTATGAAACTAAACGCTAAAGTGTTATTAGTCATAGATTTCAGTTATCATTTAAAATTCTTATTGGCCACAAGCATGCTTTATTTGGATCTAATATCATCTAGGCCAGTGGCTCTCAGTTGAGGATGTACGTTAGATGCATGCATGAGATTGTAAAACCTACTCCAGACTTACTACATCTCTTTACTTGATAATCTTGGGATATTCTTAACATACTATTTGCATATTGTTGGTATGTGTTATGTCTCAGGATTATTATATCTCGAAAGTGTTTCTTCCATATCTTCATTTAATTTTACAAATCAGATACAACCTTCACCAACTTCTTTGCAAATAGGCTTACGCATGGTCTTTATAGACATTTACTGAAGTGTTTTGAAAGGAATTTATTATCTTGTTTTTCATGTCATATATACATCAGATTTGCTTGTCAGTTACACCACTCTTGTTATGAACTTTCACCAGACCTTTCACATTTGAAAATGATCAGTAATAAATCAGCCACAACTGTTTTAATTTCTGTCATCTGCAGATAGTTTTGTTTTACTCTGATGCTTTTTTGTTTTAGGGATAACAGTTTGAAAAGTCATCAGCAAAGGCATAAAACAGGGAGTTTGATCCTCCTTTCTCCTTCAAAACAGGACATGAACTGCTTTCGCGCAGCTGCTGGCATAACCACTGTCCCTTTCGGTTCCAGGCACACTCCCTTTTCCTTTCCCTGCCCCAAAGTTTGCCATGTTAATTGACCTTCTTAAATCTCTTTTCTCTTGTTTGGGGACTCTCTTTTTTGCCTCTTTCTTTCATTTCTTATCTCTCCTATTCCCAATGATTATTTCTGTATTCTTTTCTCTATCCATTCTGTCTGATCGGACACCTCTTTCTTCCTTTTTCCAAATTTTTCTTTTACAATTGGCACCCCCAACTTTTAATCTTTGACTCTCTCGACTAACCTTGGAATCCTCCTTCTAGGGTGCTCCCATCCCATTTCCTTCCTGATCGCGTTCACATCTCCTTCTGTGTGAACTTCTTATTGCATCATAAGCAAACCTTTGTTTTTCCAGAATGCATTTCGAACTCCATTTCACCTGCTTGCTAGAGCAGAAAACTTACTCACAAAATTTTATTGAACTATTTCTGAGTTGCTCTGCGGACATGGGATTCCCAAATTGAAAATCAATCCAGTGTTTCCCTAAGTGCTTTAAGTGCTTTTCTGAATTAAAGGAAAAGCATCAAATATCCAACCAGAATTTCAACACAAAAGTTAACAGCTGGTGCATAAAGAATCTGAGAGAGTCTCTTGTTATCTGAATTAGGCCTTCTTTATTGAACTTTATTTGAAACATGCGACTTGGCATAAAACTCACAGCTGCAAGATTTCTAGGAGGGAGAAAAAAAAGTTTGGATAGGGTTACATCAGCTCTAGAAGAAATAAAACCTATCTGTGATCTTAATTCTTCAGGCAGGCTGAAGTGGTGGAATAAACTGTTTTCAGAGCTGCTTGGAAAGTGTCACTACAAATTGTCACTGGGGCTGAAGGTGACTCTTCATTGGCTCTTATTTAGTCTTTGCATTCTGGCTTTGCCCACTATTTGGAGGAATTAGTCTCACTCTTAGACACATTTTCTTTGCCTTAGTCCAACAGTTGCTGAGCAGAGCTAAGTATCTACTTAATTTTGGTATAAGAACCTAAAGTTTTGATGCACTGAATAAGGAAAACCTGATGTGACTACACTTGCCAAGGCAACCCTTGGATAATGAGCAATTTAAATGATTCCGCCTCTGTAATTTGTCAATTGCACAATAATCTCTACTCTCTTTCCCCTACAAACCCTGACCCCTTCCCACCAAGATTCCTCAACTTAATTTATACCAAAAAAGTTTTCTAGATGCTGTCATTGTTCTAAACTAGTGTGTACTAAACTTTGCTGCCCATTAGATTCAGCTGGGGAGCTTTACAAAATGCTAATCAGAGTGGTGTGTTTTTTTGGGCGGAGGGAGTGCCTAGGTATCACTATTTTATTTTTTTTATTTTTTTATTTTTGTTAAGATTTTTATTTATTTATTTGACAGAGAGACATCACAAGTAGGCAGAGAGGCAGGCAGAGAGGGTGGGGGAGGAAGCAGGCTTCCCGCTGAGCAGGGAGCCCAATGCAGGGCTCAATCCCAGGACCCTGAGATCATGACCTGAGCTGAAGGCAAAGGCTTAACCCACTGAGCCACCCAGGTGCCCCGGTATCACTATTTTAAATAGATTCTCAGGTGATTCATTCCAAAATGCAGCAAAGTTTGGAAGCGATTTATCTATATCCACTCAGTGTCTCGGCTATTACCACTGAGTTATCAGGTTATCCGGGATCCCATGGGTTGGCCAATCCGGTACTCACTGTTCATCTCACATGTCGCATTTAATAATTCGTCATCCTTAAAATATGTATTCTTTTACTTGTCTTCCAGGAAACTGCGTTTGCCCTGTCATTTCCTCTGAGCCCCTGTTTATAACTTCCCTTCTTCTGATCCTCTTTATGAGGATATGTTCCAGAATTCATCCTTGATCATTTTTATTTATCTTACACTTACCCCCTTGATGATCTCATCCAGTCTTATGGCTGAAAACACCACCTATAAGCTGACAATTCCTACATTCCCATATTTAGATTTGTAACTCTGAATTTTCTTCTCACTTCCAGATTCCTAAATACAATTCTCCATTTAATATCTCTACTTAGATATCTAATAGTCATGATAATACCAACTAAAAAGCAGAATGTGTAGTTCTATTCTAACCATCCCTCCAAAACTAGTCCTACAGAAGTTTCCATTTGAGTTGATGGCAATTTAAGTTGCTCAGATTGAAAAGAAATACTTCTTGGACCACTCTTTTCTCTTAGCACATTGAATCTGTCACATTGGATCTATTCTTCAATGTATTTCCAGAATCCAACCACTTCTGAACACTTAAGTTGCTCAGATTGAAAAGAAATACTTTTTGGACCACTCTTTTCTCTTAGCACATTGAATCTGTCACGTTGGATCTATTCTTCAACGTATTTCCAGAATCCAACCACTTCTGACCACTTTCTCTGTTACCAGCCTGGTATGAGCTGCCACCACTTTCTCCTAGACCACAGCAAGCACCTTCTCACCATTCTTGCATCTATCACATGTCCCTGTATCTCTTCTCAATACAGCCACTAGAGTGATCCTCTAAAGACACAGGCTCAACTATGTCACTGCTCTGCATAGCTCTCCATTTAAGATATGGTAAAACCCAAGATTCTTATGACGGCTTTCAAGGCCCATGTAATTTAGCTCTTAGTCACCTCCAACCACTCCTTCACCTTGCTCACTATGCACAGTATGGTTAGGCTGAATAATAGTTCCCAAATGTGTCCATGTCTATATTTCTGGAAACTGTGAATGTTCCTTTATATGTATGTAAAAGAGACTCTGCAGATAGGATTAAATTAGAGATTTTGACACAAGGAGATCATCCTGGATTATATGGGTAGGCCCAATGTAATCACAAGATTCCTGGTAAGAGGAAGTCAGGTTGAATAAATGGAGACGTGACAATGGAAGACAAAAATATGACTTGGGAAAGTTACTAATTCAGCAAACCTTGGTTTTATCATCTACAACATGGCAAATATAATACCTACCTCACAGGGTCATTCTAAAGATAAAGTTAGAAAAGCTTTACATATTTGCCTTCTGAACTGGTATGTAAAATTTTCTATTTACATTTCATAACTTTCACCTTACTTATTTTGGACCCAATTTTTCACCAGTCTTGAAAAAAAGGGGAAAAAATCTATTGGCATTTTTATTCTATAATTAAAAAAATGTTAATTCTATATTTCAGCGAAATAATCATGCAATTGAGATTTATGTGCCTTCTTGGTGTCCTTTCACCATCATTACAGAAAAGAACTAGACCAGATACAAAACCCCTTAAGCCTCTAAGTAGATTCTCATTCATCTTTAACATTATTCAAGCCCCTACGAATTCACCTACATTAAGCACGTGAATATGCCCTTGGTTCATGAGGGTTTTTTGAGAAGCTTTTAAATTGTATTGCTAAAATCCTGGTATTTGGCATCTGTGCCATTCCTTAATTGCTGGTTAGTTGGGCAATTCTTTCCTTCAGTGAGCCCAACTGGACTCTATCGGTCACTGTGACCACTTCTTTCTGTCCTAAGTATTGGCAAGCCATAAATAATTTTAGGATTTTGTTAGGTATAGATACACAGTTTATATGGAGGTAGTTTCTTGGGTTAACCTTTTGGGAAGAGAGAGAGAGGTTTGTTTTTGTTTTTGTTTTCTCAAGTTTTAAGGTTCTTCTCTATTTCTTTATGATTTCTCACTAGTAGTCTGTTTAGGTCCCTGACTGCACCTGCACATTCCTTTTGTATCCTGTTATATATCTTGGCCTGAAAGTATGGTAATGTTTATTGTGACCAAGTACTCTTTCACTCTTCTCCATATCTTGGGATTCCGTTTTCTCTTAACTATGTTTGACTTATTTGCATGCTTTGAAGATCTTTTGTCTCAACGAACAAGGCAGAAATTGTTAACGTTGCCAGATAATTTTGCACTCCCAGTATGTATGTATGTATGTATGCACGTACGTACGTATGTATTTTCAAGTAGGCTCCATGCTGGGTGTGGAGCCCAGTGCAGAGCTTGAAGTCACAACCCTGAGATCAAGACCTGAGCTGAGATTAAGAGTCAGACGATCAACCAACTGAGCCACCCAGGTGCCCCATGTACTCTCAATTTTTTTAAGGCATCAGTTTTATTACAGTACTGGGAATATTGTTTTCCAAAATGACTACAAGATTAAATTTCACATAGATTAATTGTATGTTTTTCCCTATAAATTACATTTTTATTCTTTAGAATTTATACTTCTGGAAGCAGGGATCATTTCCCTCCTTGGCTTTATTTTTCTTTTTATAAAAAAAAAAAATAGAAAGCTTCATTTCACTTAACTTTTGGGTTTATATGATAAGAGTGATTTAGGATTGTTAGTATATAGCACTGGAACTGAATTAGTTCCTATATTTTAAGATATTTAGCTTCCTAATATGTGAAAATGTAAAATGTGTACCTGGCACAATTTCCCAGGGGGAAAAACTCACTGAAATGTGTTGATGTTCCCTTTTTTCAGCTCCAGAAATAGCTGCCATGTGCTCCTTTGCCCTGTTTGTGAAACATCAGCCCTTCCTCTGCAAGAATCTCTGAGGATGTCAACTTCATCTATGGAACTAACTTTATTAACTGGACTGCTTGGTTTTTTACTAAACAAAGAAACTATGAAAATAAGAACAGAAATAGAAAATTATTGTTAATTAGTTCACTCCAAAGTTAATGTTGAGACACAGTTGGCATATTTTATTTTCTATTTCCAGTAAACTGAAAGCAATTTCTCAATAACCTATAACTTCCCCACTTTTTGCTTCATAAATAGGTATTTAGCTATTAAAAAGACTAATTACATGGGTATCCTTCACTCCATGGGAGGGAAACATCTAGAAAACTAATTCTTTTTAAAAAAATAACTGATTTACCTTATAAATTTGAAAATGGTACCACTGATCTCTCCATTTCTGATTGTCTCGTCCTTTTGACTATGGAAGGTAAAACGGTGTCACTTTAGTAGTAATGGTTGTAGTTTCCAACGTTACTTACCATGTGTTAGGGACTATGCAAAGAACAGGGGTGTCCTTATCATTAGTTGTCATGGAAGCATCATGTAGCAGATATTATTATAATCCTCGTTTTATAGAAAAAGTAGTAGAGGCTCAGAGAGCTGAACAAAATTGCCCAGTTGAGATAGATATTAGCTGGTAGAGTAAATTTTAAAGCAAGTATACTTGACTTAGAGGGCTGCTTTTATCCATTATACAATGCATTTTTCTGCCTTTAGCCACTGTTAGAGACACCCCTGGAAGTTTAAGTGACTATTACAAGCGACTATTACAGTTATTCTGGGAATCTCTAAGCTGTGTCCCATGAGCACTCATTAATAAAACTCAAAAGTTAATCTGGGGAATCTTCCATTTCCCCCACTCATAATCCTCTCTTGGTGGTAACTATACCATTTCTGAAGTCTGCACTGTCTTCAAAATCTTCTGAAAGGCCCTCTCCACTGTTTTCCCTTCTGTAATGGGACCCAGGAACTTCACAGGGGCTGTCTCCCAGTGCTTCCAAAGGTACTAGGCTGTCTAGCATGCCTGATAGGGCTGCTCTTCTCACCTGGGGTGATTGGGGTTCTGGGCTCCACTGCCATTTATGGGCAAAGGGAATGGGTCCTGTCAAGGTAGGAGTTGGTGTGCTGGAGTAACATGGGTCCCTCGAGTGCTAGGGCCTCCCAGTCCCTTCCTTTGCCCCTCTATGCCTCCCAGCAAATATTTCAATAACACCTCATGTGTTCTTTTCTACTCAGAATGCCCTTCCTCCCTCCAATTTTCCTTTACCTGGCAAGATCTTCTTCATTGTCTAAGACCCAACTCAGGAGCCACCATGTCTCAGAACTCTTCCCTGACTGTTTGCCACAACCAATAGGTTGCCCTCCTCTGTGCTTCCGTAATGCCCTCAACTTGTCTCCAATGCTGTCCTGATATGTTGTATTATGAATATTGCATATGTATCTGTTTATCTCACTAGACAATTGAGTGTATAACACAACTGAAGATAGGGATAGGGATTGTTATTCATCTTTGTGCCCCAGCACAGTGTCTGGCATTTATTACCAGGTCAATAAATATTAAATAATAAATAGCTCCTATGAGTCTAGCTAGAATAACTGGGTGGATGGATGACTCAGTAAATCTTCCTTATTACATTCCCCTGGACCTTTCCCCAGTTCATGCCTTTATCATCTTTTATCTGGACTCCTAAAACAGCTTCTTAACTCTTTTTTTGTGTGATAAAATATATATAATATTAAGTTTACCACTTCAGTCATTTTTAAGTGTATAAACCCTTCAACTCTTAATCTGTGTTCCTGACTTCACTAAGTCCTTCTCAATTCCAGCCTTTACTTAGTTACTCAAATGAACTAAAATCATATTCACGTGCTGTTTAGCATGCTTCACTGACTCCCCTTTGCCTACAGAATATAAAGTCAATACCTTGAAAAATGTCCTATAAAATCCATGTTGCAACTCCTTAGACCTAGACAAGTCTGTTAGAGTAGACTTTCAGTAGGTCTATGCAGGATTGCTATGAATATTTTTTTTTAAAGATTTTATTTATTTATTTATTAGGAAAGAGAGAGAGTGAGAAAGAGCATGAGAGGGGAGAAGGTCAGAGTGAGACGCGGACTCCCCATGGAGCTGGGAGCCCGATGTGGGACTCGATCTCGGGACTCTGGGATCATGACCTGAGCCGAAGGCAGTTGCTTAACCAACTGAGCCACCCAGGCACCCGCTATGAATATTTATGGAGATGTCCAGTCACTACATCAGGGCTAATTTGTCTCCAATGAACCATAACATCTATTAACAAATTGACTTCTCACCCTGACTTCTTCAGTTTTCTCTTTTCCTAGGTGAGAAACCTAAAGGTCATCTTTGCCTCTCCCATCCTGTTATATCTTGACTGTGTTTTCTTTTTCCCTTTGAAATATGTCATAGTTTACCTTTAATCTGTCATTTCCTAGCTTTGTGACCTTGGGTAGGTTACCTAATCTCTCTGTATTTCAGCTTCCTTATGTGTGAAATGGTATAAAAATCATACGTGTTTTATATATATGTCATTTTTAATCCCTTAGTCTGGGGTTCTTGTGAGAAGAAGAATATTCTTATTCAAAATATATTTGAAACACTTAAAATAGTGCCTGGAACTTCCAGTTATGGAATGAAAAAGTCACGGGGAGAAAAGGTACAGCATAGGGAATACAGTCAATGGTATTGTAATAGTGGTATATGGTGACAGACAGTAGCTGTACTTGTGGTGAGCAGAGCATAATGTATAAACTTGTGGAATCACTATATTGTGCACCTTAAGCTAAGGTAACATTGTGTGTCAACTATCCTTCCGTTAAAAAAAAAAAAAAACCCACAAAAAATTGAAAACCAAAAAAAACCCCCCAAAACAAACACAAAAACCAAAAAACCATGGCCTGGCATACAGGGTTGAATAAATGTTAGCTATAAATGGTTACCATTACTATTTCCAATATCATTACATTACTATAGGATTATTATGATACTCTCCTAGGTGGTTTCCTTAACCATCCTCCAGCCCTCTTGAATAAACCTTTGTAATCATCCCTCTAAAACCACTTGAATCATATTTTTATGCTAAAAAGCATATAAGGCCTTCTCACTACTTATTTAATTAAGCCTAAATTTTTTTGCCTCATTTTTTCCCATAACACGGCCTTGCCTTACTTAGCCTTCATCATTCATTCATTCATTCATTTATTCATTTATTCATGCAAGCAACAAACAAGTGCCAACCACTGTGCTAAGCATTACGGATAGGATAATGGATAAGGACAAGACATAGTTTCTTCCTGAAGGAAATCACAGTTCTGCATTAGTTAACTATATTTTATCTCCAGTGGAGGCGCATAGACCCCCATTGGAGCCTACTACAGAAAACATATCCCAGCCTGAATTGAGTCTCAAGAGGAAAAAGGAATTATCAAAACAAAGATAAGAGGTAGAGGGGGTGGTAGATGAAGGTGTTAGGGAGTGGCTCAGAGAAGGGTACACCAGGTAGAGGGAACAGCGTTGGGTCCAAAGGCATTGAATTATATGGGAAAATATGGTGTGCTCAGGGAATAGCAACCATATAGATTGAATGTTTGTGTCCCTTCCTAATTCATAATTGAAACCCTAACCTCCAATATCATAGTATCTGGAGATAGGGCCTTTGGGAGATAATTAGGGATAGAGTAAGTCATAAAGTTGGAGCCCAGATCTAATAGGATCACTGTCCTTACAAGAAGAGACATCGGAAACCTTACTCATCTCTTTCTCTCTCTATGGATATGTGCCAAGAAAAGGCCACGTAGTGGCCATAGTGAGAAGGCCACCATCTACACCCCAAGGAGAGCTTTCACCAGACACTGATCCTGTTAGCACCTTGATCTTGGATTTCCAGTCCCTGGAACTGTGAGAAAAAAATTTCTGTGTTTTAGCCACCCAGCCTATGGTATTTTGTTATGGCTACCTGACTCAACTGGGACAAGTAATTTAATAGCTATACTATAAAAGGTCTTGTATCCCATGGCTGGGCTTCTTCCTGGAGGTAGCAGGTGAGTCATTGAATGATTCTAAGCAGAGGAGTACTAACTCTGGTCAATTTGCTGTGGAGAGGGTCATTCTATGGAGGATGGATTCAAGGAAGGCAATAGTGGAGGCTGGGAGAGCAATTTGCTGGCTGGAGCAAGAATAGGGGTGAGCCCTGATGAGGTCCTGACTTAAGGTGGAGGTGGGTGGGGATGCAGAGAAATGGGTGGATTTGAAGTTCTTCCTGATGCAAGCTACAGCTCCGAGCACATTCACAGGGATGTAGGAAGACTCTTGAAGACACCAGGAGCAGCAATCAGTCAGTCTCACTTTGGAGGAAGCCTCCTCTCTCTGATATGCTTGTCTCTATGACTTTCACCCGTCAAAACCTCCTCAACACTGAAGTGTCCCCATGTCTACAAAATGTTCCAAGACTGATATGAAGTCATTCCTCCCTGCGTCCTGCTCTCCCCCAGGTCCATTGTCTAAACTCCATAATTTAGCTCTTAATTATATCTTATCCATGTGGTTATCTGATAGATACTGCTAGTTTTAAGCTCCTTAAGGCCAGGAGCCATGTTTTAACTTTCTTGTCATTATCAAGGTCAACACATCTTTGCATGTACCAGGGCAGCTGTTCCTAGCCCTTCTTTCTCCCTGTGAAACGTGATGTTTGCATATCCCTTGCGTAAAATCTGAGTATAGCTATAACTCTACCCATTTCTATCTCACTCAAGAAAGCAAATCGGAATAATCCACATACTACTACAGGGAAGACTTTAAATGTGATCTAATTTATAAAGAAGAAAGGAAATTATTCACTCTCTCAGTAGGTCAGAAATGGTACCATTGATGGTAACAAATTACTTCATAACTGATGTGCGATGATGCTAGTATTGAAACCTGTACCAAGATAGTAAATTCTTAGAGGGCAAGGACTATGTCTCACTCACCCTCATATGGCCAGCAATAACCTCAAACACACCTGCTGCAGAGGTAAATGCCGTGAAACTGGGGGATAGAATTCCAGTGATAAACTATGGGGGAAATGCTGATGTGGAAACAAGTGCTTCTGCTCCATGGCATAAAAGTTGCTCCGGTGTATTCTAAGTTTGGGGACAGGAAAATTTTCTGACTTTTAAACATTTCTAGAAAATGTGTAGTTTCTGGGAGTCGGCTGGAGCTAGCAGAATTTATTTCCTGTGAATTGATTTCAAATAGGAGAGAATTTTCCTCACTGTGAATAAGACAGTGGTAAGGACTGTAGAAAGGTTGTCATACGTCTATGAGGGCTAGTAATAGGCTTTCTCTTGTATTTCAGAGAGAAAGAAAAAACAGTTTTTTTTGGTGCCCCTTCTTCACCCCCCAAAAGAAGTCTGATATGGTGAGCACAGGAAAAAGAGATGGAGGTCCTCTCTCATTATAGCAGGGTTTAGACTTCAGTGACAAAGTTCTACATAGTTGGTGTGTGTTTGGCACGTTTACATGAAGAAAGAAGTCCTGGGTCATTGTGTTTTTTCTTTTACATGTGAGTGTAGCTTCTAACCTATACATGACCTGGGGATGAAGCAGGGAGACAATTTGAAATGATGACTAGGAAGGAGAACCCTAACACTAGTCCCGTAGAGCAAGTGCAGATAGATTGTTCCAGATAGATTGTTCTGATGAGGAAATGTCTAAAACAAAAACAGTACAGGTTGTTGGCTTTCTAGAATGCAGGTCACAGAGACCAAAGCCTCACAAGAAATGTTACAGAAACATCAAGCTCCTGTTTGAATAGCTCTCAGGATGGGGAGCTCAGTTTCTGAGACGTCAATAATGGGTACTTACAATCCTGGAGCTTAACCACCCACAATTGTTTTTGGGGCTAAAATATCCTAGAAGGACCAAAGATATTTTAAGATGCTATAGTTTTTCAAACGATTTTTATTTATTTATTTAGAGTGAGAGAGAACGCACAAGTGGGCAAGGGCAGAGGGAGGAGAGAAAGAGAATCTCAAACAGACTCCCTGCTGAGCGCAGAGCCTGATGTGGGGTTCGATTCTACAACCGTGAGATCATGACCTAAACCAAAACCAAGAGTTACACGTTCAACTCCCTGAGTCACCCAGGAGCTCTTCAGATGCTATTATTTTAAGAATGAATTATATCTTAGTAATTATAATCGAAAGAATTGTAGGATATACTGAGAGTGGATAAGATCCTGATGCTTGAACCTGAACAAAGTTGGGAAGAGGATGGGGTCTGTTCAATAGTAATTACAAAAGCTGAATGTAGGTGTGACGAAGGCCCTACAAATTACTTAGGTGTTTGTAATTTCAGTGCCCCGTCTGCTAAGACACAGCACTTTCACACCCGTTCTTTTATTTATTTCTTTCACAACAATCTCCAGAGCTATCACTGTTATTTACATATTTTACACATGAGGAAATTGAAGCCCAGAGGGTTAGGTGATTTGCCCAGAGTTGCTTGGGAGATGAGATTGAATTGCAAAACAAGTTTTCTGACTGCAGACATACAGGAGAGCAGGGAGTGGATCTTTGTGTAGAATCTGATACATGGTAGATGCTTGATACATATTAGGCAAGCTACAATTAGGGGGTTCCATGTCTAGGCTGTCTCACTACACGGCATTGCTTCTTACTAGTTCTCTACTTTGTACTGTTACTCAGGAGGATAGTGAGGTTTACTCATTATCACTCCAACTCTCAAGGACTTAGAGATGGAAGAAATGATGGATTTTTTCAACCGTGTGTCGACCCATGTGTTGACACAACCAGGAAGGTCTGTGACTGTGCAGCAGAAGATCAAAAGAGTTGGAAATCTACCAAACTCTAACTAAGGCAATCTAAGCAATAATAAAGAGGCCAGGCGGAAATATGAATTTACTTTAGCAAGGGGAAACCTAGTCCAATTGATTATACCGGATTTGGAGAAAGACTGTGTGACTTGATCAGATTGCAGGGGATCGTAACCTGAGTGGATTGAACTATGTTTCATTATATTGGTTTCATTTATAACCCTCTGTGTTATTGTAGGCATTGAAAATTACTATCCCAAGAAGGGATTTATGGGCTTTGTCAGACTGCCAAAGGAGTCAGTGCCCAACAAAGTTAATAATTTCAGACCTGTAGTTTAAAAAAGGGACCTGGAAGGCCAGAACTAGGTGACGGCGCTCATCCAAACCCTGTTTAGAAGAGAGTGTCCTGTCAGGCCACTGAAAGGAACCGTATGCCAGGCAGAAACCTGCCCATGCTAGAGATGAATTCCGCGAGATAACAGAGCCCGATGCCACAAAATATAGAAGTGGACCCTTTACCCCTCTTCCTTTGTTCTGTTCAGACGAAGAACCCTTTGGAATATGGCCTTTCATGCACCCTCCTTCTTGGGAGACCTTACTCAAGCAGATGTGAATCGCCTGCCACCTGGTGGTGACATTGTTAATGTAAATCATTAGTAGCCAGCATTCTACTCTAGACTTTTATGTATGTGAGTCTGCAAAACTGAGACCTAGCCTTGTGCTGTTGGGGAATTCACCACTCACTACCATTTCGTGAGTGACTGGTCCACTAGCTGGCCTTCTCCTGGGGAATGAGAATTGCTTCCATTGCAAACTATGGGCCTTCCTACCCAGGAAATGATCTTTTGCTTCCTCTTCATAACGAGGTATTTGTTAACAATTACAGTCAAAAGAGATTACTTTTGGTTCGTTCACTGATGTACAGGTGGGGAAATCACGCAAAACCATAAATCTAAGACAATGCAGTTCTAAGGGTGCATCTACCTAAAGGCCAGACCAGGTGCCTCAACAACCTAGACCTAAGAAGTGGTGACCAGCATCACAGAGTCTAATAAGCCTGTAACATCCTACATAAGCACAAAGGGCACTAATGCATTTCTGGGGCTCAAGGTTGTATTGACGCAAATATTGTCGTGCGATGCTCAGCAGGAATTAAAATCTGTAAGCATTCCTGTTTCTCACAAGTTACTTGCAGTGATTTTCCCAAATTGTGACCAATTTTGTTCTAGTGCAGTTTCTGACACATGGTCTGTATTCAGTTGGTTTGGCAGAGTTGAAATGGAATGCTGCTTTGGTGTTTGAATTTCCTCCAAGCTCTATATCTGTCATTATCCTATATGTGCAAAAAGAATGTCCCTGGTGGGGATGACCTTCCTTTGTACAAATGTGGTTTCAACACAAAATCTGTGTTCTGTTTCGTTTTGTTTTCAAGTTGCAAGGCACAGAGACATACTCAGAAAGGGCACCTGCCCCGTGATCTCACAAAAGCATCCTCAGTGATAGGAATTTTTGTAAGGATACACAGGGAAATGACACCTGCAATTTCGCAGCTACGCACCTAAGGAAGTGAAGCGTCACTCCTAGCTGTTCGGGCCACTGCAGGAGCCGTACCAACACGAGACCTCCAGCCCTCCCTGCTATTTTATTTTATTATTTTATTTTACTTTATTTTATTTTTCTCCCCAAATACTTATTTTATTTTTTCAGTGTGCCAAGATTAATTGTTCATGCACCACACCCAGTGCTCTCTATTTTAATTACGCTGCTATTCTGGACCCTCAGTTTCTATTGCTGTGCTTTATGCCAAGCTACAGCTTCTCTATCACCTCCTACTGCCTTCTTCACTGTTCTCTTGCATTCTATATCACAGTTTGTGTCTGCTCCTGGATGCTTCTGCTGCCTGGCTTCTGCTTCCATTGAGACTTCTAGAGGGAATATGCTATTGCACTGCATTGAGACTCTTGAGTGCAGAGTGCCTCTGTGGGATTCTCAGGCTAGACGGGATCATAGGCTGCTGATCATAAATGTTGGCTCAGACCCCAGGCCCTGATCCCATCTGCTTGTGGCCAAGATGATGGGTCACATAATACAAGCCACGAAACATGTGGGTGCGAACGTACTGCCGGCTGCTTGGAGGCCGGTGGGGGTCGGTGAGGAAGACATTTCTAATTCAGGGGCTGTTCATTACACTCCCCCGAAGCATTGTGTTGCCTCAGACTGAAGCTTGACCATATCTGACTCCATTCCAGAAGGTAATGTGCAGCTGAGCACATGCACATTTAGGAGTTATTATTGAGAAACTGTGTCCTTAATTATAGACTGCCTGCTGATAATTTACCATATGTTCCAAAGCCAGAACTAAAGCTGTCGGTTTCCCCTTTGATTCACATGTGGCTCACACTGAATGTTTCCCACAGGACCTGCTGCCCAGTGCGTAGGTGGGGAGGCCTCCCTCCAAATCTTTGGATTGTGTGAAGGGTTTCATTTGCTTCCGTAATTACCTATTTTGGGACCGACAGAGGAACTAAAAAGCTGGAAAATCCTGTTCAGCTGTAAAGTCCATATGTGATGATTTGTTTGTTCCAGCAAAAATGATAATAATGGCACTCAAAATAATATTCCAGTCTTGACATTTCTCATTTAGAAAGTATGGAATCCTTTAGCAAAAGTATTTCCTGTTCAAAACTTTTTTTTTTTTTTAAGATTGTATTTATTTATTTGACAGGGAGAGAGAGACAGCGAGAGAGGGAACACATGCAGGGGGACTGGGAGAGGGAGAAGCAGGCTTCCGGCTGAGCAGGGGGCCCAATACGGGGCTCGATCCCAGGACCCTGTGATCATGACCTGAGCCAAAGGCAGACGCTCAAGGACTGAGCCACCTAGGCACTCCTGCTCAAAGCTTTTACATCACCTTTGGGGATATCTATTTGGGAGTCAAATCCTAGAAGAATCATTTGCTGCCCTGAGGGATGAACAGGTTCCTCTCAGCTTTTGTATTCAAGGCTCACCTTTAGCCCTGCTAAATACTGAATCTCCCCACACGGGGCTATGTAAATGAGAAATAAGGTACATTCTCTTCCTCTCTTAGGTGAAGTTAAAACTCTCTGAGGGCCTGAGTGAGGGTGTGTGTTTCGTACAGCGTTGATGGCAGGATGGAACAGTCCATGCTTCAGGCTACTCTAATCTTCTCCAGTCTGTGTCAAACCAATTAGAGCTCTGAGAAACGGAAGGCTGCTGAGAGGCACCTTAGTTCCTGTGTTTGGCTGAAATTGAGGGTGCACACAATTTTCCAAAGGTGATCTCCAAAAAAGATTGTCTTTGTTCTGGATTGTGGCCAACTCTTACACCTCAGGGCAAGATCTTATATGCTGTGACCGGTGGGAGAAGGGGTAGAGTTGCTTACATTTTAGTTCTTGAAGTTTCCCAGCCTTACCAAAGTGTATGCTATTGTCTGGTGTATTGATTATTCTTTGTCTCCCAAGGCCTTGGGAGAACCAGGCTAGATCTGGTTCCAGGAAAGCCTCCCTCCTCTTCCCCTTCAGGCCTGCGGGTGATAATGGTTTTCAGCCTCTGCTAGTCCTTGAGCATGCTTCACACCTCCCGTTGGTTCCCTTCACCCTGTCCACACGACTGCAAACAATTCCTCACCAAAAAGGCTTCCTCAAACATACCAGCTGATGGTGTTGTCTGTCTAATTCCAGGACCTTGATAGAAACATCTAGTATGCAAACATCTTCAGAGTAATATCTTACTATGGGTTTCCAAAGTAGATAACTCTCATTTCCATTCTGGAGATTTATCAATATGGTAACCTCTTATGCTTATCAGCTTAAAATAATTTCTTTAAAATTTTAATCATGTATTTATAGAAAGCCACTATTTTATTTCCAGTTTTGATTCTGGCCCAGATGAAATGAATGTCTAGGGAAGATCATTGTAATTCAATCCCCAAAGGCTCGATCTCCTTTAGCAGTATTTTTTCACTAATAAATATCTTAATACAAATTAATTGCCTATTTGATTATTACACGTGCACTTATTTTATGTTGCACAGAGCAATATAAAAAGAAGATAAAAATCCAAATTTTGCAAAAAGCTGTAATACAGCAAAAGATGAGCCAATTATGTTGTAAAATTTCATGAACTAGTTATTTTACATTCAGAATTTCTGATCGTTATGACAGGAGCTGAACCAAACTCTTCTTTGTAAGTCCATTCTTCACGGCATCCAAGTTTTCAGGACTTCCTTCAGCTTAGGACTCCTTTCCTTTCCATATACCTTGGCTGCAACTAGGGGCTCTGCACTTGGTCCTTATAACTAATTCATGCCTGAGTATTAGCTTTTCCTCAATGACTTTTCGTCTCAAACTCCATGTCTTCAACTAGCTTGATCCTAAGTGATGGCAGGGTTTCTACTCCAGTATACCCGTGTACTGGTCTCATCTTCCATTCCATGAAAAGAATACATCTTTTGTAAGTAAATCACCCACTTTGGCCACTTGAATTGTAGTGGGCGTCTCACTAATCTCTTGGTCAAATGGTGTCTTAGTGTCTTCTTCCTTCCTTCCTTCCTTCCTTCCTTCCTTCCTTCCTTCCTTCCTTCCTTCCTTCCTTCTCTCCTTCCTTCCTTCCTTCCTCTAACACCACAGGGGTGGATAGAGGGATTGGTATATTCCCCATATCCCACTGTCAATTCCAGACTACTCTTCCAATTGAATGATTGTATTTTTTGTTACCATTCAGTCACTCAAGGACAAGAATGAAGAACAGGCTGAAGGATTTAGAATTGCAGTCCTTTTTTTTTTTTTTAAAGATTTTATCTATTTATTTGACAGAGAGAGATCACAAGTAGGCAGAGAGGCAGGCAGAGAGAGAGGGGGAAGCAGGTTCCCTGCTGAGCAGAGAGCCCGATGTGGGGCTCGATCCCAGGACCCTGAGATCATGACCTGAGACGAAGGCAGAGGCTTAACCCACTGAGCCACCCGGGCACCCCTAGAATTGTGGTTCTAAATGATGTTGTTCCAAGACACTTCTCCAAAGAAGACATACAAATGGCTAACAGACACGTGAAAATATGTTCATCCTCTTTAGCCATCAGAGAGATTCAAATCAAAACCACACTGAGATACCACCTTACACCAGTTAGAATGGCCAAAAGCAACAAGACAGATAACAACAAATGCTGGAGAGGATGTGGAAAAAGGGGAACCCTCCCCCACTGTTGGTGGGAATGCAAGTTGGTGCAGCCACTTTGGAAAACAGTATGGAGATTCCTCAGGAAATTAAAAATAGAGCTACCCTATGACCCTGCAATTGCACTACTTGGTGTTTACCCCAAAGAAGCAGATGCAGTACAAAGAAGGGCCACATGT
>CM052798.1:111323187-111347625 GCA_028533885.1 Nasua narica
CATGTTTTGCCTTTTAATTCTAAGTTCCTTAAGGGAAACCCTACATCTTCATGTATCTTTGTCTTCTTCATAGTTCCCTTTACCACTGCATTGCATTAAGTAGGTGCTCAGTAAACTTTAGTTTTAATGAAACGGGCAAGATATCATTTCCTGGTAAGACAATGAATAGATGCCAGAGATAAAATGTAATCTTCTTCTTAAGGAAGAAATAATACTCTCTTTATCATGTGCTATATACTCTTCATTTCTCTGTAACTTGCTTCAACTCTGCCTGTGCTACGGGGAGTGCCATCACCAATGGCTTCCTTAATGCTGGATTTGAGGACATGTTGTAGGTCTCATCTTATTGCTAGCCACTTCCTTTTTCTGGAATCTCTCTTCTCTTTTTACTTTGGTTACACCATGCTCCACCCCTGACTTTTCCTCTTCTGGTCCCCTTCTGGGTGCTTTTTTCTCTCCATGGCTCTAATATTGTGTGCTCAAAGGTTTAACTTGAGATTCCTATTTCTTTTCATTCTACATAATCTTTCTGGGAATCATTGCCACTCATGATTTTCACAACTCCCTAGCTGCCACATATTGATAACTTTCACATTCATACTTTTAAAATAGACATTTCCCCTGAATTTCAGACTCAAAAGTCCAGCTGAGTGCTAGATTGCTCATCCTTGATATACCGTAGACATTGCCAATTCCATAACACTTGCCCAAAATAGCACATTACCTTATTTCCCACTAAATGCCCCCTCCTTTGTATATTTCATCTCTGTTGCAGACACTCCCATTTACTCAGACTCTGGGAATTAGGCATGGCCCTACCTCTCACCCAAGGCCCATATCTAATTAGTCACTACGTTTCACTGTTTTCATGAGCTAAGTACTTATTGGATTCATTCTCAAACAAACAGCTATCTTTCCTACCAATGCCTTATGTCCGGATCGTTTCTTACCTGCACTTCTGCATGAATATTTTAATATTTCATTTCCCATGCATCTTTTTTCCTGACAGCTGTAAGAATAGTCCCCAGTGAATCCATTTCCTTGTTCATTTCAGGTAGTTGGCAGAATTCTGTTCCATGGTCTTTATTTCCTTATAGCTCTCAGCTGAGGAGCACTCAGGTTCTGCTGGCCTGTGGTCCTGCCTCTTCTACAAAGCCAGCAGCGGTCAGTCCCCTCTCACACTTCTGATCTCCCTCTGCCTTCCATCTCAGGCTTCTGGCCTCCCTCCTTCTGCCTCCCTCTTCTGAATTTGAGTTCTTGGGACTAGACTGGTCCACCTGGATAATCCAAAAAATCTCTCCATTTTAAGACTATTAATCTTAATCATCTCTACAAGTCCCTTTACAATGGAAGGTCATATATTCACAGGTTCTCAGAGGCGATTTTTTGGCCTACCACACTAGGTTTGAGACAAATGATCAGTGAAAGCCTTAGATCACCTGATCTGAGTTCTCTGTCCACAGAACTCATGATTTGATACTTTTCCTTTGTATTATTTTGCTGTCTGAATTTCTAACTTTAGCTTTGTGTTTTGAATCCGAGGGATATAGGAAGGGACTGAGCTCTGTCTGGTTCATTTAGTTGGTACTTCCAGAAATGTTAGGTGTACAAATATCTCTCAGGGAACTTAGCTAGAGGTCTCGAGCAAACAGTTATGCTAGTTACAGAAAAGCACTCAGAAAGCTGTTCAGAAGATGACTGGAAATCAATGAGCAGAGTTCCATCATTTAAAATTTAAGTCATAAACTGAACATTTCACAAGGTTAAATAAACTTCTGAGAAAAGAAAGACAATGAATATATGAAGAGTCACAGCAGAAAGGATTTTTTTTTTTTTACATCAAATGGAAACTACTAAATAGAAGACATATTGTGTTAGGGGAAATGTTCATTCTTGAGATTATTGTCCAATAGAAATACATATTTCTTTCCTATAAAATTATTAAAACAAAAATAATCAAGCTTATTATTTGTTATATTTATTAGTGCTTATGAATTATTTTCTAGGATAATATGTATTTACCAGATTATTTTCTCCTTTCAGAAAATGATTAAGATTCCCTAAATATGACATTTATATCTTGGAAATAATGTACTTTAATTTCCTGCCCTCTAGTGACAAAAATAAAACACTCATGCCTTTACATTGAACAAACTGCATGCTTTAGTATCAGGAAATAAAATTATATTAGAAAATTTGGGGACAGACAATATGAGAAATTCTGGCTGTCATTAATGTGTTAAACTTTAGTGTAACAAATACTATTTTGGCAAAAATTTTTATTCCGAGTCTGGTGCATGACATTAAAATTATTAAGTAAAAGTCAATGTGCTGCTGCTAGCTATCACTTGGCTATCTTTGACTTGTATCTATAATCACAGGGTATGTACTATAGGATCTGGTAACAACCAGGAAATCGAATAATTTAAAATCTTTAATCTTAAGTATCAGAATTGAAGAAAACTTACTAATCCTAAAAGTGACTGCCAATACTATAGTCATTTGAATCTTAAGTCCAGGCAATAGTAAGCTGGATAACTTGCCTGGGAGTTTAAGCCAGAGATAGAAATAATCAAATAGTTGATTGTTATAATAAGACTAAATAAAGTAGAATTTCTAGATTTGATTAAGTACGAAGTTAACATTTTTGGTATTCTAATTACTGACTGCATCATTGCTTCACTACCTGAACGTTTTGGCATTCCTGGGCTCAGGAATGTATGTGGCAGTTGTACTGTGAATTTATCACCAACAAATTTACTGAGTGTCTGTGTTAACCCTGTCTTTGGTGTTAGATGACTAAATTCAAAGTGAAAGAGCTCGGTCATCACACCATACTCTCAGATCTTGTTGGAGCTCTGCGTTCTTGCATCCTGAGAGGGTGACACTATGCTCTGATGATGTACAGACTGGGTCACTGCTTCACATCTGCAGAGATCCTTTAAAACTCATTACCCTACTTTGTGGGACATACGGTTAGGGCTGCAGACAGGAACATGTTTTGGTGGGGATGGAGGACTTAGGTGGAAATGGGTACTGTAGGACCAGTTGTTGCTGAGGCCATCAAAGTGGTGCTTTACCAAGCAAAGCCAGAATGGTCCCTTGAAAGGGTATGAGCTCTCCATCAACTTCCATGTGACTGCCTCTGTGTGAAGAGCAGGGTTGAGTGGGATGGCATCCAATGTAAGGTGTTAGGGTATGAGTTTGGGACCAGTACACCCCATGCTGAGCTCTCACTCACTGTACATTACCTATATGACTCATTCTACATCAGCATCTCTATTTCTTACAACAGCCTTGTCAGGTGGGTGTTATTCCCCCATGTGCAGAGGAGGTAACTGATGGAAAGATTAACTCTTGGGGGTTACTTTTGGATCTCGTGTCTGTCAAGCTTCTAAATCTGTCATCTTTCACTTAATACTGATTCTGTTATTTTTTTAAAAAACAGAAAATAGTAATTACTTCATTTTAGACCTTAGAGACAGAAATCGCCAATGGTATTATATGCAGTGCATAGAGGAAAACACAATGCATGACTTAAGAAGAAAGACAAAGAAGAGAATTAACATTCTCCAGCTAAAAAAATACTAGAAAAAAAACCATCTGAAGCAAGATTTATTATTTCTATTTAAGAGATAAAGAAAATGAGGCTCAGAATAATTTTTAAAAGGGGCGATAGTAAAAAGTATGGGTCCAGAGGCACTTGTTAAATAGCAAAACTGGGGCTCAACATACGTTTGGCTGGATCTACATCATTTCCACTATGCCACATGTACTTTTATCTTAAATAACAATGTAAGTGTAGCCTCCTAATTTTTAGGATATATGAAGAAATGGAATAATTTTTGGTATGATTTAAAGAAACTAAAAATTATGGGTTTGTTTTTTGTTTTGTTTTAGAAATTTTGGCTGACTTTCCACTTTCTCTGAACAATTTCCATAACTGTATTTCAAAGATGGGGAAACATCTTAGTAGGACATGTCTTCTGGTGGAAGGACCTGTAGAAGTAGCTGTTCTCTTCACCTCTCCAGCTATTTGGCCACTGGGGCTTCCTCTAGAATGTACTCCTTGTTAGCCACTCCATCTTTTTACAGGGTAATGGGTAGAGGAGGATTTCTTCATAGGAAAACATTGTTTTTATTGGAAGGTCTTGATAAATGCAGGGGACAGAGGATTTCCCAGTAATGGCAGGAACAATAGTTCACAGAAGAGTGGATGTAGCTCTTCTGAGACTGGGCAGGAATTCTTCTGTGTTGCTCTTGGGAGGGATGAAGAGATGGGAAGAATAAGAGTAAGGGTGTGGAGCTGTTAAGACAAAGTCTAGGATGAGCAGAAGGGATGATGAAACTCCACATTAGTGGATGGCCAACCAATGTTTGAAGAGCAGTGAGATCTGGGTGCCTATTGATTCCATTTATGACTCCCCTAGGAAGGCTGTGGTGTGCCCAGGTTGCTGCTGCATGCTTTGGGGTATGGGGTCCTTTGGGCCTTCTTGCCATGTTATGCTCACATTGGAGTCAAAGAGGGACAGAGCAGACACAGCTCAAGCATGTTGGTGCCCAGGCTGTAGACAGCACTATGAGAAAGTTACCACTTGGGTATTTGCATAAATCCAATGGAATCTGTGCCAGCTGTACCTAAACATCTTAAAGAAAATAGACCTTGGCTAGCATTGCATTACTTTATATAACTTGTTTTTTAAAGGTAACAAAATAGAGGAGAACCTACCTTATTTACTCAATGTTTAGAAATCTTACTTTTGACCTTTAAAAAATTAGGAATTTTTGACTTAACTGATGATATGTACATATAAGCTTAATGTGTAACCTCCCACCCCCATCAAAAAGCTATTTTATAAACCTGATGCAAGACATCTTACAACTAATGCCATGTTAGAAGTGAGGGATTATGTGGAAGAAAGACATATAATCTGCTCCAAGGAATCATCGTGGAGAAAAAATATACATTCATTAAATTTTCAATAATAAAAATCTCAGTCATTTAAGAGAAAATGTCTAAAGAGGACCAAGACCAATATTTATTAATTTAGCTGATTAAAAGAATGGCAGATAGTGAAGGGGATAAGAATGAACATTTTGGAATTTTTGTATCTTCACAAATGTTAACTTTATCACAAGGATTCTTTGATGTAGATTTTTTTTCAAGTTTTCAAAAGAAGAAACTAAAAGTAAATTGCCCAATACCACATAGCTACCAAATGGAAAAACCGGATGTGAATCCAAATCAGCCTGACTCCACACTGCCAAAGGTTGAGAGTGTAAGTGTGTGGGGTTCCCTCATTGTCCTCTGGCCAATACTCTTGCCAGAGTCAACAACTGTGACCCTCTTGCTCTGGAGCTGAGATCTCCCCGGAATCCTCCTTCTGCCAGCCCCCATTCACCACTTTTCAGGCAGCCTCCACTGATTGTTAGTGTTTGCATCGAGCCAAACCCTCCCTGCCATGCCTTTCCTCACCTGCTGCCTCATGATCCAAGTTCGCATTGAATGCAAAGAGCCATGGTCTTGAGTAATGAAACTCATGACCAGAATAGGACAGTGGCAAATGCACCTGCTCCAAAAGACACACATCTCCCTACAAGGGAGTACTGAACGTTTAGATAAACCATGTTGAAGAAGATTCAAGGAAAGAGAAGAGAAGAGACATAAGCCATAGACAGGTTTTCTTAAATCAATTCAAAATTGGCACAGGTGCAAGAAATGATGGCAGCAGGGACTTTCGCTATCTGGACATTTGCCAAGGCTCTTTTCCTGCCAAGAATAGAACATCTGAAAAGTTATGGATTTTTTTTTTCTTAATGACAATTTGAGCTCCCAAAAGCCAGAACAAGCAATTAGAGGAACTCCTGCTACCAATATAATTCTGGCCAGTGAGGAAACTTGTAAGTGGCAGATGTCTCTAGTGACAAATGTGTCTTTCTATAACTGCCGCCCATTCTGCTGAACAGTCTTGACATGAAGACTGTGGGGTAGCGTTGGGGCAGAGGTAGGGAAGATACTTTTGGAGCTTGGAGCGTTTCACTAGCAGGGATAGGAGGGCTGGAGAGGTATCAAAGAGGAGGAGAGTTAATGGCCAAGACACTTTTAACCTCCTTAATGTATAATAACAGTAATGCTAAACAAAAGAGGGGCAAACCTCACTATATTGCCTTTCCTCCTACTCTCCCCAAAAGATCCTGTTGTCTGGACCCAGAATTTAGGCTGTGCTATTGGAAATGATGGCGTTGGTATCTCATGGCCCGGCTTAACTGGTGGGGTCAGTCCAGGAAATTACCCAGCATTTATTTCCACAAGAAGATACATTCTGAGTTCCAATTAGTCAAACTTTCCAATACATTTTTGGAATGCAATCAAGTTTTAAATTGGGAACTGCCTGTAGCTCCTCATTAACATTTCTCTGTGCCAATGCCTGTAATCCTGTTTAGGATGCAATTTAAAAAATCATTCAGCAAAAATTTGAAATTCATGTATACTAAAGAAAGTAATGATCTTTATCAAATTTTAGGGGTACAGGGAGATGCATTGGTTGGGGCTGGTATTTCTGGATTAATAGAGGGGACTAACTCCATGCAAAATACTGCTAGAAGGCCAATTATAATTTCAGAATACTGAATAGCATGTCTATTTTAGTTAAGAGTTTCTTTATGTAGCTATGGAGTGACTTTAGTTCTGTGCTTTTGGAAAGTCCTGAATTTTTTTCTTTGTAAGCTTACCATACATCAATCTCACGCTCCCTCCTTTCACTCACTGGCTCCAATTCCTGTGTTTTTTGGCTTCAACTTTCCCATAGTACATAGCTGTGGCTGTCAAAATTACGTGTAGTGGTTTTAAAAATTCACAGGAGATGGATACTGTTAAATGCTATGTTTTGTCACATTTACATGCTGGTTTTCCAAGCATTATATTAAAGAAGCAAAAGACTCGTTGTAAACTTCTAAACCATAGTTTTTACCATATACTTTTTATTCCACGCACTTTTATTCTTTTTCATCTGACTTCTACTGATAAGCTGTTGTCAATTAAATTTGAATTATATCCTTTCTTTTAGTGCTGTCTATTGATGGATTTTGCTGTTTCCAAACAAGTAAGAATGTTGTTCTCCCAAACCTTTTCATTTAGATCACATTATACTTCATTCTGTTGGAAGTACAAATGTCTTTTTTTTTTTTTCCCCAAAATCTTCTGAGAAGACAGGGTTATACAGACAGGAAAATATTTTAAAATGATATCTTAAAAACTACTTCCCAAATACAGTGTCAGGACAGTGGGTCAAGGCCATGTTAGGTAGTGGTAGCTCTGAAAGACCTTCAGGACCTGAAGCATACCATCTTTGGGGGAGTACCTGAAGCCTTCCATTTACAGTTGCTTCATTGGGTCAAGTTATATTCAGAAAGTAGTTGTCCAGCTTTTCCCTTACAGTCAGAAAGAAGGCCCTAACTTATTAGGACAACACACAGTTTTTCATAACTGGCCTTCAGCCATTATTTTTAGCTTCACTTCCAGATGTTCTTGTCCATTCTTGTGCTCATTTCTTTTTTTCTGTCCAATGTCTTCACAACAGTTTCTACACGTTTCTATCATTGTACCTAATGACACTGTGTTTTGGTTTTTTGTGTAAATAGTGTCTTGGTGCGTACCCTTCCTCCCAGCTAGAACGCAAGCTTCTTAAATGCAGAAAGCATATTTTATTCCTTTTTGTAGCGTGGAGCTGTAGTCACAGTAAGTACTTAATAGATGTAAGTTAACCGAGAAAAATAAAAGATGTTATTTCCCCAGAAAGGTAACACTAATGTATTTGTCCAATTAATTGGTTTACAGTTTTTGTCAGAGAAACAAGAAGATAGCAGGGGTCTAAGAGACACAAATGAAATAAAATGTGCAATATTTGATTGCACATGTGAGGAGTTCAGATGACTAGGTGCAATTCAGGAAGGACAGTCCAGATGGGATCCTCCAGTGGCCACCTTCAGCTACTGGAAACAACATGAGGGCAGAGTGGGTTGGGACGGTGTGGGTCACCTGGATGGAAGGAGGATTCTGAAATGCAAAGTGGAAAAGGCAACCAAGGAAGACTTTATCAACATCACAGTTTTATCTTGATTTAGTCCTGTCTGCCTGCAGTCTTTCTTGGTTTTGTTTTTGCCAGGTTTTGTTTTAGGGTATCCTTGGTCAGAAAGCCATAGGAGATGAGGACATCTGGTGTCTGTGCTTGTATGTATTCAAATAAAGCAACTGAGGTGGCAGGCAAGTTGGTGGGACAGATGGCTGACCCTTGGATGGCTTTGAGGAGGTGGGCTGGGCTGCCCTCCTACACCTCTTATTTCTCCTGGTGTGAAAAAGCTATGAAAAAGGTCATGGGGGGTACTTTAATATACATTGAAAGCAGAAATAAAAATGATACTACAGGGGCGCCTGGGTGGCTCAGTGGGTTAAATCCTCTGCCTTAGGCTCAGGTCATGATCTCAGGGTTTTGGGATCGAGCCCCACATCAAGCTCTTCTGTTCAGCAGGGAGTCTGCTTCCCCCTCTCTCTCTGCCTGCCTTTCTGCCTACTTGTGATCTCTCTGTCTGTGAAATAAATAAATAAAATCTTATAAAAAATGATACTACATACACTGTGAACTCTGAAGCCCAGTTACTTCAAGTATAAGAAAATGCTAAACTTGGATCATACACTAGCATGGATAGTCTTACTATTTATTTTTTGTGAATTTAAAGTCCTGGGGTCAAATCCATGTCTGGTATGTGACTATGTGGTTGGCAAAGGTAGGGTGGAAAGGTGGCATGATAGGACTCATTGAAAATTGCCAGCTGTCCTTAAATGGGGCAGAGAACAAGCTTCTGGTGTCTAAGCTCCCTCTCCTTGAAACTTCTGATCTGTGAAATTTTACCATGAGGCTTAGGGAGATGGGAGCAGCATTCCCTTGAATTTACCTGTGGGACTCCACAGGTAGAACTGGAGTGAGGGGAAGTAGGTGACTCTGGAGATAGAGAGCAAAAGCCCTAAATTCTAATCCATGGGGCACATTAGTTTAACCAATAAATAATGCCAGGTAGCAGTGAAATTCACAGAACCACCGTCCTCTTGGCAGGTCTGGAAGCTGCTCCCTTGCCATAGACATTTGTGAAATTGAGTCAGGCTATTCAGTCTCCTAGTTGTCATTATGAGCGTATATTTCTGTGGACAGTTGTTTAAGCCCAATATTTTAGTTCTTGGTGCAAAAGCCAGAAAGCAGCCCTAGGCTTCTAGGTGTTAATGATCTGGAGAGGAAAGCACAGAGACATATGTTTTGTTCCTAGATTGAAATGGAAAATGATTCCCATGGTGAAGACGCAGTGTGTACTTCATTGAGGGCAGAGTGTGTATTATGTCATTACTCGCAACTTGCCATGGGACTTAACTGAAGATTGCTTTCTAGATAGAATGCCATCAGGAGGGAAGCAAATCCCTTATGGATAAATTCTTTCTGTGAACCTAATTGCAATGACTGTATGACATTCACTTAATAAAAGCAGGCTTCAGTATTCGGTTATATCAGTCTGATGTTAGCTTCTGTGGCAAATGTTTCATCTCTCACTAAGGCTTTCACTAAAATATCACTAAAGTATTAAAAGTTGCTCTTTCTATCCTTGAGAAAATAAAGTACCTTAAAGGGTGGCCAGGACATCTCAGACTATGGCATACACAAATGTGACAAGAGGACCCGTTAGCGAATGCCACAACCGTGGATCAAACACCCAAGGATTATTTCCCTCTCTTTTAGTTACCAGGCTCTTAAAAATAAAGCACACCTTGGAGTCCTTCATTGTTAGGAGATCACACCTGAGTTTCACTGGCACTAACCAGATAAAGAAGGGAGAGATCAACACCAAATGCTTGAGAATGCACATATTGTATTCTAAGAATGAGTTATAATGAAATAGATGCTGAATTAATTATCGTAGGAACTACAACACTGGAATGAGAGGTGAACTACCGGAATGAGCATGGAAACAGAACATGTTAATGCCAAGTAAGTAATCTATCTCTTAATCAGACACTCAAAACACTAGAAGGCATATTTAAAATCTCAAGGACCTCAAGCTTCAGGTTTTTAGTTCACTCCCTCTGTCTGAGTAAGACACAAACACACATACACGCACACAACAGTGGCAGAATAAATGTCACTATCTTGTTTAATATATTAAATTATTTAGGTGAGGATAGCCTCTCATAAGTGGAGATAAGAGAGAAAAATGAGTAAGGAGACTTTCAAAGATGCTATTGAGATGATATCGTTATGAATGTACCTGGTTTTTGTTTGTTTGTTTTAAAGATTTTATTTATTTATTTGACAGAGAGAGATCACAAGTAGGCAGGGAGAGAAGGGGAAGCAAGCTCCCCATGGAGCAGAGAGCCCGATGCGGGGCTCGATCCCAGGACCTTGAGATCATGACCTGAGCTGAAGGCAGAGACTTTAACCCACTGAGCCACCCAGGGGCCCCTGAATATACCGGTTTTGACCGAGCCACAGATGTAGCAAAGAAACAGAATGGAATAGATCAGTAGTTGAGTAGCCCTCAAATTTTGAGGGCATCAGAATCACATGGAGGGCTTGTGAAAACACATATTCCAGGACCCATCCCAGAATTTATGATCCTAAATTTTTAATTCAGACTTTTCCTAGCAAGGTTTAACTGCTTTGAACTGCCTGGCTTTGCAGATGTCGCTTTCTCTCCCCAGACCTAGGACATTCCTCTGCCTTCACCACAAGGGGCTGTGAGAGGATGAGTCTGGGACCGTAGGGCCAGGTAAAAGAAAAGAGCTAGAAGAGGGAGAGAGATCCAGGGAGAAAGGACTGGATGCCTCCTCAGGATGCACTTTCTACAGTTGAAGAGGAAATTGTTGTTAACTATATGGTATTTATTCGATTTGTTTGGTATCATCTTCTGGATTTTTGAGGTGGTCGTTATAAGATCGTGTCGTTTCTTTTCTGTATTTTTTTTTTCCGGACGATTTTCCAGACACTGGCAAGATTCAATACATACTTCTAAAACAAAATATTTTCTCTTCTGCTAGATAGGCAAATAAATGCTAGAGTTTCTGCTGCTGGTGACTGGAACAGGTTTCGGATTGTTGAGGCCATTTTGACTGGACCCATCCATCCCAGCGTTAGCTGCATGTTCTGTGGAAGAGCCTCTCCTACCTAAAGTAAGGGGGTCACCATAGGGCTGCCATACTGCACAACTCCAAGGCGTCATCCCCACTGCTGCCGTACTCCACGGGGGGCCTTCTTCACTATTTCCCGAAAATCTAGTTATTGTTATGACCTCTCCTATTCACTCTCATCTATTTTCTTTCCTTCTTTTTTTTTTTTAAGATTATTTATTTATTTATTTGAGATAGAGACAGCGAGAGAGAGCACAAGAGGGGAGAAGGTCAGAGGGAGAAGCAAACTCCCCATGGAATTGGGAGCCTGATGTGGGACTCGATCCCAGGACTCCGGGATCACGACCTGAGCCGAAGTCAGTTGCTTAACCAACTGAGCCACCCAGGCGCCCTCATCTATTTTCTTTCAGTGTGAGTAAAAGACCTTCAAATCCACTCTGATAGCAAACTGAAAAACTAAGTGACAATGAAAATCTACAACAAAAATGGAAGAAAATAGCTCAAAGTGATGAAGAATCATCTCTCACCTGGCTGGTTTCACAGGTGAGAAATCAAGTGCCTGTAAACATCCATTAAATATATTTAAGACTTATCTGTAACATAATTTTAATAGGTGCATAGTGTCCACCCTATATAGAAATTTTATTTAAATAAAAATAGTTTATTTAATGAATTCCATCTTGTAGGAACTTAATTTTTTCCCCAAATTTCACTGTTATGGGCAATTTTCCACACTACTATTCATTAGAGAGGTGAGACGTGCAATTTTTATATGTGATGGACCAGAATTTCAATATTATATTAGCAATGGTATTTTAGTATCCCACATTTATGGCATCAATGTCAGTAACATATAAAACATATAATAGTTATTTATACACATTTTATATAAGATTTACCCTTCATCAGGTGCCCAGTCAAAGGAAGGTTCTGTGCTAAGTGATCAGTACACTGTATCTCATGTAATCCTTGTACCTATCCTAGGACATAGATTTGATAATTATTCCCAAGTGGCCAGATGAGGAATCCAAAGTTGATCATGGCTAGAAGACCTGCCCCAGATGTACAGGGAGGAAGAGGCAGAGTCAGGTGCTAACTCAAATCACCTAACATTTGGACCACTGTCATGCTGTCTTTTCTTGCCTTGATGATAACAAAGTAGAGTCCTTAGCAGGGAAGAAATGCAAAGTACATGACAATGAGAATAGGATCTGGTGGAGAAAGATCATGAGGTGTTTTTTTTTTTTCCTTTTTTCTATTATTTTCAAGAAAATATGGACATTGTATTAAGAAATTGATAGTTTAGGTGTTTTGAATCCACTTAAATGAACATGAATGTTACTTATTAAAATGCTAATAATGCATTAAGTTATAAATTTAAACATAAAAAGATTTAAATATCAACTATGTAAATTCCAGTATTAAACTTCAAATTAAAGGCAAATAATTCCTAGCTGTGGAATTGCTAGGTCAAGGATGTTGGTTTGCAAATGTGAGAATTTCCAGAATGAAATCTGAAACTGGTCCAAAACATGGAGGGCAAAGAAAGACTGAAGAAACCAGGTTGGTAGCTGGCTGTTTCAATAAGCATGGGAGCTTACATATGAGGCTTGTCTTGGGTGCCACAACTTAAGCAGATCTCCACACCCACCTGCCAGATTTTAGAAGTTTATATAAATATCTTACCTAGGTTCAGTCATGTATCTTAGTCCAGATGGTCTCAACACCACATTGGTCTCTTGACTTTGCGCCCTTGAAACGGGCTTGCACAATGGAAACGGCAGGCAGAAGGTACACTGCAAGGACACAGGAGAGGGTGAGGGGCCTCCAATTACTTGGGTCCAGCTCATGGGTCAGTCAGCAGTCACGTTCTCTCAACGTCTTCCTCCAAGAAGGAGATAGGTACAATTTTAATTTTTAAAATATTTATTGTCAAATTTTCCTTCAAGTATTTCCAACAATTTGCTTTCCTTCTAATCTTTCTTCCTGATACTCTTTTTTTTTTCTTCCTGATACTCTTATCACATTGGAAGTACCTCTTTTTTTTTTAGTTCCTCAAAGCACCTCTTTCAAAGAAAATCCCTCAGAAGTGCTTCTTTTAAAAAAATTGTTTTGGAATGCCTGGGTGGCTTGGTCGGTTAAGCATTTATTTGCCTTTCAGCTCAGGTCATGATCCCCGGATCCTGGGATCCAGGCCCATGTCAAGCTGCCTGCTCAGTGTGGAGTCTGCTCTGTCTCCGCCCCTCTCTCCACTCAGGCATGCTCTTTCTCTCTCTCAAATAAATAAATAAAATCTTTAAAATATTGTTTTAATTCTGTGCCCATTTATTTTTTTAAAGATTTTATTTATTTATTTGACAGAGAGAGAGAGAGAGAGATCACAAGTAGACAGAGAGGTAGGCAGAGAGAGAGGAGGAAGCAGGCTCCTTGCTGAGCAGAGAGCCTGATGCGGGGCTCGATCCCAAGACCCTGACTATGACCGGAGTCGAAGGCAGAGGCTTTAACCCACTGAGCCACCCAGGCGCCCCAATTCTATGCCCATTTAATAGTGGAAACTGATCTGTTTTAATTGCTCTGATTAGTTATGAGATTTAACTTTGTTAGTTATATTTATTGGTGCTTGTTCTTTTGTGAAGTTCCTATTCTTTGGCTTTACTAAACTTTCTACTGAGGTGTTTTATATATATTTGTCCTTACTGAGTTGCATGTTTTTCTACATGGAGGATATTAACCTTTTCTTTGACATATATATTGCAATCTCCTCCCCTTACCCCAGGTTGTCATTTGCATTTTAATTTTATTTCTAGTGTTTTTTCATACAGAAGCTTTATAGTTTTAGTAGTCAGGTAATCTGTCCATTCCTGTTATGAATTTTGCTGTTGCACATATAGTTGATTTCTGGTAGCTCTTTTACTGAGATCTTTCAAGCCCTCAGTTTATGTTAATTTATATAATTGCCTTGTCATAGATAATGTCTGGGGGGATCATTATCTCATTAAAATGACCTGTCAGTTTTCTTTCTAAGGTTCCTGTGTCTGCTCTTTACAATGAGGCTCACATTTATTAATTTTCTTACAAATGCCCCAACTCCCTGTTGTCCTAGCAGCATCGCTTTGTGGAGCAATGAACAATTGCAATTCTGCTAAAGCTTGCTGCCTCAAAGTCATTTTCAGATTACAAAAAAAAAAAAAAGAAGAAGAAGAAGAAAAGAAGAAGAAGGAATTTAGTTTAGCAGGCTGGACCTCTTTTGGTGAAGATTAGAGACACAATCTACACAGCTTTTTTCTGAAAGGTGATCTTGCCTGAGAGAAATGATAATGACTGAAATAAAAGGCCTCTTGCGCATCTCCTGTGGGCCCTCAGTGCATTTTAATCCTAATTACAGAAGAAGTCCAAGAGAGCCTTTCACAGAAAGAGCTGATTATAACCACAGCCCCATATGGAACACATTGAGGGTTACAGTCGCAGCTGTTGAGCATTATAGCATGAGACACACACTGGAAATGTCTCTATATGAAGCATACGTTGAAAAGTGGTTTATTAAACTCAGCTGTATGGGAGTTCTTTGGTGTTTTTAATACCGGGGACAGTTTTTTTTTTTTTTAATACCAGGAGGCCCCTCACATTTCTTTAAGCCTTGGGTATGCAATTTTTATGCATTGATATTGCATGAAACCATTTGGATTGTTAGAGTGCCCTGGTTATATCTCTGGTCAAGGGCATAGGACTCAGTTTCAGATTGTTATCTTTGGGCAATGGCTTTGGCTTATTTTTGACTGCAGGGAAGTTAGAAAATAGAAATTCAGTGGCTTCTAGGTTACATATTTCTGGGGGCTGGTGAAGTGCATGATAAGGGCAAGAGGTGAAAGGGCATTGGGGATGAGCACAAGTATCATCGGAGCTTTACCCCAGAACAAGATGGTGTGCTAACTGGCATTTACAGCAGAGAGATCATGACCAGAGAAGACAAGAGATCTGTTTGTTATTTCAAAACTCAAATAAAGTTTTGGTGTTGTCTTGGCGGCGAAATTATGAGTATTTTAGTGGTTAAGGTTTTTTCTCCTCTTACCGGTCATACACAATTTTGTACCGGTAGTAATCAAACAGAAGAAAAACCAAAACCAAGGCAAGCCAACAGGAGAGAAAAAGCACACATCATTGAAATCTAAAGATAATCTCACATTCTACTTTAGCTAAGATTTCCTATTCCTACCTTCATTCAATTCAACTCTTGAAAGCTGTGTAGTAATAAGTGTTAGTCACAACTCCAAGATAGAGGCAGGTGCACAGGAAGAGTGAAACAGTCAACATCCTGAACACCCTGCCTTTCTCCTGGCCGCTCAATGTGCTAGTAGATTCAAAAGGGAGATAGGGAGAGAGGACACCTATACATTAGTGGCCAGGATCAGGAGAACAGAGTGGTTGTGGTCACCTCTCTGGGTCCTTGGCTGGAGGATATGCATAGGGAAAGATTTTATTTTTCGTAGAGGCTTTGGACCTTAAAGCCATTGTAGTTTCTAGGTGAATTTGGCACCTGGGAATGTCATGACTGATTTGCTCAGATGAGGAAGGTCCCAAGAGTATGAATGATGCCACTTTCCCTATGCTACCTGTTCCCCACTTGTCACTCTTAGATAGGAAGGGTCATATGAAAGCTTCCCAAGTACAAGGTGATGTCCTAATTATAGGTTGGGACATTTCCAAGGTGTCTTACAATGCCTTGCTATCTTTAGTTTAGAGAGCCAAGGCTGGGAGACATCTGAGAATGCGGGGAGGCATCCAAGACTCCATAACAGTTGTGCCTGTGGCCTAGAATATTTTGACGCCACCGATTTTCAAAACGTGAAGAGTTGAGCTTATAAGGCAATTCAGAGACCTTACTTTAATCAATGAGAAAAGTATGGTATTTTATTTTGGTGATAGTTATATACGGTAAGGCGGGGAGAGAACCTCTTAAACAGGTATCAAATAGCTAAATTAATGATAGAAATTCTAGTCCAAAAAATCTTCTGGCTTTGAGGAGGAGGTGATAATGGGCCTGGATTGTCAGAATGGCTAAAATTAACAACTCACTAAACAACAGATGTTGGTGAGGAAGCGGAGAAAGGGAACCCTCCTCAACTATTGGTGGGAATGCAAACTGGTGCAGCCACTCTAGAAAACAGGATGGAGGCTCCTCAAAAAGTTAAAAATAGAGCCCCTCCACAACAGTAATTGCACTACTAGGTATTTATTCAAAGGATACAAACAGTGATTTGAATGGGCACTTGCCCCCAATGTTTACAGTAGCAATGTCCACAATTGCTAAAATACGGAAAAGAGACCAGATTTCTATCAACAGATGAATGGATAAGGAAGTTGTGGTACACACACACACACACTGGAATATTACCCAGCCATCCAAAAGAATGGAATCTTGCCACTTGCAATGACGTGGATAGAACTAGAGGGTATTATGCTAAGTGAAGTAAGTCAGTTAGAGAAAGATAAATGCTCTCACTCATATGTGGAATTTAAGAAACAAAACAGATGAACATAGGGGAAAGGAAGGAAAAATAAAATAAAAAGAAAACAAAGAGGGAGGTAAACCATAAGAGCCTCTTAAATATAGGGAACGAACTGAGGGCTGCTTGAGGGGAGGTGGGTGGGAAGATGCAGTAACTGGGCGATGGGCATTAAGAAGGACACTTGAGGTAATGAGCACTGGCTGTTATATGCAACTGATGAATCCCTGAATTCTACCTCTGAAACTAATAATACAGCGTATGTTAATTAAATTGGATTTAAATTAAAAAAACTGACAAATATTTCTGTTTTTATGAAGTTAAATTTGTGGGACTGATACATGTAGAAGTAAGTTAATTCTGAAATATGGTAGAGGGCAATGAATGTTACAGAAAAAAAGTAGAGCAAAACAATGGAGTTTGGAATGTTAGTCAGGGGGAACAGATCAGGGTGCTAGGGTTGTTGGGTTCCGGTGAAAGTCCTCTTCCTGACTTACAAACAGCCTTTGCTTTTGTATACCCTCACATGGCAGAGGAAGAGTAAATTAGCTCTATTTCTTCTTGTAAGGATACTAATCCCATCATGAGGATCCCACCCTCCTGACTTCATCCAAACCTAATTACCCCTCCAAAAGCCCCACCTCCAAATGCCATCACATTGGGAGTTAAGGTTTCAACATAGGCATTTTGGGAAGACACATTTAGTCCATAGTAAATGGGTTTTTCTACTTTTGGATGAAGACATGATGCCTCATTTAAATTGGGAAATAGAATGGGAGTGACTCTAGAAGTAAAGAAGGTAGCCTCTTCAGCAAGTACAGTGATAGGCCATTTAGATGACTATCCTGCTGGTAGGCAGTCCTTCATTGTGCACTATTTGCATGTGAGTGGCTTGAACCTGCTGGCTTAATGAACCCCACACTGATATTCTCCTCATTGTACCATCTGAGTATATATTGGGGAACTGTGATTCTAGACCCTTTCCTTTGTGTCTCAGCATTACTTGTTTGAGATTAACAAGATAGTGGATACTTTCCTGAATCTACTAAGCCAGAACATATGAGGATGAAGCCATTTACAAATTCTTTAGATGATTCTGATGCACATCTAGGTTTAGGAAACATGAGCTTTTACTTGGTGTGACCTTGGAGTAAATATTACTGAAATAATATCTTGAACCATTTCAGAGACTTCTGGAAGCAATGTCAAAGGAACATTTTCAGGACACTCAAGGAGACCAATTAAAAGCCATGGCAAGGATTGGAGAAGTGATTGAGAAAGATAAACTTTTAGTAAGTCATCGATCACTGGTATCACTTGTTAATAAATAGGAATATTCAGACAACACTAATTTAAATGTTATCTTTATTCTGTAGTTGATTTAATCTGCTAAAATTTGTTCCTAATTCATCTGTGTTTGGAAACTTAAAAATTGAACTACTAAGTAAAACTAGGAGTCTTTTACAAAAATGAATATTATGTTGGAATAAAAAATAAGAATTATATAGTACTTATAGAGAAATATATTCTCTATAACTTGCTAAATTAAAACTTTCTTAAAAAGACTGTTTTAAGTGTATCTTTGATATGACTGACAGTATTTTTCCCCTTGTGGCATAAGAAACTAAGCATTACATTCAGTTTTTAAAATATATTATTCGGCGAAATATATTTCTGAAACATCTGATGATATTTTGTTTTAAATTCATTTGAAAAAAATGTAAGAAAGAAAAGTCATCATTCTATTAGGGTTCTTTAGAGCAGCAGGATCAAAAGTGTGCGTTTATTTGTTTGTTTATTAATTATGACGTATTGGTTTACACAGCTATGGAGGCTGAGAGGTCTCACAAGGTAGCTATCTGCAGGCTGGAGAACCAGGAAAGCCTGTCGTATAATTCAGCCAAAGCCCTAAGTCCAAAGCCCTGAGGGACAGGGGAGGCAGTGGTGTAAGTCCCAGTCCAAGGGCAGGAGAGGATGAGATGAGATGTCTTGGCTCAACCGATGAGGCAGCAAAAAGGCGTGAATTCTTCCTTTCTCTGACTTTTGTTATATCTCAGTTGTCAATAGGTTGGATGATGCACACCTACCTTGGGAAGGGCAACCTGCTTCACTGAATCCCTGATTCAAGTGCTAATCTCATCTGGAAACATCCTCACAGAGACACCCAGAAAGGCTTAATCTGGATATCTCATGGTCAGTCAGGTTGACACATAAAATTAATCATCATAGCCATACTTGTGAAAAACCTCTCTAAAACAGTTTACTCTTTGAATTATATGCTCAATATATTTCAAATGGGAAAACATAGGAAAAAAACAGAATCTTTCACATCAGAAGTACTAAAGCATTCATTTATGCATATCTAAATTATATCCTAAATAACTAGAAAATAGTGCATTTTCACAAGGGTAAATTACTTCCATTTTAATAAAACCTTCTGTTGGAATTGACCAATATCATGAACAATAGCAATGTTTATTGAAGGTCATGATTTTATTTATTTATTTTTAAAGATTTAGTTATTTGAGAGAGAGAGAGAGCAAGTTGGAGAGAGGTACAGAGGGAGAGAATCTTCAAGCAGACTCCCCGCTCACTGGGGAGTCTGAGGCAGGACTTGATCTCATGACCCATGACATCATGACCTGAGCTGAAACCGAGAGTCAGACGCTCAGTCAACTGAGCCACCTAGGCTCCCTGAAAGTCATGACTTTATAACATAATCCAATAGTATAAACATTATCAGTATTATAGTTGTCAACTCGACCTGTTGCTGTCTAAAAAAAGGGGGTCTACAGTTTAGTTAACTGTATTTGCTATACCAAAACAACAACAAAACCCAAATCTAGTGGTTGAGCAAAATCAGAGTTTCTGCTCCTTTAAAATTCAGTGTTTGTGTTCATAGTCAGTGAACACAATTTCCAGGTATTAATTCAGGGACTGAAGCTCTTCCAATTTTGAGGTCCCAACATCCCACCTGGTCTGCAGTCTTCATCTGGCTGCTGAAAGAGGAACAGGCAGTATAGAACCACCCATGGTTGATGCTGGTGTACATCCATGGATAAGATCTTACCACAAAGTCATGCCTGCTCTGTGTGTATCACAGAGTTTTCTGCACACCTGCCTCTCCATCTCAACTCTTTACTTTAAAAAGGAGAGCCTAAATACCTGTGGAATCTGGTCTCTCTGTTGCTGCCTGACTCCACCTGGTTTATCAATGTTAAATCAGATAAATTTAGACAGATAAATCAGACAAATGCTCATTTGTCATGAGCATACCTTTCATGCTATAGTTAGCATCGTGCACACTGTCACTATAAGTGATCGTCCTCCTGAGAAAGACTCATGAATCTATTGATTGGGAAAAAATAAGCTTAATTAAAAACAATAATACCTAAATGAAAGCCCTTCAATAAAAATTATAATCTAAAATGTGACTAGGGATTATAGATTTCATTTTATTTTTGAGGAAGTGAGGTGGTTTTGTTTCATTCTTCTTTTTTTCTTGGTTTTACACCAAATGATTATATACATTTATCCATCATAAATATTGTATTTAGAGATACATGAGTCGTAAGGAGGTATTTAGGAATAATAATGATGTATTGTGTGTAAAGAATGATCAAATCTCACTATAAATAATGCTATTAAAATTATGCATGCATAATTAGTTTATTGCAATTTTCCTGTATGTTGGGCACACAACTGAAAAAATGATTTGTGTTGTTTCATAGCCGTTTATGGCCATATTAGTAATATTTTAGCATGTATTTTTCAAAACAGTAAATGTCAACGTATTCTGGCAATGTGATATTTGCATTCACAAGAAGTTTGGTGATGGGCTCCTACATACCATGGGTTAGGTATCATTCTTTAGAAATCAGCTCCCACAATAAGGATGGCAAGAGTCTGACATGAGAGTGGGGAAATTGTATTTTGTTTCCATTTTCCTCTCTTAGTTGCAAAAGAGTTGAGGGGAAAAAAGGCAATGAATTATGGGAATACCTATGGTTGTTCTATAATTGCTGAAAAGTGATCCCTAGGTCTTGAGAGCTCTTAGGAACTTTAAATACCTCAGTGGGATTTCCATCACCTGTATGGAACTGGGAGGTTCATTTGCTATTTTGTCTAATCTAAATGGATTTGTTTTTTCTCCACGTACCTAAGTAAACCCACTCTCAGGATGGTCATTCTTATTCTTTCATTCAGATACGTTTTTCTTTTATCTGAGCACTGAAGGGATATGTGAAAGAATGTTAAGAATATTTTTGTTGGGGTGCCTGGGTGGCTCAGTCGGTCAAGTGTCAGACTCCTGATTTCGGCTCAGGTCATGATCTCAGGGTCTGGAGATAGAGCCCTGTGTCAGGCTCCGTGCTCAGCAGGGAGTCAGCTTCCCCTCTTTCTTTCCCTCTGCTCCTCCCCCACCCCAGTGCAATTTCTTTCTCTCTTCCCCTCTTCCTAAAATAAATAAATCTTTTTAAAAAAGAATATTTTTGGTAATGCCTTCAACTGGGGATTATTTTATTTAATTTCTTATAGGAAAGCTTGAGTGAAACAAATATTATCTTTTTGTATGTCAAGAAAAACTATTCTGATCATTATGTTTTATATTCACAAAACCATACGCACATATGTAGTACCGGAATTAACATCAGGTATGATATCTGGGTGATACCCAAATCACATATTTGTTTAGAAAATTTAGAATACGAATGGAGCAAGACCTCTAGAATTATTTAGGAAGAATAGTGATGTATTGTGTGTAAAGAATTAACAAATTTCACCATAAATAATGCTAATAATTAAAATTATGCATGACAGAAAAAAATGCCTTAGTGCTCCATTTGTGTTCTAAATTTCCTATTCTCATACGTGATTTGAGTGTCACTCAGATATGGTACCTATTGTTATTTCAGGTACCATATGTGTGTATATGGTTTTATGAATAGAGTCAGTTTGTCTCTGCAGGAGAAGCAACATCCAGAGATGGAGAATGAAAGAATTGTTCAGTGAATGACCTCACATATAAAAAGAGGATGTATAAATAAATGATATGGATAACAGAAGGGGAGTAGAGTCAGACCAGTGAGAATTGGTGCAACTGAGAAAAGCTTTATAGCAGCGCTTGGGTCTCCGGTTTTGAAGAATGGGAAGAATCTGCATATTTGGAAGAGCCAAGCAGAGGTAATGGCCCAAACCTGCAGATCAGAGGAACAACAGAAGAAAAAGCACAGAACTAATAATGTGCATGATAAATTGCCTATAACATGGAAAATAATAATACTTTTTTAAAAACATGGTAGTCTGTGCTCAACCAAGCATATCTGGGCTTAGAAGTGACTTAAGTGCCAGTTTGCAACCTCTGAGTCAGAAGTGGATTGCAGGCTGAACTTTTGTTTGTTCTTTATACATATATGTTAAGATTTATAAGGCTGAATTTGTGCACACATGGGGAAACCAATAGTAATAATTACTGTATAAAATTATAAAGAAGAATTAGAGATCCTTCAAAATTCCGTATTTATCTTTCATCGAAACAGCAAGCACCATCCAAAAGACAGTTAATTAATTATCTAGCATAAAAGCTCAAGAATACATGAACATAAAGCACTATGCGTCACTTTAATATTATGCTGATTTATTAAGCCATAACAACTTCCTCTTTAAGCATGATGTAATGAAATACAATTTCTTTGAAATGTCTGAACTCCCTTAATAGATTGTAAGTTTCTTTCGAGGAGGAGATGTCTGATTTATTTTTGTTTCCTCCAGAGCATTAGCACATAGAAACTATTCAATAAGTGTATGTCTGGTGGTGATTAGATTAATAAAAGCCTTAAAACTTGATAAATCAGTAAAAGATTTGAGTCGAGGGGCTGGGAAGGAAGTGCCTCGGTTATAAATGATAATGATGGTGAGTATTAGACATTTTTGGGAAAGAGTATGCTTGACAATTTTGAGCACCAGGTAATTTTGCTCAAGAAGGTGAGGGATAGATGAAATCCAGACTGGGATGAATTTTAGAGAAAGAAAGAAAGAAAAAAGTCAGCCAGGGTTAAGGAGTAGAGATCAGAGGGTGTGTCTGGAATGACAGAAAAAAGGTTACTGTTATTTGAAGAAGTATGATTTCTTGATTCAATAAAATATGAGAGATAAAATCAGGTAAAACTGATTTGTATTATAATTATGTTTAAAATTTTAGAACTCATCAGTTTAGTTTATATGTACACACACATACACACCTATATAATTACATTATAGATATACAGTTCACATTATATAAATGAGAGATGAACTTTTGTTAATACTTAATCCCCAAAGGAATCTATTTGCTTTGAAGAAATCAGAACTCTGTCCTTTTTTCCCTTACATAAAGACTGGAAAGTACTTATTGCTTTTTCTTTCTCAGGTTCACTCTGGTCTTACAGAATACACATTTTCAGTGTTATTTCAACAGAAAATCTATGGATAGCTTAAATTTCTATTTCTTTATTTTTGTCAACATTTTTATTTCCCCAGTGGACATTTCTGCAGAATCCATTTTTACTTCTATGTGATCAGAGGAACTCTATTGGTCAAATTCAATAACATCCTTGGTGTAATTTCAGGAGAAAATTCCAGCAAGCACTTCAGGTTTACCACTTTCTTGGAGGGGAAATATTAACACCCTCACCTCTTGCTCCCAATATAAGATTCTGGGTAGGAGTGAGTTACTCATTTTCTGAAGAAGGATTAACTCTTTTAGACCTCTCCAGTCACTTGGTAAATTACCTCTTCTGTTGCCCAGAGCAGTGCTCAGAGATTTCAAGGAATGAATGCTTCAAAAGTAGAAAAATGCTTCCTTCAAAGTGTTTTCCTTCAAATTTTATTTTAAATAATGCTTCTTATATAAGTGCATGTACATACATATAGGTACATGAGTATATGTATGCATTCGTAATTTTACAAAAGGATATTGGAGATTTCAGTTGTATATTTGTATTACTAGTTAGGCTACAGGTTTTCTGGCTATAATAGAAATCCAACAAAATAGTAGCTTACACTAGATAAGGATTTCTCAACTTTGGCACTGTTGACATTTTAGACCATATAATTCTTGGAAATGGGAGCTTTCTTGTGTATTGTAGGATGTTTAGCCGCATCGCTAAGCTCTACCCACAGATGCCAGAAACAACCACACTGTCCCAGTTAATGACGATCAAAAATATCTCCTAAACATCCTCTGGGGGTCAGGGGGGCAAAGCTGTCCCCTACTGAGAATCACTGAGCTAGATACAAATATGTGTCTCACACAGAGACCCTATGCGGGCACAATGGCTTTGTTCTGCATTAGGAAATCAGACTCCTCCCTGTTTTGCCATCTCCGGGACCTGCCCTCATCATATGAACCCACAGATCTTACTCAAGTATCCTGATTCTAAGAGAGCAAGGAAAATGATGCTGGTAAACTGACTCTGTTAAAAAAAAAAAAAAAGTCCCCAACTGGGGGACATTGGCTCTGACTTGTAGGAGTTGTGCATTACCATGTTGTAAATACTTCTCCCATGGCTGATATTAAACTACCGACAGTTTAATAACTGGCTTGCAAGATTCCTGAATGTTTAACAGTCTACTTTTGTAAGGCAGTTTTAGTGGGAAGCAGCGTACCACAGACAGAGGAAAGGGGAAGAGTAAGGAGAAGGTACAGCCTTCTGTTTAATGGTAAAGTGAGGGGTTTCACTTCTGTTCATGACCAGGTTCATCCTAGCTGCAAGGAGGCTGAAATGCCAT
>CM052798.1:111348125-111369881 GCA_028533885.1 Nasua narica
GGGGGGGGGGGGGGGGGGGGGGTGTGCCTGGTGGTGGGTATCAAGAGGGGCACGTACTGCATGGAGCACTGGGTGTGGTGCATGAACAATCAATCTTGTAACACTGAAAAATTAAAATAAACAAATTTGGGGAGGAAAAAAAAGATGTGGTGTGTATATATATATATATAATGGAATATTACTTAACGGTCATTACTTATCATTTATATTGACGTGGATGGAACTGGAGGTATTATGCTGAGCATAATAACTCAATCAGAGAAAGACAATTATCATATAGTTTCACTTATATGTGGAATAAAAGAAACAGCACAGAGGATCATAAGGGAAGGAGGGAAAGCTGAAGGAGAAGTGATCAGAGAGGGAGAAAAACCATGAAAGACTCATAACTATAAGAAAAAAACTGAGGGTTGCTGGAGGGGAGATGGGTGGGTGGTGGGGTAATTAGGTAACAAGCATTAAGGAAGGCATGTGTGGTGATGAGCACTGGGTCTTATATACAACTGATTATTGAAATTACATCTGAAACTAATGATGTACTATATGTTGGCTAATTGACTTTAAATTAAAAAAATAAAGTCTTTTTTGCCTAATAGTAGTTTTGCTATTCTGGCTTTTATTTCATTTTCATTTACATGATAAATGCTTTTCTTCTCTTCACTGTCAGTCTGCAGGTGTTCAGAAATGAGACTCTTGTAGGCAGCCTATAGATGGTTTTTGCTTTGTTAATCATGCCATTATCTTATGTTTTTTGATTGGAGCATTTAGTTTATTTACACTCAAAGTCATTATTAATAGGTATGTACTTAACTGCCATTTTGTTACTTATGTTATGGTTGTTTGTGTAGTTCTTTCTTCCATTCTTCTCTTGCTCTCTTCTCTCACAGTTTGCCGACTTAGTGATATACTTAGATTCCTTACTCTTTTTTTTGCATATCTATTACCTGTTTTTTATTTGTGGTTATTATTGGATTTGTATATAACATCTTCTGCATATAGTAGTCAATACTAAGTTGACGGTTGCTTATGTTTGAACCCATTTTTTTCTCCTCTCCTTCCCAAGTTTTATGCATATGGTATCATACTTGGCATCCTTTTATTTTGTGAATTCCTTGACTGATTTTTCTAATTATACTTAATTTTACTGCTTTTTGCTTTCTACTTTTCTTAATCCTTTTTTTTAAAAAAAAGATTTTATTTATTTATTTAACAGAGAGAGAACACAAGCAGGCAGAGAGGCAGGCAGAGGCAGAGAGAGGAGCAGGCTCCCTGCCGAGCAAGGAGCCCGATGCGGGACTCGATCCCAGGACGCCGGGATCATGACCTGAGCTGAGGGCAGCTGCTCAACCAACTGAGTCACTCAGGAGTCCCTTCTTACTCCTTCTTATGGTCTTTCCTTTCCATTCAGAGTCCCTTGTACCATTTTTTTGTAGGGTTTGTTTGGTGGTGATGAATTTCTCTAATTTCTTTTGTTCTGTGAAACTTTTTAGCTCCCCTTTTATTCTGAATGATAAGCCCTGAATTATAGAGTATTCTTGTTTGCAGAATTTTTTGTTGAGTACATTTAATATATAATGACACTCCCATCTGACCTGCAAAGTTTCTGTTGAAAATCAGCTGATAGCCTTATGGGATTTCCTTGTATGTTACTGTTTTCTTTTCTCTTGCTGCTTTTATAATTCTCCTTTTGCCACTTTAATTAATATATGTCTTAGTGTGGACCTCCTTGGGTTGATTTTGTTGGGTTTCTCTGTGCCTCTTGGATCTGGATATTTGTTCCCACCCCAGATTCAGGGAAGTTTTCAGCTATTATTTCTTCAACTAATTTTTCTGCCCCCTTTCCTCTCTGTTCTTTTGGGATCCCTGTAATGTGAATGTTATTATGCTGAATGTGTATCAGTAAATTCCCTAGTCTATTTACTTTTTTTTTTGTTATTTTTTTCTCTCTGTTGTCCCACTTCATTGCTTTCCATTACTCTATTCTCCAGGTTGCTGATCATTTCTGCTTTCTCTTGTCTACTATTTATTCCACCTAGTTTATTTTTAATATCCATTACTGATTTCTTCATCTTTGATTGGTTCTTTTTTATGTTTTCTATCTATTGAGGGTCTCACTGAGGTACTCCACTCTTATGTCCAGTATCTTTTTGACTATGACTTTAAGTTCTCTCTCAGGCATATTACATATCTCTATTTCATTTAGCTTACTTTTTTTTTTTTAAAGATTTTATTTATTTATTTGACAGAGAGGAGAGAGATCACAAGTGGGCAGGGAGGCAGGCAGAGAGAGGGGGGAAGCAGGCTCCCTGCCGAGCAGAGAGCCCGATGCGGGGCTCGATCCCAGGACCCTGAGATCATGACCTGAGCCGAAGGCAGAGGCTTTAACCCACTGAGCCACCCAGGCGCCCCTCATTTAGCTTTCTTGCTGTGATTTTTGTCCTGTTCTTTCATTTGGGACATATTTTTCTGTCTCATTTTTTCTAACTACCTGTGTCTGTTTCCTTGTACTAGGAAATCAGCTATATCCTTTACTCTTGCAAGTAGTGGCCTTATGACAGAGAGGTCTTATAATACCCTGCAGTGCTATGTCTCCTGTTTCCTAGGAACTGGTGCTTCAGGGAGTGACCCCTGTGTGTGTTGTGTGTGTCCTGTTTTGTTCTGGCCATTTTTTCCTTCAGTCCACTTGGCTACAGTGGCTTTCATGCCTGTAGTGGGCAGTGTTTGGTCCACGGCTGATGTAGAGTGGGTTTTAACAAGGTACATGCCCATCTGCTTGCTAAATGAGAACCGGAGCCCCTGCTTCAGGACTGGGCTGGCCTAGCAGAAGTGCAAAGAGTGCATGGGCTGTCACTGCCAGGAAAGAGGATCCCGCAAAAGGCAGGGATTGTGTTACTGGGAAGATTTGCACTGGTCTTCTAGGGCAGGAACTGGCAGCACCAGGACTGAGGCAAGTGTAACTGGGAAGGGTGGATCTACTGAAGTGATGGGGGCAGGGCGTGGTGCAAACAAGTGAAGTAGGGAGTGTGGGCACTGATCTGGTTTCTGCAGATGGCAATGTGTTTATGCTATGGGCTGGGGGGTGGGGAGTATGGGGCAGGGAATGGTGCCTATCAGTTCCTTTGTTCCTAGAGGAGTCTCTCTGAGATCCTTGTATCTCTAGGACATGACTTGTAATGGGTGAATCACTCTCCCTTCAGTCTTTCCCTGGTGGTATTTCAAACTGCTGGTTCTATGTTGTATCTGCTAACGTTGCTTGGCGTGCTACCACTATAAGGGTGGGAATTCAACTTCCTAACACCATCAGGGCTCTCCTAGAGCTGAGCTTACTAATATTTGGAATTCCATCCAAGTACTAACCAGGCCAAGCTTTAAGTCTGCTTGTTGTTAAGAACTAGTGAAATGTGTCACTTCTCACTTTCAAAACCAAATGTTATGGGGTTGGTCTTCCCCTTGCAGGTTCCTCTGTGTGACAGTCTGTTTATCACCCTTCTCAGCACCCCTAGCTCCCTCCCCTCCACAAGCAGCCATGGGCTGCTTTAGGTTTCAAATGACCTCTCCACCTTTCCTACCTTCTTCAATGTGGCCTCTCCTCTGCCAGTCTTTGGGTAGTTTTCTGGGTTATTAACCTAATTTGAATGTTATCTGGTTGTGTCTTTGGGACACGGCAAGCTTAGGTTTCTCCTACTCCACCACCTTCCCAGTCTTCTATATATGTATGCTTATTGATTTAAAATGGGATGACCACTAGGGAGGTTTGCAAAGCAAGCATTACCAATATTGGTTATAATGTTAATGGACAGGCAGGGAGGAAACAGAGGTTTAAACCCACCCTATAGGTGTGCTTTTTGACTGTGCCCAGCCCATGTGCCAGACATGTAAGCTATGAAGCCATCAAGATGTCTCTAGCCCAGCCACTCTCTGCCTATACTGAAGGAGACATCCTCAGTGAAAAATACTTAGCTGAGTCCCGTCTATCCTCAGATCTGTGAGAGATACTAAGAAAAATGATTTTTGTTGCATGACACTAATTTTGGGGTAGCTTGCTTACAGAAATAGGCAACTGAAACAAGTAGTAACCACTACCAATACTCATACTCAATTTTACTTTTATGTTCTTCCTAATAGATGGGACTTTAATATGTACTTAGGTTATTTAATAAATTTAGATTTTTGTCACTTCATCTATGGCAGAAATAGCTTTTGACCTAAAGGCTTTACCTTTGTCTTATGGATTAGTTGAACATATTTTGATCTTTTAAAAACTCTGCTTCTGGAAACATTTGGACTAACACTGTGCTTTTTTACAAGTCATCTATACAATAGTCTGGAGAGAAAAAACACTCCTTGAAAATAACTTTTTATTTCCAAAGTTTGCATGACATCTTTACAAAAGAATAAAAAGGATAAAATGAAGGCAAATTATAACAACCTTATAATAATTTTGAGTAAAAAAATTGTTTTTTATTACTTAATGTTATTCACTTAATCGTTAATCCATTTCTTCTGTTTAATAAGCATTAAAAATGGAACTTGCCTTCCACATACTCTTTTGAGCAGATCTTTTAGGACTGTTTTGTCCCTTACTCTGTTCAGACATGAAACAATTAACTTCTTAAAATTGAAAATAGCTTTCAAATGTCATTATCCTTTTCTAATTTTCATGGGCACTTAACTTAAAAGAATGCTAATTAAGTTCAACTTAAAATTTTCATATTTTTCATTAATTGATGGAGCTGCATTATTTTGAAGAGAACTTCTTTAGCAATATTGTCATAAATATTTTTTGGGAACTCTGCATTATAAAGTTATGGAACATTTCAGTGAAGTGCAGAGGTTTTATAATAATCATATCTGAAAATACATCAATCAAATTTCAATTCATTGCCAGTTTTGGGATTCCTAGTGATCTGTGCTAGAGATCATTGCACATCCTCTAATCATCCATCTCTCTACTGTAAACAAAGAATTTTTAAAATAACCTATCTTTCAGTTATTGCCACAATAATTCTGCTCACCAGCTATCCTAAAATCCCATGACACATTACAATAAGCATCTGTTTCTCAGTAATGCATCTGAGATTCAGTTTGGGTGGCTGTATTCCATGTGTCTCTTCTGGGGCCGTGTGTTTCATTCTATTCTCATGAGAATGGCAGAAGAATAAGAAGGCTTAAAGTACAAGCATATTTCAAGCCTCCAATCATTAACATCGAATATTACATTTTTCAGAGCAAGTCATATGACCCAAAGTCAAAGGGCAGGAAGATGAGGTCTGCTTAGATGTCTAACTCTATTACAGCAGAGTCAAACATCAGAACCAAAAGGGTCATTTGCCCTAAATGGTAGATGAGGACAGGTATGCTTCCTTGAACCCTGAGTCCTATACCTGGCCCACCAGGCCCCAACCCTAAAGACTAGTCAGGTTAGTTCTTTAGCTTTTTCCCTACTTCTTGTTCAGGTCTCATTCCAGGTCAAAAGTCAATTTTCCTCCTTCTCCAGACTGATTCCAAAATGTACTAGTAGAGTGATTGTCATGTCACTGTCCTCAGATATTCTAAAGGAGTGACCTAATATGAACTTTTTCCAGGACAACATACTGACATATATTAAGGAAATATAAAAGTCATAATTGTGGAATGACAAAAGCAGTAGTAACTGCCATCATTTATTGATGGCTTAATATATGACCAGCATTGTGCTGAGTACTTTACAGAATTATTTCACAAGATAGGAGTATCCATAAGGAGTTACCCTAAAACAAACTATCCATCTCATGAGTGGGGGCTTTGAGTAACCAAGTTTTATGTCCACTGCCCAAACCTAACTGAAGGTAGTAAATATTATGGTTTTTGCTGCCTAGCATCTATTACTTCCATTATTCTGATAAAAGAAGAATTGATGAATTTATCAAGACAAGATGATTTGCCCTTCTTAGCCTGACTACTTATTTTCTAGGACTTTACATTTTTAGGAGAGAGATGAAGAGAGGCAAAAATTATGGAGCTGATTTATTGAAATTATAGATTAGTTCCTCCTATGGGATGCCCAAAGCATCCTATCTTCCTGTCCTTTCCAGCCTGGTTCTTCAACAGCTGTTTTATTTAGTGAACCATGCCAGATCATTCCACAAGTTATCATTTTGCCATTCAGAGCCAGTTTTTCTTGCTTTTCATCAAAAGCCTTAACTGTTCTCCCACATGAGTGAGCTAAGTAGAATCACGCAAATTGTCACCACTCACCAAATAGCTAAGGTCCTTGAGTGTGGGAAGACATTTTTCATCTATGTATATTTAGTGCCTAAAACAAATTCCTGAAACATAACATACTATAGTCTGAATGTGTGTGTTCTCCCCCAAATTCATATGATGAAATCTAATCCCCAATGTGGTGGTCTTAGGAGGTGCTTAGATCATGAGGGTGGAGTCCACATGAATGGAATTAGTATTCTTATAAAAGGGACCCCAGAGAGCTCTCTGGCCCCTTCCATCATGTGAGAACACAGAGACAAGACAGCTGTCTACAAACTAGGAAGCAGATCCTCACCAGATCTGCTAGGGCCTTGATCTTGGATTTCCCCTCCTCCAGAACTATGAGAAGTAAATTCTGTTTTTTATAAGCCACCCACTCTATGGCAATTTATTATAGCAGCCTGAAAGTACTAGGAAAATACATAATTTATTTTTTCCAGATTTCCATACAGAGCTTCTAGCTCCTCTTATCTAAAGATGACACCTATCCCTCTCCTCCATCTTACCCCCATGTTTCAACTTCTCTAATTTCAGCACATTTTAACTGGATAAGATCAGGATCTGACTTTTTATCGACAAATATTCAATAATCAAAACTATTCTATGAGCGTTTATGTTAAATATAGTGCCTCATATTAAAAATATGCATTCCAACTACTTATAAAGAGTTATTTCAAAAGAAAAATATGTGTCATAGTTCCCTTAGTCTGGGATGGAAATCTACATAGAATGATAAATGTAGCCCACAGTACATTGACATAGCTAAGGAAAACTGAGGTTTTCTTAAATATAGGTTAGTTTCAGAGAAAATAAGATTATTCTGAAACCATTCTGGGTATTGTCAGTTTCCAAAATAGATTGAACAAGATTCAGGAATAAGCATTTCTTTAAGGGAATATATTCCTTATCTGCAAAATAAGATTCAGATGTAACATTAAAAGACAAACTAAAATTTCAACACAAAAAATAAGGGAAAGAATTTGGTAATACTATTTTGGAGAATTAAAAACAATTTTGTAAACCCTTATGGGTCATGGTGGGGGGATTCTATTTATAACTATTATGTCTATTATAGAAAAATGAAAAATACAGAAAGATACTAGGAAAAAATCATCCATAATTTATAACTGTTAGGAATCTTTCTACTCTATGTAACAGAAACAACCAATTAAATTTGCTTGAGCAAAGAGGGGATCTATTGTCTAGAACTGAAAACAGCGGGGATTGAACTAGCTTCAGGTACCAGTTGACTTGAAGTTAAAGGGTGTTATGAAGACTAGATTTCTGTCTTGCCATCTCTGGCTTCGCCATGCATGAGGTGATTCCATTCTCAAGTGGGCTACCTCTTGAAGGCTGCAGCATGACTCCACTCCAACTACTCTGAAGCTCCAAATCTATGGGAAAAGAAAGACTTTGCAACCCTGAAGGCTAAAACCAAAGCTTCAGATTTGAGTTGGCTCCAAATGGGCCTGGCTTTGAATCCCTCACAGGTTCAACAGTGATGAACTCAGGGAACCAGTAGTGAAGCCCTCTCCCAGAGTACAAGGGCTGCAGTAGTGGGGAGCTTGACACTATAATGAGGACTAGGGCTCATGATTCAAGGAGAAGGAATGGGAATGGGGAATGAGTCACAGATGTCTGCTACTATACTACCATCACTGAAAGATAAAAACCATTAACGTTTGTTATATGTGTGTGCACACACATACACATGCATGTAAGAAGTTAGAGCATTTAAAATTTGATTTCTAGTGCTGCCTGGGTGGTTCATTTGGTTAAGCATCTCTGCCTTCTGCTTAGGTCTTGATCTCAGGGTCCTAGAATGGAGTCCCATATCAGGCTTCTTGCTCAACAGGGAGTCTGCTTCTCCTTCTCACTCTCCCTCTGTGCTCTCTCTCAAATAAATAAATAAATAAATAAACAAATAAATAAATAAATAAATAAATAAAATATTTAAAAAATAATTTTTAAATTATTATAAATAAATAATTTATTTATAAATATTATAAATAAATAATAAATTAAAAATATTTAATTATTATAAATAAATAAATAAATAAAATATTAAAAAAAATAAACCAGAGAGCAAAATTAAAATTCTGTATTACTCCATTTATATGAATTTCCTAAAAAATAAATCTAAAACAAGGTTAGTGGGTGCCTGGAGCTGCAGGTGGGAAAATGATGGAAACGTTTTATGTCTTAATGATGATAGTAGTTATGAGTGGTACATTGAAATTTTCCTCAACCAAAGCCACTTTAATATAATACCATACTAGTCAGGGACCATGGTAATTGATACCAGCTATAGCAGGGACAGAGTTATTTAGAAAAGTCAGGTTCACATTTACATGACAATGTAGCAAATAAATATACACCTGGCTCAGATTCATTAAGAATAAAATATGTGGCATAAGGGAAAGTTTCTACCAATGCTACTAACTGTTCATATTTTATTTCTTTTTGCATTTCATAATGGCTAAACTGCATTTATTACTAAGGTCTCAGTACTCTTACTACAACCCCCTCTTTTAACTGAATTTTGTGATCTTATACTTCAGGGCATGTAGTACTTACAGGATGCTACAGTGAGATGTACTGGACGCAAACATGAGAAGTGAACTCTGTGATCAAAGAACAAGATCTGTTTCTTCCATATATTGCAATGAAGGTTATTTCCAACTGTGTCTCCTTGGAAACAGGGCTATGTTTATTGTTGGTAGTACAAAATATTTATGTCATATTTGAAATGATCAAAAGTCTCCAAACAACTTTTGTATACCATGTCTCTCAATGGCTTGCCTACATAGAGTGTCATTTCAATAGACACTTTAGAGCTGGAGGGTCTAAGTCAGCATCAATGCGTATTTCAAAACCAATAGAAGGCGATGACTCCAGGACAAGGAATTATTAATGATTATTCATCATTTCTTCCAAGAGAGAAAAATCATTGTGGACTTGGAATGAGACAGAGGTTTCAGTAGAAATGTTTTTCTCTTTAAAAAAGATAACTTTCACAGAGTGGCAGAATGGACTGGTGTGCAGAGACAAAAATAGAAGACAGAGAAAACAGTTGGAGTGTATTGCAATAGGTCAGGCTTGAGGTAACAAGGGCCAGACCAAGGATTTAGCATATCCAAGTGTAGGTGTAAATAATAATGGTGAAGAACACAATATGATCTGAATGCATCAGTACAGACAAAGTTTTTACTCTATACTCCTTGTTCACTGAGTCGGGTAAAAGTTAAAACTGAAGTGGGACAAAGCAATGGCATCACCATGGGAAAACCAGGTTTCAGTTATAGGAAAGGGAAAGGAGGTAGAGAATATGAGTGTATGCTTTCAGTAGGTTGGACAAAACAAAAAAGTTAAGGTCTGGAGCTAGAAATACCCATTTGGTGGCCAGACCCACTTTCTAAAAGGTTCAGAATTTTAGGCAGATGGATTCCAGAGAATGTGATGACAGCCAATGGGTGGAAATTTAGATTGGGCATGTAACATCAGCATGGTTTAAAAAAGTAAAAAGTGTTGTCAAAATTAAACCCAAAAGATGAAAGTGGCAGCCAGTCACATGTGGAGATCCAAGTAGCAGTCCACAAGACAGATGTGAAGCCTGATGGGGCAGGACCTATTCTAGGTGACCAGCACACTTTGCAGGTATTTGACACAGGAGTTTCAGCAAGAGGAACAGGGCCCAAGTTATTGGAACTAGAAGGAAAAAAGTGGAAAGTTGGCTAATGCTCAACTATGAAAATTAAGACACAAAGTCAGAGTGGGATTGACTTAAGGCTAAAGCATTTGACTATTGAAGAAAAAGGGACAATTGGCCACAGAGTCTGGAGCCAGTGGTCAAGTCTCTCTATGGACAGAGAAGGAATATAAAGGTGAAAAGATACTAGAGTGCTTTCTGAAGTATTTCAAGGTGTAATTGAGATCAAAGGGTAGTTGTTCAAAATGGAAAGGGGCTCCGAAAGGCATAAAAGAATTAGATGCAACAACTGTCTAAAGTCTAATTTGAGGTGAACATAGAACTTTCTCAAAAGATAATTGGAAAAAAAACTTCTCCTTTCTCCTCACTCCATACATTATAATAGGAAGGAAGGAGGTAAGGTGGGAGGGAGTGTGGGAGAGAAGAAGCAAAAACAGGGAAGAGAAAGGGAAGGGAAAGTGTAAGGGAAGAGACCTTCTTTCAAGAAAGAGGCTCAAGGACTTGCATTCATGATTTTGTTGCTGTTACTATTGTATTATTGGTATCGTATGATTTCTCTTTATCATCAGGACCACCCAGTGTTTTAATCATATAATTTTTGTTAAGTATAATTAATTTTCTTCTTGAAGACATCTTGAAAACTTTTCCATTTGAATTTGAACCAACAGTTTCCAGAATTTCTGCATAGTATCCATTATTTTAGATTCCCTTTTGTTATACTGGATTATCCCCACTAATTTGGGTCCCTTGTCTTTCTTTTCCTGTATACATTTTTTTTTTTCATTTTTCCGGTGCTTTTCTTAAAGTGGTTGTGTCAGTAACAAATTTGTGAACTATTACAAATCTAAAACTGTTTTCATTCTGCCCTCACTCTCAACTGGTGATTTAGTTAGGGTCAAAATATAGTATTAAAGTAATTTTTCCTTGGAACATGTATGATGTCATTACTGTTCTTCTAGTATTATAGGTTCTCACCAGCAGATCTCACTTTGAAGGTACTGCTCCATTTTCTTTAGAATCTAGTGACACTGATGACAAATTTGATGCTGATTGGAGTCTTATTATTGTGTATGTTGAATGCTCCTTTTTGCTCCCAAGTCCTTTTAGATATTAGCTTTATTCTTAGGGTACTGGAATTTCATAAGAGTGGAACTGAGTGTGAATCCTTTTTAAATTATTATTCATTCTTCTTGATGCTCAGCGAGTCCTTTCAACATGAATATGGATCTTTATCTCTGGGAACACATCTTCCTCTAATTTCTTTGAATATTCTCTTCTCATTCTCTCTCACAAACACAACTCTGTATAGTTTATACTTTCTCATCTTTTGTGTATTGACCCATACCTCTTGGTCATCTTGTGCTAAGATTTCCTAGATCTTTCTTTACAGATTTCCTGCTGATTTCTTCTTAAATTGCAGCAATTTGTATCTTTCTTAACTTTCTCTTTAGAAGTAATTTCAAACTTACAGAAAAATTTGCAAAAGCAGTATAATAAATACCTACATATTCTTTACCCAAATTCACCAGTTGCTAACAATTTGCCCCATTGGGTTAGTCATTTCCATGTATGTGCACATAGTATCTCCATGTATGTGTGTATGTATGTATGTATGTATGTGTGTGTGTGTGTGTGTGTGTATAAACCAAGCAGAAAGGCCTGGGACAGATTCTTCCCCTACATCCCTCAAAAGAAACCAAACTTGCCAACACCTTGACTTTGGACTTTTAGTCTCCAGAACTATGAGACAGTAAATTTCTGTTGTTTAAGCCTCCTGGCTTGTGTTATTTTGTCTAGCCAACTAATAGAGCACTCAATGTCCATTTGCCCCTCAATTGGGATGTTACTTTTGATGATCCAGTGAAGATGTTGTCTTATTTCTTCACTGTATAGTTACTGTTTCTCTCTAGCAACTAATAAGCAATCTGTAGGAATATGACTTCAAACCACATAAATATCCTTCCTCTCAAAAATATTCCCTTCACAGATTTAGCATCTATTCATGATTATTGTCTGAATCAATCTTTACCATTTTGGTCCCAAACAATAATTTTCCTATTCCAGTACTTTCTCTACATTTACTGCTTGGAAGTCATTCCACTATAAATAAAAGTTCTCTTTCCTCCTGCATGTTTTTATTTATCTGTTTAGAAAGGATACATAGAATCTTGTTTTCTGAATCTAGAATTTATTACCGTCTTCATTAGTTTAGTGACCAAATTTTCCACATTTCATCAGTTGGAGCACCTTTATGTGTGTTGGTTCTTTTGTCCTTTTAACATGCCTCCAGCATTTAAAAAAATATATTTTCTTTTTTCAAAGTCTGTTAATGTAGAAAGATGGTTTTTAAATAATTATGCAGAGCATGTTCCATTAGCAGGAGCAAGGTGTTCTGCTGCTGTAATTGAATAATGAGTCTTTTCCCAATTTGTAGGAAAAAATGCCTAATGGAGACATTTTTTTAAAAAATATGTTTTCTTCCAAATACATTTGTCTTAGAACATTGAAAAAATATATATATTTTCTTGCTTCTGGCTTAACAAGACATTCTATTCATTTTGTATTTTCCTTTTCCTGGCTCTGGAATCACTACTTCTCTGTAGGATCTGGGAGAATCCCCAGTATTTTTGGTGGGAAAGGGTAATACAGAGCAAGATCTAAGTACTAGAGGTAACTGTTACTATTGGAATGTTTCTGTTTCTAGGATCTTTCAGCAGATAAGGCTGGAACACACACACCCATGTGCATGCACATATATATACATGTACACATACACATACATATGCATACTTTAGAATTCACGAATTTACATCAACATCCCCATTCTAATTTATCTCCTTAAGGATCTTTCTTGCCTTCTTGCTTTCCAAACAATGTGACCTTTCTTCCTGGTTCCCAGAAACATCAACATATTTAGTTATTTGCTTGATCCTATAATATAGCTAAAATAGTTACAAAATTGCTTCACCCACCCTACTATAAAAAATAAACCTAATAAAAGTAATTCTGTGTTTGCTTGCCATTTTTCACACCATCTCCACCACCATGAGGGGACATGGTCAAACACTGTGTTCATAAATTAATGAAATATATGTAGACTAATTCTTGCTTTATAGATCATTATCTTTCCAAATCTCTCAGATCATATTAACAAGATTTTTTTTAATTTCTCTTCTGATCTCTCAATTGTCTGTTTTATCCAAGGTCAGTTGTCTTTTTCTTTTGTGTCTTTAATGTTCTTGAAAAATGAATGATTGTTAATTGTCTATTCTCATTCATGGATAAAGGGCTGAGTGTTTTTTTTTTTAACGTTTTTTCCCCCCAAAGATTTTATTTATTTGACAGAGAAAGGGACAGTGAGAGGGAACACAGGCAGGGGGAGTGGGAGAAGGAGAAGCAGGCCTCCCACTGAGAAAGGAGCCCGATGCGGGGCTCGATGCGGGGCTCAATGTGGAGCTCGATGTGGGGCTTGATCCCAGGACCCCAGGATCATGACGTGAGCCAAAGGCAGAAGCTTAACAACTGAGCCACCCAGGCTCCCCAAGGGATGAGTTGTTAATGTGGTATACAACATGGATGTTCTGAATATGCACAGTCTAATTTTCCTACTTCCTCACCTGAATGGGAGGTTGACTCCAGTCTCCATGTACATGAATGCTACCTATCATTTGGTGAGAGAGGATACCCCACCAAACTCCTATCCCCACCAAACACCAACAAAAAGGGCTTTACTTTGGAGTGCCTATATCTAAACTCAGGTCCCTAGCTCTTCCTCACACAGATCAGCTGACATTTTTAGAAATCATTGTTACCATTTTATCTTAGAAACTATCAGAATGCATTGAGGAGATGATGGCAAGTGACAGAAGTGATAGCCCAAGCTCAAAACTTCTTTAGATACTCTTTAATAAATTACCTACCCATTCTTACCTTACCTACCAGCTCTTGGTCTTTAGCCTTTCTTTCTTCCTTCCTTCCTTCCTTCCTTCCTTCCTTCCTTCCTTCCTTCCTTCCTTTCTTTTCTTCTTTCTTTCTTTTCTTTTCTCTCTCCTTTCTCTCTTTCTTTCTTTTCTTTCTCTCTCTCTCTTTTCTTTCTTTCATTCTATCTTTCTTTCTTGGTCTGTCATTTTTCCATGGTTATGGCACTAGCTTTTACCTCTATCGTAGACATTTTCCTAATATTCTTTTGAAATTTAGTTTCTACTCTATTTTATTTTTTTAAAACCCATTTGGTTTTTCATCTTTAAGAAACTATGTGAGTTTTTTTGTTCTTTTTAATTGAAGTATTGTTGACCTACAATGTTAGGTTAGGTTCTAGTGCACAATATAGTGAATCAACAGTTGTACACATTGCACAGTGCTCACCATGGTAAGTGTAGTTGATCTCTGATCTCTATTTGCTCTTCTCTCCTCTCAGGACCATCATTAATTAATTCTAACTTAAATTTCCTTATAGTCATTTCAGTGAAATATATGGAGGGGATAAAGTCAATGTGAATATTTGGTTGAATAAGATTGCATAATTTTCTTTCCTGCGCATAAATAGCACCATGAACTTTGCATGGATGGTGTAGGGTGAGACCATACTACTTATGCAGGTGTTAATGCACATGAAGGTTTGTACCTTGAGTAGAAAATGTGACTCACAGGAACCCTGTTGTAAGTTTTGCTGCAGGCTGTAGGCATAAGTCATTGAAGGTAAAAGAGCTAATGGAGTAAAAGATGTGCGTGGTTGGTTGTCCTTGTTGGTGAAGAGATTCCTAGTGCAATGTTTTGCTTTTGCAGTAAGCTCATCCCTTTGTATATCACAATATGCAATTCCACTATCCTAGAACTTAATAAAGGGGTTTTATATGATGATACAATCATAAGTAGATACCAGAATTTGAGTTTCCTAGTCTTCCCACTTTCTAACACTTCTGTACATAAAGAACATCTGAAAACTCTGTTCATCTCACTGTGCCAATGATACCCATCTTCCACACTAGATTATATTAGATACGAAAGAGAATTTCTTGGACTGAATCAACCTCAGGATTCAACTACCAAGAAAAACCAAACTGCTTTTCCTATTTACATATTACTTCTGCACACTGTCATTTTATAACAGTAGCAGTAATATTCCATTTTTAAACATCTTTATTAGATTAAGGAGAAGGTTGAATATTTCTCAAAGACCATTCATGGTGATGGCATTCTACTTTTTTCACTAAACGTTAAGGATTTCATGAGAATCACTTCAATTTTTTAACATTAGCTGTGAAAACTGAAAGGTCCTAGAAAATGAAAGCTATTTTTCTTCATAGGCATAGAGAGAGGGAATTTTTTGGTAATGACCAAACTCATTTAATTGCCGAATGATTCTGCATTCATTGTACAACAGGAACTGGAGAGACTTCAGCTCTCCTCAGGCTCTTCTATAGCATTTTTATCTCTGGATATTTCTTTATGTCTGCTACAGTGATTAGTAAGCAATATTGTCCATTCTCCATTTCATATTTCCTTTTATAAAATCCCTGTATGAAGTTTCTAAATATTCATTTCTCTATCTTTTCATTTGTTCTTGAGCCTGGCCTTCTATTGCTTTGCAGATTTCTCATTAATGATCATACATAAAAAGTTTGCTGCAAGGAAACTAAAGCTCAGATTAGGGATAATTTTCTTTTTTAAGACTCTGACTCCCATTATCCTTACTCAATGTCTTTTGTGAGGTTTCTTTGTGTTTCTTTTTGTTTGTTTGTTTTTGATTTGCAATGTGACATACATTAACTTGGATTCACATTCATAGAAAAAAGACTTGTCACTATCATAATCATACTTTCAAAAAAGTGTGCTAAGGAGAGGATCTCAAGCATGAGTTGCTAATGCTATCTAAAATTCTGTTTGATTTGTCATCTCTTTCTTTTTCTTTTTCTTACCTATTTACCTGTCACTTAACATGCTTTAAGGGTGAGAGTTTCAAAAAGACCAAAAGAACAGAGAAGACAGATACGAAGTTGATGGGAGCTTGCCAAACTCCAGTGAAGTCTTTGATATGAATAGAGTTCAAAGAAAAGTGGAATTTAGAATTTTGAAATTTAAAAATATAATAAATAACCTTATGACTCAAATAACCTTCTGTAATATTTTATGAAAACTACTTGGATGTAGCACAGCCCACTCATTCTATTATGTACTCAACTTTATAAAAAAATGGTTAAAAATATGGGTTTTATAGTTAGTCCAGGGTTCAACTGCATCTCTAACATTTATTACTTATATGATTTGGAGTATGTTACTTAATATTTATAAACTTCATTTTTCTAAGGTGTAAAATGGAGTGATAATAGTAGTAATAATAATATCTATTTCATGGAGTTGTTACAAGGATTGAATTAGATAATTATGCAAAGTGCTTAGCAAAAGATTTGGTGCATAGTGAGTGAAGTAAAATATTAATAAACATAAAGAAATAGCTTTTAAATAGTATTTCTATACTATTTTTTTAAAAATTTGTGAAATTACTTCCCTTATTTGTTTTTCAAATATATTTTATGACTGGAATTTTTACCTTCTGGATGTAACTTCTAAAAATACTTAATAAAATATTTTTTAAAATATTTTGGAATATTAAATAAGCCTGTGAGGAAATGTGGGGAAAAAAAACATGGAGAAGAGGAGGAAAGTAGAAGCATGAGATGAGAGAAGAGAATGAGCACCAACTCTACGGGATACTTAGGATCAACCCCCGCCTTGAAGCCTGGAGCTTCAGGGTGCAAGTGGAGTTGGGGACAAAGCCTTGGGACTTTGTAGAGGAGGGAGCTGGATCAAAGGTCATTGACTTAAAATCAGGATTCTGGAGGAAATAGACTCCAATGAACAGGACAAACTAGGAGAAAAAAATAACCTTTCCACAAAAGCAGTTGTTGAGAAAGTTTTCTGTCTTGGTTGTAGATACAGGTAAAAAAAGTAAAGAGTTTACCCTGAGATTTCTTAATCACTGGCCAGAGTTCATACGGATTTAGGGTCTGATTTACAATCTTTTCATGGCCCCAAAAACTTGAAACCAAAAACTATAATTTAAAATATATATAAGTTTATAATATCCTGGATAATGGTAGGAGCAAACATAAATTTTCCTTGAAGAATGCATACTCATGGCCAAATTTAAGGAATTCTCAGAAAAACTTCCAACAAATACAAGTTCACAATAAAGAATATCCTAAAATCCAAAAAAATAATTCACCATAAATGAGAGTCAGAAAAAAACAACCAAAAACATAATCTGACTTACAAAAAAATAAGGCACTAGAATTTTTAAATCCAGAATACAAAATAATTCTGCTAATGTGTTTAAAGAAAAAAAGTTTAAAGAAAAAAAGAAACAAAACAGGAGCAAGAGACTATAAAAAGTAAGGGCTTTACAGGCAATATGATGGCACTAAATTCATATCTTTCAATAGTTACTCTTACTATGAATGGTCTAAATGCTCCTATGAAATGGCACAGGGTTTCAGATTGGATAAAAAGGACCCACCCATACATTGTCTACAAGAGACACCTAAAGACACCTCGAGAACCTAAAGACATCTCCATCCCCCTCACCTTAAATGAGGGGATAGAGAACTCTGTATCATGCCAATGGACCTCAAAAGAAAGCTGGGATAGCAATTGTCGTATTAGTCAGATTAGATTTTTTTTTAGGTCTTTTCTTTTCAAGCAAATGAATACTTTTATTAACATGGTCTTTTTTTTTTTTTTCTTTTTATTGCACATCGTAGGGTTTTGGCCTCAAATACTTGTCAGGTCTGCTACTCAAATGAACTTATAGCAGGACGATTTATGAACTTCAAAAATACCTAGTCCTGTCCAGTTTAGAGTCCAATGCAGACAGTCCTCCTTTCCTTTCCCAGCCCCTCAAGAGCCTTTGCAAATATCTCTACCATTTTATGCCCAGAATCCCCTGAAATGCATCAGAGTATTACATCAACTTGTACAAAACCAAGATCTTGTCTCCTATTCTAGGTTCCACATCAAATATAGCTGAGTTGGGTTGTCCAAACAAACTGACCACATAGGTTACATCAGATAGTGTGCCACATAAAATTTAAACTTTGAACAAAATACATTTCTTCTCCTTTGGTCTCACACAGGTATCAAAGTCCCAAAATACAGACACTACCATCCTCCACACTGCCTTCTGATTCATTAATCCTAACCAGATCAGCTCCATTCACATTCCCAGTTGATGTCTGGTCCCTTCTTCTTCAGCTTCTTTAGCAGCTGCTGTATGAAGTAATCTTCTAGAAGTAACACAGCTCCTTCAGCACCTCCAGAGCTGGAAAACTCCAACTCTTGAGTCTCACATGACACAGACTCAAAGTTCCAGGGAACTATCAAGTCACACAAGAAAGCACCTCAAAATTTAGAATTTAGAAAATTTAGAAATAACCAAAGCCCAGGAACAAACGTGACTGCCGCAAGAGCTTGCAATCGAGGCCCTAATTCTCATGTGAGAGCATCTTCCAAATAAAAATTACTTCCCCAAACAAAAACATTTAATGGTCAGAAGTTACTTTGAGGTCATCCACCATAGACCATAGCAGAAACGGAGTTTAAGTGAGGACAGAGTGTAGACAGAGGAAAAAAAAGATAGCGCAGGCAGTTTACAGCCAACGGATTCTGGTCAACTGATGGAGATTGGCTGACATACTTGAGAAGCTTAAACCAGAGAGCCTTTTGTTTTATCAGTCAGATTAGATTTTAAACCAAAGACTGTAGTAAGAAATGTAGAGGAACACTATATCATGCTTAAAGGGTCTATCCAACAAGAAAATCTAACAATTGTAAATATCTATCTATGCCCCCAACATGGGAGCAGCAAATTACATAAGCCAACTGTTAACCAAAATAAAGAATCATATTGATAATAATACATTATTAGTAGGAGACCTCAACACTCCACTCTCAGCAATGGACAGATCATCTAAGCAGACCAACAAAGAAAAAAGAGCTATGAATGACACATTGGAACAGATGGATTTCGTAGATATATACAAAACATTCCATCCTAAAACAACAGTACACTCATTCTTCTTGAGTGCACATGGAACTTTCTCCAAAATAGACCACATACTGGGTTACAAATCAGGTCTCAACTGATACCAAAAGACTGAGGTTATTCCCTGCATGTTACAAAACCGCAATGCTTTGAAACTGGAACTCAATCATAAAAAAAAGTATGGAAGGAATTCAAACACTTGGGAGTAAAAGAGCATCCTGCTAAAGAATAATTGGGTCAACCAGGAAATTAAAGAATTTAAATGATATGTGGAAACTAATGAGAATGAAAACACATTGGTCCAAAACCTATGGGATATGGCAAAGGCTGTCCTAATATATAGCCATCCAAGCCTCTCTCAAAAAAGGAGAAAAATCCCCAATGCACAAGCTAAACTTTCACTTAAAGGAGCTAGAGAAAGAACAGCAAATAAAATCTAAACCAAGCAGGAGAACAGAAATAATAAATATGAGACCAGAAATCAATGAAATAGAAACCAGAAAAACAGTAGAACAGATCAATGAAACTAGGAACTGGTTCTCTGAAAGAATTAATGAGATCGATAAATCTCTGGCCAGACTTATCCAAAAGAAAAGGGAAAAGACCCAAATCAATAAAATCATGAATGTAAGGGAAGAGATCATGACTAACACCAAGGAAATAGAAACAAATATTAGAAATTATTACCAGAAACTATCTGCCAACAAATTAGGCAACCTGGAAGAAATGAATGCCTTTCTGGAAACTTAAAAACTACCAAGACTGAAACAGGAAGAAATAGACAATCCGAATAGACCAATAACCAGTAACAAAATTAAAGCAGTAATCAAAAACCTCCCAAAAAACAGTTCCCAAAAAAAGTTCTATAAAGAACTTCTCAAACTCGACAGCTGAAAACCAAATAATCCAGTCAATAAATGGGCAGAAAACATGAACAGATACTTCTCCAAAGAAGACATACAAATGGCTAACAGACATATGAAAAAGTGTTCAATATCACTAGCCATCAGGGAAATACAAATTCAAACCACAATGACATACCAGTTAAAATGGCAAAAATTAACAAGACAGGAAACTACAAGTGTTGGCAAGGATATGGTGAAAGAAGAACCCTCTTACACTGTTCATGGGAGTGCAAGCTGGTACAGCCACTCTGGAAAACAGTATGGAGGTTCCTCAAGACATTAAAAGTAGAGCTACCCTACAACCCAGCACTACTAGGTATTTAGCCCAAAGATACAGATGCAGTGAAAAGAAAGGGCACATGCACCCCAATGTTCATAGTAGCAATGTCTATGATAGCCAAACTGTGGAGGGAGCCAAGATGCCCCTCAACAGATGAATGAATAAAGAAGATGTGATTCACATATACAATGCAATGTTACTCCGTCATCAGAACAGGTGAATGCCCAGCATTTGCATCAACATGGATGGAACTGGAGGGGATTATGCTAAGTGAAATAAGTCAAGCAGAGAAAGACAATTATTATATGGTTTCATTCATATATGGAACATAAGGAATAGTGCAAAAGACCACAGGGGAAGGCAAGGAAAACTTAATGGGAAGAAATCATAGAGGGAGACAAACCATGAGAGACTCAGGACTCTGGGAACCAAACTGAGGGTTACAGAAGGGAGGGAGGGTGGAGTGATGGGGTAACGAGGTGATGGGTATTAAGAAGGGCATGTGTGGTGATGAGAACTGGGTGTTATATACAACTAATGAATCATTGAACTCAACATCAAAAACTAATGTTGTTATTATATGCTGGCTAATTAAAGATAATAAATATAATAAATAGGCAGATTTTTTAAAGAACCAAAAAGAAGATATAGAAATGAATGACATAATAATTTAATTTTAGAACTATCTAAATGGTTAAACAGTACACCTGCGATAAGAATTAGGAAGCTTGAAGGTGTTGGATAAAATCACCCAGAATGCAGAGAACATAGACAACAAAGAGATGAAAGATACTGAACGTAGATTAGTAGGAATTGAAGACCTAATAGGAAGTTACACCATTTACATCATTTGAGACTCTCTTTCCATTGCCCCTCCAACCCTAGAAGCAGAGGCCAACTTCTTGCTGTCACTCAACTCTGAATTACTATCCTGCATCTAGCTTCTTAGCATTTCTGTTACCTGTGTAACCAATTCCCTGTATTAAATTCCCTGTACTTACAGGAGTGTCTCCTTTCCTGGCTGGATCCAGAATGATAAAAAATATTGACTTAGTTTTAATTTTCAAAGTTAAATATGCAGGTTATGAGTTTAAGAGTAAACATGGTGGAAAAAGATGGAAGGAGGAAACAGCTCCCAGTCTATTTAAAAATAGACAGGAAATGAAAAGGGAAATGGGAAAGAAAAATTAAGAAAAACAAAAAGCACAAAATAAAATGGTATGGGTAAATATGTATAAATTAGTATTTACAATACACTTAAATGGTTTGATGAAAATAGTTGAACTCTTCACTTAAATGGCAGAAAATTTCATATATAGAGTCAGAGTTCAGCTATATGCAAAAAGGAAGTGACACATAAGGGGCCCAAGGAAAGGTTGAAAATAAAAGGATGGAAATTATATAAGGCAAATACCAACCAATAGAAAATTGGGGTAGCTATACTAATATATGTAGTATTAGGCAAAATAGAAATCAGGGTAAAAATACTCTTGTTATGAGAAAATGCTATGTTATGATAGCATTTATCATGCTATCATAGTTATGATAGCTCACCAGAAGGATAAAACAATTCTAA
>CM052798.1:111370381-111459071 GCA_028533885.1 Nasua narica
ACTAGATACCTAGATTCAACCATTAAACCTTAGCCATTGTGTGAAATAATTGAAAATATATATATATTGGCCTCTGGTCCTGGTTCCTGGCAGAGAGTTCCTGAAACCATTGTAATTTCCCAGGTCATAAGAGCACTAGGAGAATTTGTTACAATATTTGGTCTTTGACATTGGTACTTTGCAGAGTTCCTAAATTCTTTGGAATTTTCTGGCTCCTGGATGAGGACTAGTTACCAGGAAGATGCTTGGAACTTTTAGCCCAACTCCCAGCCCCTAGGAACAGAAGAGGGGCTGGAAATTGAGTTAACAATTAATCATAGCTATGTGATGAAGTCTCCATAAAAACCCCAAAGGTATGGGATTCAGGGAGCTTCCAGGTTAGTGTACACAGCCACATATTTGGAGAGTGGTGTACCCAACTCCACACAGGTAGAAGCTCCTGTGCTTAGGACCCTTGCAGACCTTGTCCTATGTAGCTCTTCATCTGGTTCTTCATCTACATCCTTAATCATATACTGTATTATATAATAAACCCAGTAGATGTAAGTAAGAGTTTCCTTGAGTTCAGTGAGTTTTCCTAGGAAATAATTGAATTAAATGGGGGAGGGGAAATCATGGGAACCTCTGATTTGTAGCTAAGTTAAATAGAATTTGTGGGTAACTTGGGGACCTACTGCTTGCAATTGGCAAGTTGAAGTTGGGTACAGTCTTGTGGAACTGAGCCCTTAACCTGTGGGGTCTGCACTAATTCTAACTAGTATTAAAATTGAATTAAACTGTAGGATACTCAACAGGCATTGCAGAGAATTACTTGGTTTGGGAAAAAAAATTCACACATCTGATGTCAGAAGTGTTGTGAGTATGGTAGTAGAGTAATGAGATAGAAGAAGCACACAGGACTGTTGTTTTACCCTCTACACTATGTAATCCCCAGGGAGTCTCTCTCTGGACCTCCATCCATAGTGTACCTGAGATATTCCTTTTCTTGTTAACACACTGTGTGTACACCTCTCTCTGAGCACTTATCATAGCAATCTATTTGCTGATTTGTCTGTTTCCCCACTATTTTTAAGCTGCTTAAATGCAATTTCCATCATATATATATACACAATAAAGACAAAATAGTTTTAAATTAACAGTTTGTCTCCTTAAATATTTTAACAATTCCTCTACCCCCCTTTCTTTTTAATTTGAACTATCTATAATAAAATTTTGTTGAACAAAAATAAACTGCAGCTTAGTCCAAATGGAATAATTAGAAATTTGGAACAAGCTATCTGAATTAATGAGTTTCTACTGTGCTCAATATAATTCTAGAATATTAGAGCCAGAGGAAAGCCTAACTTATTTACACATGTGCTAATTAGGCTCTTCCAGGTTAGCTAAGAAGATGGGAAGGGAAAAAATCAGAAACAGCTCTCACCAGGCCATCTGGGACCTGAAAGGAAGGTCATGTGAGGAGAAGGCCATGTCCAGCCTCTGACAGCAACTCTGTGAACAGCTCCTAGCTGTCTTCTCATAAACAGGCATCGTTGCTGCCAGAGCTGGAGCTACCATTATAGAGCCACTACTCTAGTTGCTATTTGTTCACAGCTTGTCCTGAGCCATTATTTCTATCACTACTCTGTCTGCCTACTTTATGCTCCTGCCTAGAAGAGCAAGTGATGTTCTCTACAAGCCTGAAACTCAAACCAAACCAAACCAAAATTCACAGGATCAGGTTTCCTCAGATAGCTGCTCTCCTTCCTGCTGGGTGGGGATCTTGTGCATGCCCACCTACTAAGGTGCTGGCCACCCTGTAAATTAATTGCCTTTTGGAAAAGTACTTCCTCTATGAGTTAGAATGGCGAGAAGGTATGATCCAGCTTCTTAGAGGTACTAAGAGTGTGGAATGAGCTCAAGTTTCAACACTGGGAGCTCCTCCTTCATTGAACAGAGGCAGAAAGTGAAGCCTAAAAATTAGATGGATCATTGCAAGAAGGGTTCCATTCAAAGCCTACCCTGAAGCGCATCATCTCCCCATATTAAGAAACTGTCTCTTTGTTTCATTCCTTTTGACCTATTCCAAATGTTTGGGTTAAGCCTGCAGAGACTGAATTAACGGACACATCTGGTTTATGGAATGTGTAAACATATTGCCAACGTATGTTTTATTAGAATTATTTAAGCTTAAATATTAAGGATGGTTATGATTTCTGGGTTGGTATGTAAGGACATTAGAGGTCACCACTCTATCTTAACAACAAATAAAACTGGAAACAAACAATTTGTTTGTTTCCAAACAAACTGGAAAATCAATACTTTTTTTTTTTTTTATCTTTAAGAAGAGTAAGGTCATGGGGCAAACTGTTGCCAACAAAACTGGAGAGTCAGAGAATTACAATATACCGGAGTAGAAACCTCCCCAAGAACCAGTAATAGGGTCACAAAATCTGAACTGTTATTGATAAATTGCTGGAGGCTAGTCCTGCACAAATCTGCAATTTAAAGGGTTTAGGGGAATCCAGTCATTGGGGGCTGCCACACTTTTGTGACTTTACCGTCAGGAGCTTGACAGGTCACAGGAAATATCACAGAAAATTCCCTTCATACTTCTGGCAGGGAGAGGCAGAAGGAGCCATTTGGAAATATGCCAGAGCACTCTATTCTTTTTAACATGGTCTATCTTCAGGAAAAACTAGTTAACCAGAGCCTAACCTGCTAGGGTTTTCTCTGAGCCTATCTGACCTGAGAAGGAAAATACCCAACTTTAGCCCACTCTAGCCATTCTGGAGTAAAAAAAAAAAAGAAATACTTGTGAAGTTCACAGTCCACAGGCACAGGTTCACTAAAAGACTGAGACCTAACCATAGCACCATAGGATGCTATAGGATCCTTCTTGCTAGAACTTACCACTACATTACCAAAGGCCTATTTACTGCTGTTCACTTTCCATAGCATGTCATATTCAGTAATCAAGAGAAAATTACAAGGCATATTAAAAGGCAATAAACACAGTTTGAAGAGAAAGAGCAAGCACCAGAATTGGACATAACAGGGATGTTGGAATTTTCAGACAGGGAATTTAAAACAACCATGATTGGACACCAGGGGAAGATGGCAGAGTAGAAAGTTCCTAACCTCACTCTTCATCCCATGGATACAACTAGATAACACCAACATCAGTGTAAATAATCCAGAAAATGACCTGAAGACTGTCTAAAGAGACTCTCCACAGCTAAATGTAGAGAAGAGCCCACATTCAAGAGGGTAGGAAGGGTAGAAACATGGTCAGGAGCCAAATGGACCCGTGGGACTGTCTGCATGAGGGATGGATGCTGTGGGCCTAGGAAAGGGAGAGGAGGAGACCCCATACCTGGCATCCCAAGCATGGTGGACCCAGACTGGGAGGACAAATCACCATAATATTTGGCTTTGAAAACCAGAGTGAGCTAACAATCAGTGAGGCTTACCACGTGGAACTTCAAAAATCAGCAGCTCGGTTCTAAGAGAGCCTGAGGGTCAGAGGAAACTGAGTTCCTGCCCTTAAAGAGATAGCACAACAAACACCCTTGCTGAGATACAGCATAGAAGTAGCAGTTTGAAAAATGCCTGGAGCACACAGGAAGATTTATTTATTCATTTCAGAGCACGTGCTGGAGGGCAAGGATCTGTGGGAGACTTCCCCAAGAACAAAACAGCTGGCAGGCACCATTTTGCTCCCCCACACCCCAGCATAGATACAGAAACACCTGAGGTAACTATCACAGCATCAATACTCTAGACCTAGCTTCCAAACAGTGTGCCCTGTCCCCACACACTTCTATGAAACCATACCCTGCATCCCAGCCCGACTCCCCAGGAGTTTTCCCAGGCAGCTGCAGGTCCTGTCCAGCAGCAGACCAGCTCTAATCTTGCTAACACCATGTGTCCTTCCCCCACATTCTGCAAACATGCACCCTCAAAATACACCCTTGGCTGGAGCCCATCTAAAGAAGTGTTACAAGCCTAGCAGTGGGCAAGCAGCCCAACAGGAGCCAGCACTACTCCAAAGTGACTCTTCCCCTGGGAAGAGGAGAAGATAACCACACCCATCAGTTCCACTGTGGATCCAGAAGAGAGCTAGAGAAGCCATCTGGTATAACTACAGATCTACCCCCATCTACCAATGAAAGCTTCTCAGGGGAAAACACAGATAAAGCATCCTGGAGTTTGGGGTTACTGCCTCTCTGGCAAATGCCGGGCCTGACTCAACACAATTTTAAGGTGGTTCCACGCTAACCTACTAACAATACAGGGACCGAACGCTGCACACAACAGGCAAAGAGAACCATTACAGATAACTGGACTGAAGGCAAACATGGCTCAGCCACATCAAAAGGGTACATACAACACACATGAAAGACTACCCTGAAGTGCCAGTTTCTGGTGAACAAGGGACAGGGTACTACAGGAGATGACAGGACCTCTGCTTCATAAGGCCACTACTTTCAAGAGCAGGAGATAGAGCTGACTTTCCTAATACATGGAACTATTTCCATGTTAGATAAATGAGGAGACAGGGAAAAAAAAGTCCCAAATGAAAGAACATGACAAAATCACAGCAAGAGAGCTAAACAAAGTGGAGATTAGTAACATACCTGATACAGAATTTAAAGTAATGGTCATAAAAAGAGAAAAGAATGGAGGACCTCAGGGAGGTCCTCAAAAAATAGATAGAACACAAAAAAGAACAAATCAGAGATGAACATCTCAATAAGTAAAATTAAAAATATGCTAGAGGGAATAAATAGTAGACTAGAGGAAGTAGAGAAATGGATCAGTGATCTGGAGGACAGAATAATAGAAAGGAATCAAGATGAACAGAAGAGAGAAAAAAGAATTATAATAAATGAAAATAAACTAAGGGAACTAAGTGACAACATCAAGTGTAATAGCATTAGCATCAGAGAGGTCCCAGAAGGAGAAGAGAGAGGAAGAGGGAGCAGAAAATTTATTTGAAGAAATAACAGCTGAAAGCTTCCCGAATATGGGAAAGGAAATAGATATCCAGATCAAGGAGGCACAGAGATTCCCCAACAAAATCAATCCAAGGAGGTCCACACCAATACACATAGTAATTAAAATGACAAAAAGTAGTGATAAAGAGAGAATTTTTAAAGCAGCAAGAGAAAACAGTTACAGACAAGGAAATCCCATAAGGTTATTGCTGATTTCTCAGCAGAAATTTTGTAGGCCAGAAGAAAGTGACACCATATATTCAAAGTGCTGAAAGGAAAAACTTGCAATCAAGAATACTTTATCCAGCAAGGCTATTATTCAGAATAAAAGAAGAAATAAAGAGTTAAAGGAACTTATCACCACTAAACCCACCATATAAGAAATGTTAAAGGGGACTCTTTGAGTGGAAAGGAAAGACCAAAAGTATGAATAAGAAAAGTAGTAAGCAAAAAAACAATAAAATTAAGTGAATCTGTAAATATTAGTGAAGAGATTCACCAATTAAAAGTATATGAAATATGACACCATATAGCTGAAATTTGGGAGGGTGGGTGAAGAAGTAAAGAATGGGTTCAATCTTAAGTGACCATGAACTTAATATAGACTACTGTATGTATAAGATGTTATGTACAAACCTAATGGTAACCAGGAATCAAAAACTAGTAATAGATATGCAAAAAAAAAAAAGAGAGAGATAAAGGAATCTAAATACATCACTAAACAAAGCCAGAAAACTGTGAGAGAAGAGAGCAAGAGAAGGGAAGAGAGAACTACACAAACAACCATAAAACAAGTAACAAAATAGCAGTAAATACATACCTATCAATAATTACTTTGAATGTAAATAAACTAAATGATCCAATCAAAAAACATAGGGTGATGGCATGGATAACAAAGCAAAAACCATCTATATGCTGCCTACAAGAATCTCATTTCTGAACACATGCAAATTGACAGTGAAAAGAAGGAAAAGTATTTATCATGCAAATGGAAATGAAATAAAAGCCAGGATAGCAAAACTTATATCAGGCAAAACATACTTTAAAACAAAGACTGTAACAAGAGACAAAGAAGGACACTATATAATCATAAAGGGAACAAATCCAATAAGGAGCTCTAACAACTGTAAATATTTACGCATCCAACATGGGAGCACCCAAATACATAGAGCAGCTAATAACAAACATAAAGGAAGTAATCAATACCAATACAATACTAGGGGACTTTTACATCAATACCAATACAATACTAGGCGATCCATTTACATCAATGGATAGATCATTTAAACAGAAAATCAACAAGGAAACAGTAGCTTTGAATGACACATAGAACTAGAAGATTTAACAAATATATTCAAAACATTCCATCTTAAAAACAGCGGAATACACATTCTTTCAGGTGCACATATTATACTCTCAAAAGAAATGACATTTTAGGCCATAAAACAAGTCTCAATAAATTAAAAAAGATTGAAATTATACCATGCATCTTTGACCACAACACTATGACACTAGAAATCAAGGACAAGAAAAAATATGGAAAGAATATAAATGTAGAGAGGTTTAATAACATGCTACTAAACAATGAATGGGTCAGCCAAGACATCAAAGAGGAAATCAAAAAATACATGGAGACACATGAAAATGGAAGCACAATGATCCCAATTCTTTGGGATGTTACAAAAGCTTTTATAAGACGGAAGATGATAGCAGTATAGGCATACCTCAAGAAGCCAGAAAACTAAAAAAAAAAAATCTTACACCTAAAGGATCTAGAAAAAGGCCAAACAAAACCCAAATCAATAGAAAGAAAGAAATAATAAAGATTAAAGCAGACATAAACAAAATAGAAACTACAGAAAACCAATAGAGGAGATCGAGGAAACCAGGAGATAAACAAATTCGAAATGAACAATGAGAAATAACAAGTAATGCTATGGAAACACAAAGGATTATATGGGATTATTGTGAAAAATTATATGCCAATAAATTGGGCAACCTAAAAGAAAAGGGTAAATCCTTGGAAACATATAACCTTCTGAAACTGAAGAAGAAGGAACTAGAAAATTTGAACAGACTGATTACCAGCAATGAAATTGAATGAAATTGAATAAAGAGAAATTAAGAAAAAATCCAATTTATAATTTCCCCCAAATAATAAAATATCTAGGAATAAACTTAAGCAAGGAGGTAAAAGACCTGTACTTTGAAAACTATAAACATTGATGAAAAAAATTGAAAACACAAAGGAAAAATTATTCCATGTTCATGGATTGGGAGAGCACCAATATTGTTAAAATGTCCATACTACCCAAAGTAATCTACAGATTTAATACAATTCCTACTAAAATATCAACAACATTTTTTAAAAGATTTTATTTATTTATTTGAGAGGGAGATTGAGAGAGAACACGAGTGGTGGGGGAGGGTTGAGGGACAAGCAGACTCCCTGATGAACAGGGAGCCCAACGAAGGGCTTGAACCCAGGACCCTGGGATGATGACTGAGCCAAAGGCAGACATTTAGCCAACTGAGCCACCCAGGCCCCTCTCAAACAACACTGTTTACAAAACTAGAACAAAAAATCCTAAAATTTGTTTGGAACCACAAGAGACCTGGAACAGTCAAAGCAATTATGAAAAAGTAAAACTGGAGGTATCATGATTACAGATTTCAAACTATATTACAAAGTTATAGACATCAAAACAGTATGGTACTGGCACAAAAAGAGACCTATGGAACAGAATAGAAAGCCTCAAAATAAATACATGATTATATGGGCAATTAATCTTCAACAAAGAAGGCAAGACATTGCCATGGAAAAAAGTGTCTTCAACAAATGGTTTTGGGAAAACTGGACAGCTACGTGCAAAATAATAAAACTGGACCACTTTCTTACGCAATACACAAAAATACTTTTAGGATGGATTGAAGACCTAAATGTAAAACTTGAAACCATAAAAATCCTATAGTAAACATTGGCAGTAACCTCTTTGACATCAGCCATACCACCTTTTATTTAGATATGTCTCCTGGGGAAAGGAAAACAAAAGCAAAAATAAACTATTGGGACTACATTAAAATAAAAAGCTTCAGCACAGTGAAGTAAGTAAGCAATAAAACTAAAAGGCAACCTAGTGAATGGGAGAAGATATTTGCAGATGACCTATTTGTTAAAGGGTTAGTATTCAAAATATATAAAGAACTTATAAGACTCAACACCCAAAAACCAAATATTCTAATTTAAAAATGGGCAGAAGAAATGAACTGGCATTTCTCCAAAGAAGACACCCAGATGGCCAACAGACACATGAAAAAATGTTCATTATCACCTACTACCAGGGAAAGGCAAATTAAAACTACAATGAGATATCACCTCATATTTGTCAGAAAGACTAACATCAAAAACATAAGAAATAAGTTTTGGCAAAGATGGGGAGAAAAAGGAAACCTCATGCACTGTTTGTGGAAATGTAAACTGGTGCAGTCACTGGGGAAAACAGAATGAAGCCTCCTCAAAAAAAATAAAAATAGAATTACTATACGATCCAGTAAGCCCACTATTGGATTATTTTCCCCAAAGAATATGAAAATACTAATTTGCTAAGATATATGCACCCTATGTTTATGGCAGCATTATTTATTATAGCTAAATTATGGAAGCAATGCAAGTATTCATCAATAGATGAATGGCTAAAGAAGTGGGATACACACACACACACACACACACACATATGATGCAACATTACTTAGCCATGAAAAAGAATGAAATCTTGTCATTTACAACAACATGAAGGGATCTAAAAAGTATAATGTTAAGTGAAATAAGTCAGAGAAAGACACCACATGATTTCACTTGTATGTAGAATTTAAGAAATGAAACAAATGATCAAAGAAAAGGAGACAAACCAAAAAACCAGACTCTTAACATAGAACAAACTGAAGGTTACCAGAAGGAAGGTGGGTAGGGGATGGGCGGAACTGGTGACCAGGATTAAGAGTACAGTTATCATGATGAGCACTGAGTAATGTATAGAATTGTTGAATCATTGTATTGTACACCTGAAACTAATGTAACACTGTATGTTAAATATACTGGAATTTTTAAAAATGTAATTAAAAAAGCAACTATGATTAATATGCTAAGGGCTCCAGTAAATAAATTAGACAGCATACAAAAACGGATAGGCAATGTAAGCAGAGAGATGGAAATCCTAAGAACCAATGCCAAAGATAATAACAGTGACAGAAACCAAGAGTGACTTTTTGGGTTCATTTTAGACTGAACATGGAAAAAATCTTCGAGCTTGAGGATGTATCAGTAGAGACCTCCAAAAGTAAAAAATATGAGAACAAAGAATGAAAAACCAGAACAGAATATCCAAGAAATGTGGGACAATTATAAAAGGTGTAACATATGTGCAATGGGAATACCAAAGGAGAAGCGAGAAACAAGCAGAAATGAAATTGAAGCAATAATGACTAAGAACTTCCCCAAATTAATCTCACACATCAAACCACATATCCAGGAAGCTCAGAGAACAACAAGCAGGATAAATACAAACCAAAACCAAAACCAACCAAACAAAAAATCTCATACACAACACCTAAGCATATCATTTTCAAACTACAAAAAAGTCAAAGGTAAAATCCTGAAAGAAGCCAGAAAAAAAAGCATGTTGCCTACTGGAGAAAAAGATAAAATAATTATGTCCAACTTCTTTTCAGCAACCACAGAAGTAAGAAGAGAGTGAAGTAAAATGTTTAAAGTGTTGAAAGAAAACACCACCAACTTGGGATTCGGCACATGGCAAAATTACACTTCATAAGTGAAAAATAAAGGCTTTTGCAACAAAAATTGAGGGACTTTGTTGCCCATAGACTTAGATTTCAATAAACATTCATTAAAATAAGTTCTTTAGAAAGAAGAAAAAATTATAGATATCAAAAACTCAGATCTACATAAAGAATGGAGAGTACTGGAGAAGGAATAATTGAAAATAAAACAAAAACTTTTGTTTTTCTCTATTTAAAAAATAAATTTGACATATTGTGAAATTTAAGGTGTATAGCATGTTACTTTGATACACTTACATATTGTAATATGATTGCCATTGGAGTGATATTTATTAGGTTACTTAATTTGAGTACAATATTGTTGTCTATGTTCACTATATTATGCATTAGATCTCTATGGCTTATTTACTACTCATTATATGACCACATAGATAATAGTTTGTTCAAAATACAATAATGCATTTGATGATATATTCTTGTTTCTATATCTGATGTACAATATACGCTTATGTATGCTTATAGAAAATAAGTGAATGAAAGCACTGACACAAGATGGGAAGGACAAATAAGGTTTATTTTGTTGTTATAAGTTACTTAAACTATCTGTGAAGTTGTATGGTGTTATTTGAAAGTGACCTTTGATCAGCTGTAAATGTGTATTGCGAATTCTATGGCAACCACTAAAAAAAGTTAAAAGAAAGTATAGTTAATATGTCAAGAAAACAGATAACTTGGAATAAAAGAAAAATGCTTAATTAAAAACAAAATGACAAAAAAGAGTAGAAGACAAAAATAGGAGAAAAAATTGGGGCAACAGATACAAAATAGTAACATGGTAAATATTAATCCAATCATGTCAGTAATCACATTGGATGTTAATCATATAACATGACAATAAAAAGACAGTTTGTCAGAATGGATAAAAAAAAACCCAATTATATGTAGTCTGTAAGAAAACAACTTTAAATATAAAGACATACATAAATTAAAAGTAAGCGAATGGAGAAACATATATAATGCTAATATTGATCAGAAGGAAATGAGGATTGTTACACTAATATTAGACTGAGCAAACTTGGAAGCAAGGAAAATCAGTCTCCAAGAAAACATAACAATCCTTAGTGTGTATGAGCTAAACAAAAGATCATCAAAATATATGAGGCCAAAATTTATGGGGCAAAAACTGGTATAAGTGCTAAGAGAAGTAGATGAATACATTATTATAGCTGGAGACTTTACACCCCTTTATCAGAAATGGACAGATCTAACAGGCAGAAAATCAGTAAGGACACAAATGAACTCAACATTGCTATTAATTAACTGGCTATAATGGACATCTATAGGCTATTTCATCTAACAGCAGATAGATATTCTTCTCAAGCTCATATGGAACATTCATCGAGATAGACCACATCCTGGACCAAATCCAAACCATGACCAAATGGGATTTATCACACGTAGGCAAGGTTGGTTTACCAACTGAAAATTATGTAAAATAATTATAATTAATGTAATACTTCACAGCAACAGGCTTAATAAATAAAATCACATGATCATATCAAATCATATCAATAGATGCAAAAAAAGTATTGGACAAAATCCAATACCCATTCATGATAAAAACTCCCAGTAAACTAGGAAGAGAGGGGAATTTCCCCAACCTGATAAAGAATATCTATTTAAAAAAAAAACTCTACAGCTAACCTTATACTTAATCATGAGAAACTAGAAGCTTTCCCACTAAGATAGGAATAAGGGAAGGATGTCCCCTCTCACCATTCTTTTTTAATACTGCACTAGGGGTATTAGCTAATGCAGTATAATAAAAAAAGGAAATGAAAAGTAAATAGACTAGAAAGGAAGAAATAAAAATGTCTTATTTGGCATTATTATCTATGTAGAAAATCCAAATGAATCTATAAAAAAAATTCTGGAACTAATAAAGGATTATTGTAAGGTTTTAAAATATAAGGTTGATGTACATAAGTCAATAGCTTTCCTATACACCAACAATTGACAAGTGAAATTTGAAACTGAAAATACAATATCATATACATCAGAACCCTAAAAAATGAAATGTTTATTTATAAATATGTAAAAAGTACAAAATCTACATGAAGAAACAAAAAAATTCTGATGAAAGGAATCAAAGATGAAATAAAATTAAAAATTTCTGCTCCATGTATGAAAGATACTTTTGAGAGAATGAAAAAAGAAACTATAGATTTAGAGAAAATATTTATAAAAGATATACCTGGTAAAGAGCTATTGTCCAAAACATACAAAGAACTCGTTTAAAAAATCTTAAAACTCAATAGGATAACAGCCAAAAAAAAAAGAGAGAGAGAGAGAGAGAGAGACTGAAAATAGACCAATTATCTTAATAGACACCCCACCAAAGAAAAGATATAAATGGCAAATAAACATATGAAAAAATGCTTCACATCATATTTCATCAGAAAATGTGGATTACAACAATGAGATACCATTATACACCTATTAGAAAGGCCAAAATCTGGAACACAGACAACAGCAAAGGCTGGCAAGACTGTGGAGAAAAGGAATTCTCATTTATCCTGGTGGGAATTCAAAACAGTAGATTCACTTTGAATGACTATTTGGTGTGTGTGTGTGTGTGTGTTTACAAACTGAACATACTCTTACCACACAATCTAGTGATTACATTACTTGGTATTTACCCAAAGCATTTGGAAACTTACATCCACACAAAACCCTGTACTTAAATGTTTATCGCAACATTATTCATAATTACCAAAACTTAGAAGCAACTAAGATGTTCTTTACTGGGTGAACAGATAAATAAACTATGATACCTCTAAACCGTGGAATATTGTTCAGCAGTAAGAAGAAATGAGATATCAAGCTATGAAAAGTCACAGAGTAAAGTTAAATGCATATTACGAAGTGAAAAAAGCCAATATGAAAAGACTATATACTGTATGATTTTAAGTATATTCTGGATAAAGCAAAATTATGAAGATAGTAAAAAAGATCAGTGGTTGCCAGGGGTTGGAGCACGGATGAATAGGTGGATTACCAAGGATTTTAGGATAGTGAAACTATGCCGTATGATATTACAGTGGTAAAAACATGTCATTATATATTTGTCCAAACCCACAGAACATACACCAAGAGTGAACCCTAATGTAAACTGTGGTCTTTGGGAGGTATGATCTGGGGTCCTCAGTTGTAACCACTGTACTATTCTGGGTAGGGGGATGTTGATAATGTGGGGAGGGCAAAGGGTAGAAGGGAAATCTCTGTACTTTTCTCTCATACTTGCTTTAAACCTAAAACTACTCTAAAAATAGTGTTTAAAAAATTAAGAATGGCTGATATCTTTGAATAATGGGTCCATAACACATTATTTTCATTTGTCATTTCATTTGTTTTCATTAATTGTAATCTAAATAAATGAGTTGTGCCTAAAAATAAAGGTCACATCGCAAGGAAAACTGGTATGAAACTTACCAGAGCTGCTGTTATGAGAAGCTCTTAGTATTTTGTTTTAGAGGTTTGAAGCAAGGTAATAAGGAAGGCAGAAATTCATTTAATTAATATTTATTGAGAACAAAACTATGTGTTGGACACTGTACTAAGCTTTGAAATCAGCAGTGAATAAGGAAGACATAGTCCCTGCTCTCATGGATCATAAACAGTATATATTCAATAGACCCATTTTCCCTTTTTTTAGAATAAAGAGTAGGGAAAACGAGGAAATGAGGGTTTAAAACTATGTCATACAGAGTCCTCTACCACAGTTTTCTAATTAAAGTATAAATGAATAAACTTAAGCAACCAAAATAGCAATCTGAACTTTAAAAATGACCATTTGACTCCAATTTTAAGCAAATTGTGAGTCAGAGTAATGCCATATGATATTTTAAATAATTAATGACTTTGATGCTCATTAGGGTTTCTTTCTTTTCCTTCTCCCCCTATCATTTCCCCTGATTAAAAAGAAAGTAAAACAAAACCAAAAATCTCTCAGCAAATATTAGTAGTCAACATCTTAATTATTGGCTTGATTTTAAGCTTTCAAAAACTCAGTGATGTATGATTATAAATCTCAGACCCAATAGCCTGAGCAGTTACCAGTTTGCATCACTAAAGACTCATTATTGCCTAAGGGAGTATCCATCCAAGTTATTCAGCACCAGGCAAATGGTAAAGAATCTGTCTTACTTCTAGCTCTGATTTCCAGCAGATTCATTACTGCTCACAAAGAAGTTTCCTGCAACCCATTAAAACCCCAGAAGTATAGGTTCATGCATGCAGTGCTCCTTTCTGCTGTTAATCTTAGTACCAGAAAAGACATGTTGCCAGCAGTTGAATTTTAAGCAGGAGGTTTCTGGAGAGCAAGTCTAATAATACTCCATATTTACCACTCCTCCCATGAAATTGAAAATGTCTGGATTCCTGGGGGAAGACACTTACTCAGAGCTTTGAACCTCAGGTCAGGTTAAATAGATGCAGACCACATCATTCCCCAAACAACAAGAATATTAAGCCCTAAAGTCCTATCTTGTACTATGCTCATATTTAATATCACTTCACTTAAAGTGGAGCACGGATTTACACCTTTGAGCTATCTCCTAACTCTGCCTTGATTTCTTATATAGTTTGTATACTCTGCTTCCTCAACCAAAGTTTCTCCCCATTCTTGGCCCCACAATTATTACTCTATGTAATTAGTAGATATAGCTTGCCCTCCACTTCCATTTTAAATGCTCCCAATTTAGATGGCATTGTAATCCCAAAGAGCAAATATGAGCATCCTGAGTTATTGGGCCACAGAGTAGTTCCACTGAGAGAAGGATGCTTCTGATCCCCTGTACTCCTGGAAAATGAACCAGCAGTTAGATTCACCTAGAAGCCACACAAGTTCAACTGCCTGATAGACACTTCAATCTTGCACACTGATTCACAGGAATACTTAAGTGTCTGGGCAGATTTATGCCTGCTTTGGTAAAATGATTGTTGGATTCAGTCTCAGGATAACACAGTTATTCTGAAATGAAATGGAAATATTTGTCACTAGTAAATTTGTAAAACTAGGATAGATTTTTTCATTTCATTCTCTGGGTTTCCTTATTGTAATTTTGTGCATAAAAATTAAACAACTTGGTTATCAAAACAAAGGTCACCTAGAAGATCTAGAATATGCTGATCTCAATTTTTTGAGATTATTATCTAAAGAAAACATTTAAAACCCTTTTCGAGAAATCTAGGCTCATTGAGAATATATGTATAGATCCTTGGAAATTTTGAGAAGCTTTCCATAGTTAATTTCTGCACAAAAATTCAAAAGCTCCATCTGTCTTTGCTAGGATTGAGAGATTCCCATAAGATGCCAGACTGATCCACAATCTTGATTGGATGCTTATGCTTACAAATCTTTTGCAATTACCAGCTATAAACTTTACTGAAAGGTTTTTCTGGCAGGATATGCTAATATTTAAAAGATTACATAAAATACTGCCCCTCTTTCAGATATTTAGCAATCTTATCCTCACATCTATGTTACATTATAATTATAATGAAAGTATAATAAAATCCAGTAAAAAATTAACACTAAATCAAAATCCCAGCAAAGTTTTATTCTTCTTTTTTTTAATTTTATTTATTTTAACAGAGAGAGAACACAAGCAGGCAGAGAAGCAGGCAGAGGCAGAGAGAGGAGCAGACTCCCTGCCGAGCAAGGAGCCCGATGTGGGACTCGATCCCAGGACGCTGGGATCATGACCTGAGCCGAAGGCAGCCGCCCAACCAACTGAGCCACCCAGGCGTCCCCCCAGCAAAGTTTTAAAAATGGAAGTCGATAATCTATCAAATTTGTATGAGAGGCAAAGGGCCAAGAAATGACATTCTTAAAGAATTAATTAAGAGAAAATACTATACAGATACCAAAACTTAATTTAAGCTATAAGAAGACAGTAAGAGTGAAACAAGAATAGAAAATAAACCAATAGAAAAGATGTGTTCAAAAACAGACTCACACATAAAAAGATACATCATCTATGACAAAGGAAGTACTAAAGATTAGTGATAAAAATTAGTGATGGTGCTAGGTGCCATATGTAAAAGGTAAGTCTTGAGATCTGTCTTATACCACTTACAAAAATCTATTCCTGGAAGAATTAGCATGGAATGGTAAAAGATAAATCTTTCATAAGATAAATTATTTGTATGACCTTAAGGTAGGAGAGGTAGGAAATGATTTCTTCATTTATTTTTTCTTAAGATTTATTTACTTGTTTGAGAGGAGGGAGGGGCAAAGGGAGGGAAGCAGACATGAGCTCAATAGCTCCCTATTGAGCAAGTGGAGCCCACAGAGGGCTCAATCTCATGACCCCGAGATCACAACCTGAGCCAAAACCTGGAGTTGGTTGCTTTTTTTTTTTTTTTTTTGAAAGATTTTATTTATTTTGAGAGAGCAAGGAAAAGAGAAAGAGGCATGAGGTGGGGAGGGGCAGAGGGAGAGAGAGAGAGAATCTCAAGCAGATTTAGAGTCTGAGTGCTGAGTGCAGAGCCCGATGCAGGGCTTAATCTTGCAATCTTGAGACCATGACCTAAGCTGAAATCAAGAGTTTTTGAATGCTTAACCAACTGAGCCACCCAGGCACCCCAGAAATCATTTCTTGAACAGATTATAAAAATCAGTATCTATAAAGGAGATTTATAGACTAGACTACATCCAAATAAAGGATTTATCAAAGATACCATGGTGAGAGTGAAGAAGCAAGTTAACAGTGGGAGTAAATATATTCAACGCATATAATTGACAAAGGACTCACATTCAGAATATGTAAAAACCTTCTATAACTTAATAAGAAAAAGTCAAATGATGTAAGAGAAAAATGAATAGAATATCTGAAAGGGTAATTTACAAAAGAAAGTATCTAAATAGTCTTTACTTTCATTAATAAATATATCAAAGCAAATGAAAATCACAACAATGAGGTACCACCACACATACAAGACTAGCTAAAATTGAAAAGACTGACAACACTCAGGGTTCAAATGTATGCAGAGCAATAACTCATTTGCTATAGGAGGAAGCACACTGAGTTTGGTGGTGTATATTAGATCTAAAAATTAGCATATCCTGGGATTGCTGGGAAGATGACAGAGTAGGAAGACCCTAAGTGCACCTAAACCCATAGATAATACTAGATAACACTCACATCAATGTAAATAGCCCAGAAAATTACTCCAAAACTGGCAGAACAAACTCCACTAAACTAAGTGTACAAGAGAGGTCATATGGTAGAGCATAGAAAGGGCAGAGACATGGTTCCTAAATAGTCCCTTGGGATTATCCACAGCTGGAAGGGATGTCACGTGTAAGGAGAGGGGAGAGAAACAGGCTCTCACACTGGGGAGCCTGCAAGGGTAAGACAAACCACCATAATATTTGGCTTTGAAAACTAGAGTGGCCAAATTTCATGAGTACTTATAATCGGTGGGACTTTAACCTGGGATTTTAAAAAATCAATAGGCTTGGCCTGGGAGAGCTGGGAGGCCCATAGGAAAGAGTCTCTATCCTTAAAGAGACAGCACAACAAATAGTCCCACAAGATACAGCATAGAAGTAGCAGCTTGAAAAACATGTGAGGCATATGGGTGGGAGAGTTGTTTACTCATTTCAGAGCATGTCCTAGAGGGATGAGGTCACTGGCAGAATCCTGCAGGAACAAAGGAGATGGCAGGCACCATTTCAGTCCCCACGTCTCCCAGCATAAACACACAGCCACCTCGCTACTAACTTGATAACAGTGTGCCTCACCCTCTCCTTCCAGGTGGGTCTCTGTCCCAGTGCTGCAGATGCCCTCCCCCAGAAGACATGTGTGAAGACCTTGCAAACACCATGCATTCTGCCCCCATGCACACTGCAGATCCATTACCTCCAATATGTTCTTGGCCAGAGTCCAACCAAAGCTGTACCACAAAACTGGTAATGTGCGAGCAGCCTTGACAAGGGCCAGCACCACTCCATACTGAGTCCCGCCCAAGGGAGAGGGGAGGATAACTACACACAATAGTAAGACTGCCCACCCCAGAAATGGGCTGGTGGCAAACAGCTGGTCTGAATGTAGCCTCTACCCATCAATGAAAGCTTCTCAAGGGAAGACACCCTGCAGTTTGGTGCTATTACATATCTGACAAGCAAATGGGCAGATTCAACTCTAGCTCAAGGTGCCCCCAGACTAGTCTACTAACACCACAGGGACTGAACCCTGCCCACAACAGGCAAAGAGAGCCATTACAGACAACTGGATTAAAGGGAAAAGTGGCTTAGCCATAACATCAGGGTACATGCAACACACATAGGAAACATCCCTGAAGTGCCAGGTTCTGGTGAACAGGGGATGGGACACTGTAGGGGACCATAGGACCTCTTTCTCATAAGGACACTACTCTCAAGAGAAGGAGACATATCTGACTTTCTTAATATATAGAAACAGACACAGAGAGTTAGACAAAATGAGGAGACAGAAAAAATATGAAAGAACAGGACAAAATGACAACAAGAGAGCTAAATGAAATAGAGGTAAGTAATATGCCTGATAGAGAATTTAAAGTAATGGTCATAAAGATACTCACTGGGCTTAAGAGTGGAGAACATAGTGAGACCCTCAACAAACAGATCAAGAAGAGCCAATCAGAGATGAAGAGCACAATAAATGGAGTTCAAAGTACACTAGATGGGATAAATACCAGACTAGAGGAAGCAGAAGAATGAATTAGTGGCCTCAGGACAGAATGATGGCAAATAAGCAAGCTGAGCAGGTGGGAAAAAAAAGAAATTATGCAAAATGAGAATAGACTTAGGGAATCCAGTGACACCATTAAGCATAATGACATTCACATTATAGAGATCCCAGAAGGAGAAAAGAGAGAAAAGGGGGCAGAAAATTTATTTGAGGAAATAATAGCTGAAAACCTCCTGAAAATGAGAGAGGAAATAGAAATTCAGATTGAGAAGGCACAGAGATTCCCCAACAAAATCAACCCAAGGAGGTCCACACCAAGACACACAGTAATTAAAATGGCAAAAAGGTAATCGTAAAGAGAGAATTTTTAAAGTAGCAAAAGAAAAAAAATATTCCCATACAAGGGAAACTTCATTAGGCTATTGGCCTGGTTTCTTTTAAAAGACTTTATTTATTTAATTGAGAAAGATACAGATAACAACAGGGAGCAAGAGTGGGGAGGAGACAGAAACAGGCTTCCCACTGAGCAGGGAGCCTGATGCAGGCCTTGATCCCAGGATCCTGAGATCATGACCTGAGCCAAAGGCAGACGCCTAATGACTGAACCACCCGGTGACCCTTCCCAGCCTGATTTTTCAGCAGAAAATCTGCAAGCCAGAAATGAGTGGCATGATATATTCAAAATGCTGAAAAAAGAAACAAAATAGTGCAACTGGAAACAGTGTATCCAGTAAAGCTATCATTCAGAATAGAAAGAGAAATAAAGAATTTCTCAGACAAAAACTGAATGAGTTCATGACACTAAACCAACCTGACAAGAAATGTTGGAGGTGACTCTTCCAGTGGAAAGGAAAGATCAGAAGCAAGAAAAGTAGGAAGGACAAAAGCAGTAAAAGTAAGCATATTTGTAAAAATTAGTCAGAGGACTCACAAAATAAAAGGATGTAAAGTATGGCAACAAATACCTAAAATGTGGCAGGGAGATGAGGTAAGAATGGGTTCAAACTTAAGCAAACATCAACTTAATATAGACTGCTATAGGCAGACGTTATATACAAACCTCATGGTAACCACAAATCAAAAAATAGTAATAGATATGCAAAAAGTAAGGAGAGAATAATCCAAGTAAATCATTAAGAGAGCCAAGTTATTGTGAGAGAAGAAAACAAGGGAAGAAAGGAACAAAGAAGAGCTACAAAAACAACCATATAACAAGTAACAAAATGGCAGAAAGTGCATACCTATGAATTTAAGTATGTATATTATTTAGAATATAAATACTAAATAGAATATAAATAAACTAAATGTATCAATCAAAAGACATAGGGTGACAGAATGGATAACAAAGCAAAAAACACCTACATGCTGCCTACAAGAGACTCATTTCAGACCTAAAGATACACGCAAATTGAAAGTAAAGGATGGACAAATATTCATCATGCAAATAAATGCGAAAGGAAAGCCAGTATAGAGAATCTTGTATTGAGCAAAACAGACTTTAAAACAAAGGTGATAAGAGACAAAGTAGGACACTACATGATAATAGAGAGGAAAATCCAACAAGTAGATATAGCAAATGTAAATATTTGTGCACTCAACACAAGAATAAACAAATGCATAGTATCGTTAAAAACAAACATAAAGGTAGTAATTGATAATAAAATGATTATAGTAAAGGGCTTTAAACACCCCACTTACATCATTGGAGAGGTCACCCAAACAGAAAATCAACATAGACACAGGGAATTGAATCACACATTGGATCAGATGGATTTAATAGACACATTCAGAACATTTCATGCTAAAGCAGAATATACATTCTTTTTAAGTGCACATAGAATATTCTCCAGAATAGATCACATATCAGGACACAAAACAAGTCTCAACAAATTCAAAAATATCAGTCATGCCATGTATATTTTCTGATGATAATGCTATGAAACTAGAAATCAACCACAAGAAAAAAATCTGGGAAGAGCACAAATATATCAAGGTCAAATAACATGGTATGAAACAATGAATGAATCAACCAAGTAATCGAAGATGAAATTAAAAAATACATGGAGACAAATGAAAATGAAAACACAGTCGTCCAAAATCTTTAGGATGCAGCAAAAGTTGTTCTGAGGGGGAAGTTTATAGCAATACAGGCATACCTCAAGAAGCATGAAAAATCTCAAATAAACAACCTAATCTTACACCCGAAGGATCTAGAAAAAGAAGAACAAAGCTGAAAACCAGTAGGAGAAAGGAGACTGTCAAAATTAGAGTATAAATAAACAAAACAGAAACTGAAAAAAAAAAAGAAAAAGAAAACCAACAAAACCAATAGCACAGATCAATGAAATCAGGAGCTGGATCTTTGAAAAGGTCTACAAAATTGATAAAACTTTAGCCAGATTCATAAAAAAAAGAAAAGAAAAAGGAAAAAAAGAGGGAGAGACAGAGACACAGAGAGATGAGAGAGAAAAAACTCAAGGAAAATCAGAATGAAAGAGAAAAAATAACAACCAACACCACAGAAATAAAAAGAATTGTGAGAATACTATAAAAAATTACATGCCCAGACATTGGCCAACCTAGAAGAAATGGGTAAATTTCTAGAAACATATAGCCTCCCTAAACTGAATCAGGAAGAGACAGAAAATTGGAATAGATCAATTTTCAGCAATGAAAGAATCAGTAATTAAAAAGCTCCCGACAAACAAAAGTTGAGAACCAGAGGGATTCATAGGTGAATTCTACCAAATATTTAATACTTGCAAATCAAACAACATGATACATCACATCAATAACAGAAAGAACACAAATCATATAATCAATTCAATAGATGCAGAAAAAGCATTTGAAAAAGTATATCCAATCATGATAGAAAGCTTGTAGGTTTAGAGGAAACATACCTCAAAAAAGTCCACGAATGAAAAATATATCATTAACCTCATACTCCATGGTGAAAAACAGAAAGATTTCCCACTAAAGTCAGGGACAAGAGAAGTATGTCCACTCTCACCACTTTTGTTCAACATAGTACTGGAAGTTCTACCTACAGCAATCAGACAACTAAAAGAAATAAGAGGTGTCCAAATTGGTAAGGAAGAAATAAAACTTCTACCACTTAACAGAGGACATGATACTATATAGAGAAAACCCTAAAAATTTCACAAAAAACCTATTAGAACATATAAATGAATTCAGTAAAGTCACGGGATAAAAAATCCACATACAGAAATTCACTGCATTTCTATACACTGGTGATGAATCAGGAAGAAAGAGAAATTAAGAAAATGATCCTATTTACAATTGCACTACAAAATAATAAAATACCTAGGAATAAACTTAACCAAGAAGTTCAAAGACCTGTATTCTGAGAACTGTAAAACACTGATGAAGGAAATTGAAGAAAACACAAAAACATGGAAAGTCACTCCATGCTTATGGACTAGAAGAACAAATATTGTTAAAATGTTCATACCACCCAAAGCAATGTACAGATTTAATGCAATCTTTATCAAAATACCAACAGCATTTTTCACAGAACTAGAACAAACAGTCCTAAAATTTATTTGGAATTCCTACAGACTCCAAATAGCCAAAGATAGCCAAAGCAATCACGAAAAAATAAAACAAAGCTGGGGGTATCACAATTCCAGGTTCAAGCTATATTATAAAGCTTTAGTCATCAAAATAGTATGGTACTAGCACAAAAACAGACAGATTAAAGAACAGAATGGAAAGCCCAGAAATAAACCCATAATTATATAGTAAATTAATCTATGACAAAGGAGGCAACAATATGCAGTGGAAAAAGACAGTTTCTTCAACAAATGGTTTTTGGAAAACTGGATAGCTACAGGCAAAAGAATGAAACTGGACCACTTCCTTAAACAATACACAAAAATAAACTCAAAATGGAGTAAAGATCTATTTGTGAGATCTAAAGTCATAAAATCCTAGAAGAAAGCACAGGCAATAATTTCTCCGATATTGGTCATTGCAACTTTTTTTCTAGATATGTCTCCTGAGGCAAGGGAAGCAAAAGCAAAATTAAGTATTGGGAGTACATCAAAATTAAAAACTGCTATGCAGCAAAGGAAACAATAAAACTAAAAGATAACCCACTGAATAGGTAAAGATATTTGCAAATGACATATCTGATAAAGGCTTAGTATCCAAAATATACAAAGAACTATACAACTCAACACCAAATAATGCAATTTAAAATGGGCAGAAGACAGGAACAGACATTTCTCCAAAGAAGAAATCCAAGGGGCTAACAGACATGTGAAAACATGCTCAATATCACTCATGATCAGGGAAATGCAAATCAAAATCACAATTATATATCACCTCTGTTAGAATGGCTAACATAAAAAAAAAAGAAATAGTGTTGGCAAGGATATGGAGAGAAAAGTACACTCATCTACTATTAGGAGGAATGTAAACTGGTATAGTCACTGTGGAAGACAGTATGAAGGTTCCTTAAAAAATTAAAAATAGAACTACCATATGATCCATAATTCCACTATTGTTATTTATCCAAAGAATATGAAAGTCCTAATTCGAAAGGATCTATGCAACCCTATGTTTATTGGAGCATTATTTACAATAGCAAAATTATGGAAGTGTGCATTGATAGATGAACTAATAAAGAAGATGTGGAATATATATATAATTGAATATTATTCAGGGATAAAAAAAGAATGAAATCTTGCCATTTGTAACAACATGAATTGATCTAGAGCATATAATGCTAAGTAAAATAAGTCAGCCAGAGAAAGACAAATACCATATGATTTCACTGATACATGATAATTTAAGAAAGAATACAAATGAACAAAGGGGGAAAAAGTGACAAAAAAATACCCTCGGGCACCTGGGTGGCTCAGTTGGTTAAATGTCTGCCTTTCACTTGGGTCATGATCCCAGAGTCCTGGGATCAAGCCCTACATTGTGCTCCTTGCTTGGTGGGAAGTCTGCTTCTCCCTCTCCCTCTGCCTCTGCCTGCTTCTCCCCTGGCTTGTGCTTCTCTCTGTCAAATAAATAAAATCTTTAAAAACAAACAAACGAGACTCTTAACTATAGAGAATAAATGGATGGTTACCATAAGGTAGTTGGCTGTTGGGATGGTCTAAATAAGTGATGGGGATGAAAAGTACACCTATTTTGATGAGCACTGAGTAATATATGGAATTGTCAAATCACTAATTATACACCTAAAATGAATATAACACTGTATATTAACTACACTGGAATTAAAATTTAAAGAAAATTATTATATCCTAGTATCCAGTTAATCTACTCTTTTGGTAATGAGAATCCAGGCATAGGTACATCAAAAGACATGCACAAGAATGTGCGTGTTCTCCTTATTTGTCTTAGAGTAAAAATACCGTGAAAACTAAATGAGATTTCTGTTTTCCAACTTGGAAGTCATCACTTCCATTATCCCAAGAAGAATAAAGCTGAACAAATAGAACACCAATAACCTTTTCTTAGATTCATCAAAGAGTTGTGTCACAAGACTGACCAATGCCTTCCAAATTGGTGACAGGTGAATATAGAGAATCATAGCTTACTGGGATCAAAAGCCCTGGAGAAGCTGGCTGCTGGAGTTGACCAAGATAGGAAAAGTTAAAATATAATCAACAAATTCCTGGAGGATCAATATGCATAATGATGGAAAGTTAAAAATTAGGAGTAGGCAATCATAGGGGACCCCACACTTCCATGAGTTACGTCTACAAGCCCCATTGGGAACTCTGAGTGAAGATCAGGGAGCTTTCTTCATAGAAGGGAGAAGTAACTATTCTGAAATATGCCCTTTGTACTTCTTGAAACAAGCCTGTCCTCAAAGGAAACTATTTCACTTGAACTAAACACTTTGGGTTTTACCAGAGACTAACAGTACTGGGAGAAGAGAATTATTCCACTCCAGGTTCCTCTAGTCCTCCTGTCTCACCTAAGCAGAGATGGGAAGTGTCTGGGAAGCACTTGTGAAGGTCAAAGCCCAGGGGCATAGGATCACTAAAAGATTGAGACCTAATCATGAGACTATAAAACGCTTCTCCTGACCCCACTCCTTACCACTACCTCAATAAGGCTCCTGCACAAAAGATTACAAAGGGAAGAATATAAGCCTTAGTCAAATTTTAAGAAATTTCAAGGAAAACACAAAGACTGTGAGGGATAAAAAAAGTGACACCAGATAAAATTTTGGCCTTTAACACTTATAGCTACAGCAAATAGCAAACACAGCTCAACTCCCAGCCATATAAACATAAAACCTTTTGCTCATGGCCTATTTACATAGATCTTTTTACCCAGTACATTATGTCCAGCTTTCAACAAAAATTTACAAGGCATGCTAAAAAAAAAAAAAACACACAGCCTAAAGAGACAGAGCCATCAGAACCAAACTCAGATGTGGTAGATATTTTGGAATTTTCAAACTGGAAATTTAAACTAGCTATAATTAATAGAATAAGGGCTTAGTGGGGAAAAGTGGACAACTTGAAAATGCAAATAAGTAATGTAAGCAGAGAAATGAACACTCTGAAAAAGAATCCAAAGAAAATAGCAGAAATCAGAAACACTGTTACAGAAATGCAGAATAAATATGAGGGGCTCATCATTGGACTAGACATAGCCGAAGAAAGAATCAGTGAACTCAGATATGCCAATAGAAATTTCTGAAATTAAAAAGCAGAGAAAAAAATAGTGAAAGAAACAGAACAGAGTATTCATGAATTGTGGGACAAGTAATAAGGTAGAACAGTAGTAATAAGAATATCTCATTAAGTAAACATCTTAGTAAGTAATAAAGGTAGAACAAATGTATAATGAGAATATCAAAAAGAGAAGAAGGAAAGGAGTAGAAAAAATACTTGAAGTAATGGTTGAGAACTTTCCAAAATTAATGACATACAACAATCCACAGATCCAGGAAGCTTGGAGAACATTAAGTAGGCAAATATTAAAAAATCCACATTTTGGGCACCTGGGTGGCTCAGTTGGTTGGGCGACTGCCTTCAGCTCAGGTCATGATCCTGGAGTCCTGGGATCGAGTCCCGCATCAGGCTCCCAGCTGCATGGGGAGTCGCTTCTCCTCTGATCTTCTCCTCTCTCATTCTCTCTCTCTCTCTCTAATAAATAAATAAAATCTTTAAAAAAACTACATCTAGGCATATTTTTTTCAAACTTCAGCAAATGAAAGACAAAGAGAAAATCTTGAATGAAGCTGGGGGTGAGGAGGAATGCTTACATACAGAGGGACAAGAACAAGAATTATATCAGAATTCTCTTCATAAACCATGCAAGCAATGAAAAAACTACCAACCTGGAAATCTATTTATAGCAAAATTATCTTTCAAAAGTAAACAAGAAATAAAAATTTTCTGAGACAAAAATTGAAGGAATTTGTTGCCAGTAGTTCTGCCTGGCAAGAAATGTTAAAAGAAGTTCTTCAGAGAGGAGGAAAATGATATAGGTCAGAAACTTTTTTTTGGAAAGATTTATTTTCTTATTTGAGAAAGAGAGAGAGAGAGAGAGCAGGGAGGAGGGGCAGAGGGAGAGGGAGAGTTTTAAGCAGACTCCATGAAGAACGCAGAGCCTGATGCAGAACTCAGTCTCATGACCCTGAGATCAGGACCTGAGCCCGAAACCAAGAGTTGGACACTTAACCAAGTGCACCACCCAGATGCCCTAGAAACTCCTTTCTACATAAAGGAAGTTATTAGAGTAGGAGTAAATGAAGACCCTTCTCTGTTCCCTCCCTCAGGTAATGGCACCACATCAAGCACCTGGACCCTTCGAATATATGCTGAATAATACGGACATGGAGCACCATGGATTGTTGACTAAAAGAAGGAAAAATAGAAGACTTATTCCCCTGACTCATACTGAAGATACTGAAATGAACATGGTGAGTTCTCTGACTCCTAGAAGAATCTATTCTAAAGGAACTGGGTAAAACTATAAAAAAAAATGAAAATACGATAAAAGTTATTTTACCTTCAGCTTTATAAATATGAATAATTTTTGTCTTATGCAACAGAATGTTTTGTTATAGCATTGTAAACCTAGTTAAATTGTGGCATTATTTTCAGATCATTCATTGAGAATTTAAAGAAAAGGAAATTGAATATTTGTACTGTAGACACTATGAACTCTTTAAAAGCCAAATATACTTTTAACCTGGAAATGAAAAGGCCACAGAAGCATCATCCTATAAGTTTTAATTACTAATAGTGTAAATACCAATCCTTATAAGCCACATAAACAAAAAGCCCTTTGGGTCTCCTCCCTACCTCTCTGCCCATTTAAGACTAGAAGGTTCTTGAAACCCAAAAGTGAGAAAACCACTGTTATTTATCATCAGTTGTAATAGGTTCTCTTCCTGCTATGACCTCGTAACAAGCAATTGTTATGGAATTCTAAGCAACTACCTCAGTCCCTGGCTGGGTTTACATTTTTGATGCTTCTGTCTCTGGAAGAAGGTTTTGGTGACCTGAGAAACTTGGACCACACTTAGCCTTTTTGCTATTTCCTTTTTTTCTCTGCCTTTCTCCACCCCCACCTCTCTCATTTCTTTCTTCTTTATCTTCTTTTATTTTTCTTTATTTCTGATTTTTTTCTCATTTTCCCTTTTTTTCTATTTATCATTTTTATTTCTTTATTTCTTTATCTTTTTCATTTTTTATTTTATCTTTGATAATCTTTTCCATATTTTTTCTTTTTTATCCTTTTTTCTCATTTTTCCTTTATTCTTTTCTTTTTTCTTATCTTCACTTGTCTCTATTTTTGCCTTTTTATCATTTTTTCTTTCCTTTATTCCTTAATTTTTATTTTCCTCACTTTTTTCTTCATTTTTATCCTCAATTTTCTTTTTAATTTAGTTTGTTATTATTGTTAGTAATGCTAACAGCAAGCCCACCATGCTGATGGGCCTCTTGGCAGTCTCTGCTTAAGAGAAGATCCATATTTGGCAAATGCTGGCTCCTCAAGACAATTGTCAAGATTACCTTCAACAAAGTGAAGTCAGCTGGACACATCCTGATTGACTAAGTGGTAACCACAAAGATCATTAACAAAGTCATCAGAACTCCTCCAGGCTCCAAGACTATTCCTTGAAATTTTGATCAGCAAGTGCTGAACACAAACAGCTGTGGATGGGAGCTGTGCAAGTAGTACATGTTGCTGTGTGTCTCTGGTTTGACTGTTCCATAGTCTACATGCAGTGGAGGATGGAGATGTGCAAATCATTGCTTTCTCTCTGTGTAGCTCAAATTAAGGTATCCAGCAACCCATGGAATTCAAAAGCACTGTATCCAAAAGAACTGCTAAACTTAAGGAGCCACTTGGAAGACAAGACACTAGCCAGCCCTGGCTACAAGTCAGTCATTTACCACCATCTGGGTGAAACTTCAGACACTGGACTATTCTTCCCAGGTTACTTCTCCCTTCTCCTGCTCTTCCTTTTTCTTCCATGTTTATGGGAGAGGGGAGATGGTTCTATGGAAATAAATGCAATAAAAGTATTTAATAGGGAAGCATTTACTATCTTATTTTCTGAGTTGTTTTTAAGTGATGGAATAATTCTCGTTTGCATTTGTCTTAGAGAACAATAGCCATCCCTTTCTTGAGCTGGTTTTATAACAATAGTTATTAACATCAACAAATTACAATTTACTATTGCCTAAAGACTTCTATACCATTCTAATTAATTTTAGCCACAAATGACCATTTTTCAGACTGGGAAATAAATGCTGAGTGAAATTGAGTACCTTATTGAAAATCACACAGCTGGTGAGTGACTGTACTCTCAAACTCAGGGCTATATGGTTTCCCTCAAATCAGATCTGGAGGCCTCTAGAGTCCTGTCGTAAGGTTAATTATAATTGTATCTCTCAAATGGACACTTCAAAGTCACATGAGAGATGAGACAATCAAATTGCCTTATAGCAATTTTTAGTGCTCTTTGTGAATTAATTTGCCTGCAGTCCCCTAGGTTGTCCTCTGCACAAATAGGACATAGTACAAATTCTACTTTGAAAATGTGGAAGAAAAATGCAGCTGTCCAGAGTGCTGGAAATGCTTACAGTGCATAGAACCCCACACTGTTTAGTTTTAGAGGACCTTTGGCACGCAGGTTGGCCTTCTTGGTATTACAGTTTTAAGAGAAGCCTAATCCAGATCTAAAGCAGAGGACAGTGGCTAGAAAAATAGTCTCCTTGCGCCTCTCCTACTTCATATCAAAATTTCTTTTGAGCTAATTAGCAAATGTGGAATAATGTCAGGAGGATGAACATCTCTTATATTTTCTCAAATTCACTTATTATACTAGAAGATCCACCTTTCCCTATCCCAATCCTTTTCTATCAATATGCAAATTAATTTGTCCAGAAATTTAATATTTTGACTCTTGTGCAGATGTGAGGAGTTAGATATGTATATAATAAACACAAAAAGTATTTTTGAAAAAATATATTTATTGGGTAACTACTAGCTTCTTGCAAGGTGCTAGAATAAGAAATATGAATAAAATATTACTTGTCCTTGAAGAGCAAATATATTAGTTGGAGATTTATTCCCAAGTATTTGTTGAGTTACCTTCAAGTACCAAGTACCAAGCACCAAGCAAGTAATAAAGAAGTATCTATTTGCTTTTATTTGCTGAATGGTGGACATAAGTATGGAGGAGGGGCACTTAATCCATCCTGGGGGAAGAGAGAGTTTTGGTTGATGGGAAGTGGAGAAGGTGAGACATCCTACAGGACTCAAAAGAAGTGATGACTGAATAGTCTTAAAAGACGAGTGGAAGTTAGCTGGTTAAGGAAAGAGGGCAGGGTAGACCTCAGAGACTTCACACTGAGAAAGAGAGCAAAGTATACATTTCAGGGGTATATTGCAGCAGTGAACACTGAGTATATGGTGAAAACAACACTCCTTTCACTCATAAAGGTACAGCAGAAGAAATAAATTTTCAGCTGCTGAGGGCTAATAAAATCAGAAAGTCCACTTCACCACTTTATGGAGTTACCTAAAACATAGACACTAATAAGATTTCAAATGCATAAACTCAACTCTTTCCAGAAGATGTTCTATAGAATACAAGATGTTTGGCATATTAATAAAAACAACTTAATAAATAGGTCCCAAGCTTAAACTGGTTGGGAAAATGTAAATATTCATTGTGAATCTTAAGAAGGGACAAAGTCTGCAGTTTTCCAGAAGGTTTGGGGAGCTTTTCACCTGAGCATCTTGAGAAGCTGGTTCTGAGTACACACTGGGAAATGCCACGTCAGCACATGGATGCAACCTGGCTAGTCTAATAGACCCCATTCTCTCTGAAGACATGCTGACTCTCCTGAGATCACTCAAGATAGAAACAGGCTGGAGGGAGGCAGCTATAGATACATTCATGATGGAAAGACCCAAAAATGCAGAGTGAAAGTTGGCTAGATATTGATTTTTGACTTAACCCTCTGCTCATTTGGTGTGTGCTGTGCATTAGGTCCTTCAGCTAGCTCTCCGAAGTGCCAGCTTTCTGCTATGGCCAAGAAGCATTTCCTCTTGTCTTCTCTCATTTCTTTGCATTTTTCTGATCTCTTTAGGTAGTACAGTGACTCACATGGATATTAAAGTTAATAGTTGTTTATATAGCTAACCTATTAGTTGAGAGAAGGTAGGAATTCTTGATAGGGATAGGGAAGGTTGATTGAGAAAGAATTTGATCTATTTTGGTCCCTAGACACTTGAGAAAATTGTGCCTTCCCAAAAGTCTAGTTTTCTGAGTCAAAAGAAGGTAGCTAAAATTTTTAAATGAAAGCTATGTAAGAGTTATTTCTCATCTATATTGGAGATATCAGGGTAATTGGCAAGGGTTGGTCTTTTAGAAAGGATCTGACCTACTTTTGGGCATCAAAGGGGAAAAAAAGTAATAATTTTGTCCTGATTTCACAGAGCCTTTAATTTTGCAACACCTGCATAAAGTGATTGCCCCATTTACTCTCCTGGTGCCAGTATGTATCTCCCAAGTGTTAATTTCAACAGGCTACTCATATTTTTTATTATCCTTATAGACTTGTAAAATCCTATCTTTAAAAAGGTCTTTACAGATCACAAAGGATAGTGCATTCAGCTTGTGTTCTTCCATTGTTTGTAGAGGTAGACTTTATAGTGCATCTATAAGGATGGGGAGGATCTATATATAAGAGGAGGAAATAGTAGAGGAGATGGAGGCACGTGGGATATGTTGAAGGGAGTAGTTCTTGTGTTTGCCTTTCTCTCATGATTGACCATGGACTCTGTACCTTGTAGATGAGGTTAGGACAGTGCATCAGCGATAGGGTAAGAACATTCATATAGGAAAATGCATAGAGAAAAAAATTTTGTATTAAGCATATTATGTCTACTTCACAGCCATTGTGCTATGTGTCAGCTATGTCTAGCTTATACCCTTAGCATCATTTTTCATCCATATAGAAATTTATCATATAAATGCTTAACTTTTGAGTGTTACATTGTGGGGGAGGAGGAAAGATGGTGGAGTAGGGGGCCCTATTTCAACCAGTCCCCTGAATTGAGCTGGATATTTACCAGACCACTCTGAACACCCACAGAAGCAGCCTGAGATGTAAGAAGATATATCCAGATCTCTACAAACAGAATATCTCCGGTGTTTGGTCTTGAGGTATGATGCAGGGAGCCATGATTCTGCGGGCAAATATCAGAAGATAAATGGAAGGGGGTGGGAGTCTCTGGGATCCTGCACCTCTGGAGTGCAAAAGCCTCCCCTTCTGGGACAGGCACAGATTCTGGTTAGGTTAGCAGTGGGGGAAGGACTTTAGGACAGCCCCCCAGACTGAAACCTGGAAATGCGGGGGCACACATGTGAACTGGGGGGAGCTGGCAGTTTTAGAAGCACAAAGGGCAGAGACTTGTCTGGGCCTGGAAGCAAGCGCTGGGAGTGCTGCTGTGGAGCACACAACCCAGGATGCTTCCATTGTTAGCAACAGACAAAAACAGAGACAGTGTGGCCTGGAGAGCTCACTGAAGAACAGACTGCGATTTCTCTGTTCTGAGACAGAAGTTTGGATATGGTCATTTCTGCTCTGACTCTCAGAGGAGACTCAGAAAGTCGCAAGGGAAAGCCACCAGAGAACAAAAGCCCCCCAAAACCGGTTTTCATTGAGTCCATCACCCCTCCCACACACACACAGGGGGGGTTAGGGCAACTCTGCTCAAACAGGATTGCCTGAGTAATGCCACAGCTGACTGGCCACTCCCCCAGAAGACAGGCTGGAAGAACAAGAGGCCTACAACCCTAAAGTCCCTATAAAACAGGTGCATCTTGCTTGGGTTATGGTCAATAATTTGGACTCTGTACATTAAACTTAACCCACACACGAGAAGGGAAATAATTAAGATCAGAGCAGAAATCAACTAATTAGAAACCAGAAATACAGTAGAACACATCAATGAAACTAGAAGCTGGTTTTCTGAAAGAATAAGTTTAATAAACCACTGGCCAGACTTACATCCAAAAGAAAAGAGAAAGGACCCAAATTAATAAAATTATGAATGAAAGGGAGAGATCATGACTAACACCAAGGAAATAGAAACAATTATCAGAAATTATTATCAATAGCTATATGCCAATAAGTTAAGCAACCTAAAAGAAATGGATACCTTCCTGAAAACCTATAAACTACCAAGACTGAAACAGGAAGAAACTGACAACCTGATTAGACCAATAACCAGTAACGAGATTGGAGCAGTGATCAAAAACCTCCCAAAAAACAAGAGTCCAGGGCCTGCTGGATTCCCCAGGGAATTCTACTAAACATTCAAAGAAGAAATAATACCTATTCTCCTGAAGCTATTTCAAAAAATAGAAACAGAAGGAAAACTTCCAGACTCTTTCTATGAGGCCAGCATTACCTTGACCCCAAACGAGGAAAAGACCCTATCAAAAAGGAGAATTTCAGACCAATATCCCTGATGAATATGGATGCCAAGATTCTCAAGATCCTAGCTAATAGGATCCAATAGTACATTAAAAAGATTATCCACCATGACCGGGTGGGATTTATCCCTGGGATGCAAGGGTGGTTTAACATTTGCAAATCAATCAGTGTGGTAGAACAAATCAACAAGAGAAGAGAGAAGAACCACACGGTCCTCTCAAATGATACAGAGAAAGCATTTGACAAAACACAGCATCCTTTCCTGATTAAAACTCTTCAGAGTATAGGGATAGAGGGTACGTTCCTCAACTTCATAGCAAATATCATTTTCAATAGGGAAAAGCTGAGAGCCTTTCCCTTGAGATCAGGAACATGACAAGGATCCCCACTCTCACCATTATTGTTCAACATATTACTGGAAGTCCTAGCAACAACAATCAGACAACAAAAAGAATTAAAAGGTATTCAAATTGACAAAAAAGTCAAACTCTCACTCTTTACAGATGACATGATACTTTGTGTGGAAAACTCAAAGACTCCACCCCAAATTACTAGAACTCATACAGCAATTCAGTAATGTGGCAGGATACAAAATCAATGCCCAGAAATCAGTTGCTTTCTTATATATAATAATGTAACTGTAGAAAGAGAAATTAGAAAATTGATTCAATTTATAATAACATCAAAAACCATAAGATACTTTGGAATAAACCTAATCAAAGAGGTAAAGGATCTATACTTTAGAAACTACAGAACACTCAGGAAAAAAATCAAAGAAGACACAAAAAGATGGAAAAATATTCTGTGTTCATGGATCAGAAGAATAAACATTATTAAAATAGCTATACTGCCCAGAGCAATCTATACTTTCAACACCATCCTGATCATAATACCAAGGGCATTTTTCCAAGTGTTGGAATAAATAATCCTAAAATGTGTATGGAACCAGAAAAGATCCCAAATCACAAAGTAAATGTTGAAAAAGAAAAACAAAGCTGGGGGCATCACGTTACCTGATTTTAAGCTATATTACAAAGCCATAATCACCAAGACAACATGGTACTGGCACTAAACAGACACATAGACCAATGGAACAGAATAGAGAGCCCAGATATGGACCCTCAACTCTGTGGTCAAATAATCTTTAACAAAGCAGGAAAAAATATCCAATAGGAAAAAGACAGTCTCTTCAATAAATGGTGCTAGAAAAATTGGAGAGCTATATATGGAAGAATGAAGCTCGGCCATTTTCTTATACCATGTACAAAGATAAATGCAAAGTGGATGAAAGACCTCAATGTGAGACAGGAATCTAAAGGAGAACATAGGCAGTAACCACTTCAACATAGGCCACAGCAACTTTTTTTCAAGACATTTCTCCAAAGGCAAGGGAAACAAAAGTGAAAATGAACTTTAGGGACTTCATCAAGTTAAAAAAGCTTCTGCACAGCAAAGGAAGCAGTCAACAAAAAAAAGAAGCAACCCACGGAATGGGAGAATTTATTTGCAAATGACACTACAGACAAAGGGCTGATATCCAAGATGTATAAAGAACTTCTCAGTTTCAACACCCAGAAAACAAATAATCAAATTAAAAAATGGGCAGAAGACATGGACAGACATTTCTCCAAAGAAGACATATGGATAGTTAACAAACACATGAAAAATGTTCATCATCATTAGCCATCAGGGAAATCAAAATCAAAACCACATTGAGATACCACCTTACACAAAGTTAGAAGAGCAAAAATTAACAAAAGAAGAAGCAACAAATGTTGGCAAGGATGTGGAGAAAGGGGAACCTTCTTACACTGTTAGTGGAAATGCAAGTTGGTATAACCACCTTGGAAAACAGTATGGAGGTTCCACAAAAAATTACCCTATGGCCCAGTAATTGAGCCACTGGTTATTTACCCCAAAGATACAGATGTAGTGAAAAGAAGGGCCATATCCACCCCAATGTTCATAGCAGCAATGTCCACAATAACCAAACTGTACAAAGTGCTGAGATGCCCTTCAACAGTTGAATGGATAAAGAAGATGTGATCCATATATACAATGGAATATTACTCAGCCATCAGAAAGGATGAATACCCAACTTTTGCATCAACATGGATGGGACTGGAGGAGATTATGCTAAGTGAAATAAGTCAAGCAGAGAAAGTCAATTATCATATGGTTTCACTTATTTGTAGAACATTAGGAATAACATGGAAGACATTAGGAGAAGGAAAGGAAAAATGAAGGGGGGGGTAATCAGAGGGGGAGAAGAACCATGAGAAACTATGGATTCCAAGGAAACAAACTCAGGGTTTTAGAGGGGAGGAGGTGGGGGGATGGGTTAGCCTGGTGATGGGTATTAAAGAGGGTGCGTATTGCATGGAGCACTGGGTATTATACACAAACAATGAATCAGGGAACACTACATCAAAAACTAATGATGTACTGTATGTTGATTAACATAACATAATAAAGAAAGTTACATTTTTCTCAAAAATGAAATCTGGATGAATGTTGAAACCTTCAACTACCAATCTTTCCTCCCTGTCCCCTAAAATCCCTCGTATATATTGAGTTATCCTTAAGAAGTGAAGTAACATTTTCCTGGAATTGTTAGTTAAGATTAATTAAATACTTCCTCAGTTGCTTAGACATGTGTATTAAGACACAAAAAATAGAGATACTCAGCATTTATGGTGTAAAGAAATGTCTTGCATTATTTTTAAGAAACTTGGTGTTGAAGCATTGTAGTTTTTGTGTCTCCCAGATGTGAGGTAAAAGATCTGAGACATTCATTAGTTTTATAAGTGCCATTTAAAGAAAATAGAGACTTCATGCACTTAAGAGAGTGATAATTCACACATGTATTTCTGGCTTGTAATTTGAGGAGATGGGAATAATGTTTTTATTTGGGGCATATATTTCTTTCTTTTTTTCAAGATTTTATTTATTTATTTGACAGAGAGAGAGAGAGAGATCACAAGTAGGCAGAGAGGCAGGCAGAGAGAGGGGGAAGTAGGCTCCCCACTGAGCAGAGATCCCGATGCGGGGCTCGATCCCAGGACCCTGAGATCATGATCTGAGCCAAAGACAGAGGCTTTAGCCCACTAGAGCCACCCAGGCACCCCTGGGGCATATATTTCTAAGAAAAAGTACAATAGGTTAACAAGGCAAGAGAGACTCAGAATACTACTTTCTCTTCCTTTTCTTCAGAATCGGCTAATGACATCATTTAGGGCTTTCTTTCTCCTTTGCATTTTCCCCTCTTTTTGCAGATGTCATGAAGTTCCACTAAGCCCCTACTTGATAATCAGAGTAGTTTAGATGTCACTTGAGTGCATTCACTCCTGAGCTGCGGGCTCACATTCCCTGCCCAAGCCTCAGCCGCTGAAGTAGATCCCCTGACCTACGGTGTGCTCCAGGCTTCTGTCCTCTCAGACAGTCCCCTGGCGTACGACACAGAGATCTCATTTAGCTTGGGACTTTTGAGCTTTTTCAAGAGTAGGACTGTTGGTGAGGTCCCTGAACAGTCCTGGAAGGGTCCTTGATTGAATATTTTGTGGTATGTTTTCTTTCCTCATGTCCTCTAAACCAAGAAGGAACCCTTTTGACATGGACTTTCCTCTCAAATATGTCTAGCAGAGTGCCTGGCGTGTAATAAGTCTCAATAAATAGTATTATTCCCTCTTTCTCCTACAAGAAATTTATTAAAAAAAGAACTACAGGGAATTTTTAGGAAAAGGAGAGTCCATGTCCAGCTGAGGTGAGGATGAGAAGTGTTTTGTGGATGAGGCTGATTTGAACCCAGAAGTGAAGGACAGGTTCACTAATTTATTTGACAGATACGAGAGGCTATGTATTATTATTTCAGGCACTGCTACAAATGAGAATATGATGGTGACCAAAAACAAACACAAGAGGCCACAGTCTGGGAAGGCAAATAAACATTCAACAAATGAGCACATAGATAAATATGAATTTACACAGCAAGTGACCTAAATGCCAAAACTAATGCCCAACCTAAATGCCAACCTAAATGGTGAAATAAATTATGTTCTTTTGATTTGATCTATGAAACCACTGAAATTATTTCAAATAATGTAAAATGATTACAATACACTGGATATTTAAAAGTGGGACATGAGGGCACCAGGGTGACTCAGTTGGTTAAGCATCTGCCTTTGGCTCAGATCATGATTCTGGTGTCGTCCTGGGATCAAGCCCTGTGTCGGGCTCCCTGCTCATCAGGAAGTCTGCTCCTCTCTCCCTTCTCTTGTGTTCTTGCGCTCTTGCGCTCTCTCTCTCTCTCTGTCTCTCTCTCGCCCTCTCAAATAAGTAAATAAAATCTTTTAAAAAAATTTTAAAAGTAGGATATAAAAGTATAGGAGGGGCACCTGAATGGCTCAGTCATTAAGCATCTGCCTTCATCTCATGTCATGATCCTGGGGTCCTGAGATCGAGCCCTGCATTGGGCTCCCTGCTCTGTGGGAAGCCTGCTTCTCCCTCTCCCACTCTCCCTGTTTGTGTTTCCTTTCTCCCTGTGTCTCTCTCTATCAAATAAATAAAGTATAGGATATAATCTCTATTTTATAAAAGCAAATGCATGTTTGCTGAAGCATAAGAGTGTTGATTATATACCACATTGAACAATTGTTATCTCTGGTGATGAGATTTTGAAACAAAGAGCATGTTCTCATTAAAGAGTAATGTTTTGTGGTACCTGGGTGGCTCAGTCAGTTAAGTAGCTGCCTTTGGCTCAGGTCATGATCTCAAGGTCTTGGGATTGAGTCCCACATCAGGCTCCCTGCTCAGCAGGGACTTTGCTTCTCCCTCTGCTTGGTGCTCCTCCTGCTTGTACTTTCTCTTGCTCTCTCTGTGTCAAATAAATAAAGTTTTTAAAAAAGAAAGAAAGAAAGAATAATATTTTTGCCAGGAGACAAGTAGATTTGTTTTTTCATCGTTTGAATTTACATTTGGAGACTTAACATGCTTCAATGAAGAGCTTAAGTTGTAACATATATTCTTTCTCTTTTGGTTGATTCTTTTTGGTTTTGATGGGGTAGGGAATAAGGTGAAGGTCTCTGAGAGAACAAACATTAAAACTGTAAATACAAATTCAAAGGGGTACATGTACCCCAATGTTTATAGCAGCATTATCAACAATAGCCAAATTACAGAGAGAGCCCAAATGTCTATCGACTGATGAGTGGATAAAGAAGACGTGGCATAAGTATACAATGGAATATTACTCAGCCATCAAAAAGAATGAAATCTTACCATTTGCAATGATGTCAATGGAGCTAGAGTGTATTACGCTAAGTGAAATAAGTTAGTCAGAGAAAGACAAATACCATATGATCTCACTTACATGTGGAATTTAAGAAAGAAAACAGATGAACCTATGGGAAGGGGGAAAAGAAAAAATAGATAGAGGGAAACAAGCTATAAATGACTCATAAGGACAGAAAACAAGCTGTGGGTTGACAGAGGGATGTGGGTGGGAGATGGGATAAATGGGTGATGGGTATTAAAGCGGGCACTTGTGATGAACACTGGGTGTTCTATATAAGTGATGAATCACTGAATTCTATTCTAGAAACCAATATTGCACTGCATGTTAACTAACAAAATTTATATTAAAATAAATAAATAAATAAAACTAATGAACAAATTTAATAAAGTTGCAGGATACAAAATCAACATTCAGACAAAAAATTTTTAAAAAAAGGGTGCCTGGGTGGCTCTGTTGTTAAGCAACTGCCTTCGGCTCAGGTCATGATCCTGGAGTCCCTGGATCGAGTCCCACATCGGGCTCCCTCCTCAGTGGAGAGTCTGCTTCTCCATCTGACCTCTTCCTATCTCTCATTATCTCTCTCTCAAATAAATAAATAAAATCTTTAAAAAAAATTTTTTTAAAAATGTAAAAGATGATATTGTAAATAAAACGTGCTTTCAGTGGTCTTATCTGTGTAATAATGAATTAATAAATTATTACCTGGAATTTTGTCTGAGAAAACCAAAGAATGTCATATTTTACCTTCGGAAGAAATCCAGCTTCAAGGAAATTCAGTTTTGGTGAATTTTTCCTTTGAAACTTGAATGGATATGACAGATACTACAATGTTGTGGTTCCATTCTTCTGGAGTGCACTCAGGGGGGACTATTCTTTCCTGACTGCTTATAATTAGGTGTGTCCCTGGGCCTAGTCCTGGCCAATGCTGAGGATCCTTTCTGATTCAGATTTTGCAAAATGCCAGTAAGAGACCCACAGACCTCTGCTCTTCTTCATGAGGCAAATGGAGAAATACATGCTGAGTATGTATTTCCTTCAACTCAGGTCCCTGAGTGACTACTGAGCAGAGACTTTTCAACCCCTCATACAGCCTCCATCTAACACACCCCGGGCCCATGTTGGACATGTTAACATAAAGGAAAGATAAACCTTTGTTGTTCAAGCCACTGAGATTTGGAGCTTTCAAAACTGTTGGGGCTACCACAGTTAGCCTACGGTGAATGACAGGGACGGCAACTTGAGCTCCTTACTGGCTCTGGCTTGCCCAAAGATCAAAAGGGCCTCCTAAATATCCAAGTTTTGTATTATGACAGATTTCCACGATGCTGCCATTTTCAGTGGACAGTGGAACTTTCTTTTAGAACAGTAGACAACATTGTAGGGAAGATTACATGAAATGCCTAGAGAATGATGTCCTTCTGTGATTTCTAAAGACCATGTGTACTTAGTGCCAAATGAAAAATTGCCAGATGACAAATGAAAAACTCAAATCAAACATCTATGTGTTCTCAAATAGTATCTGGATACTTCGGATCAGACAAAACATCTGGTTGACTGCTGGAACTGGAAAGTTTTGCAGTGGATATTTAGCATTGTCCATAAATAGGACTAAAGTCAATAGTGCAGTCTGAATTTGGGCATAGAAATCCTCTGTTTGGTGAAATGAACAAGAAATAGACATAAGCAGAAGCACATTAGATGTTTTGTTAAATGTTACAGCTCTAGAAGTTGGAGATTTGTTCTCCTGCTAAAAGATATCCCTTAAAAGTCCACTGTCAATAATAGACCAGTTTCTTTTTTAAAATACAAATTTCCCTTCTCTTAAAATGCAAATATGGCAGAAGTGGTCACAAGGATTTGTCAAATACACATGCAAATTGGGGTGCCAATACTCAATTGACCCAATCAATTGAGCCCCTGCTCTTGGCCTCAGGTCATGATCCCAGGTTCTGGAAACAAACCCCATATTGGGCTCTCAGCTCAGCCAGCTTCTCCTCTACCTGCTGCTCCCCCTGCTCTCCCTCTCTCTCTCTATCAAATAAATAAATAACGTCCTTAAAATATATACACTCAAATCATGGAAGGAAAGTTGTTTGGGTGTTTAGGCTAGAGTAAGCCGTAAACTAGGAAATGGATAATTAGAGAAAGATATGAAGAGGGAAGAGCAATTTCAGGGAGTAAGCAAGAGCTCCTCAAATTAAGTGACACAGAGATTTCTCAAAGTTCTGTTCTTCCTATGCAGACAAAAACTTAATTCTTTTTTACTCTAAAATGAGATTTTCATATAAAACGTGCAAATGGATTCTGGAATTCCTGAGAGAGGCAGACACACACATACACACAAAGAGACAAAGACAAAGAGAGAACTTTTTTCATAATCAAAGACTCAGTATATATGCTATGAACAAGAAAGTTGATCAACAGTACTTAAAAAAAAAAAAAAGCATTGCTGTTCACATGTTTATTTGAGCACTTTTCCACACTAAACAGTGTTTTAGTGCTAGCCAATGATTTCTACTTTTTAATGTACTGTTTTTCATAAACTGATACAATTTAGAGAGGCAGTGGCTGTAATCAACACAAGGAGTCCTGGTTTGCTTCATAGCTGCCAGTCTTGTGTCTGCCTGATGTCAGCTATATTTGTTCTGGGAAATTTGCTGCTTCATTGCTGTTGGCCTCACAACAGGATCACAAAATACTTCAAGGTCATGTACAGTGTCCTCTGGAACTAAGTGGAGGAAACCCCATTTCCTGCTAGAATCAGTTGAGGTTCTGGTACAAAAGGTCACTATGGGCTACAACCTCTTGTGTGGCTCTGGAACTCACTGAGGGAACTGGTCCAAGCAGACACGGGTGTGGAGCAGGAATTGGCCTGTCGTTAATTTACTTGGCCTCATGCTGATGAATAATAATGACTTACGTGTCATAGATTTTTATCTGATGGGAGCATAAAGGGTTTTAAATCCCCATACTCCCATCAACTGCTATGCAACTAATTGAAACTTAAAACATTGACATTTTCCCCCTATTGTTGCTTAGGATAGCTATTTAATAGAAAATATGTAGAAATCTCTGGATAGAGATAACACTTCAACCGACTTGATTATAATCAAATTCCTGCATCCCTTCCTTCAAATCACTAAGGACAATTGTTCAGCTTGATAGTTTTACATTATATGTCTCAATGTAGTTAACCCAATCTCATCATTGTTATTAAGTATTAAAACTTCCAAAGACCCATTTCTCTACCTCTTCCTCTCCTCGCTTCCTTTTTCCTTGTGAGCAACCCACTGCTCCCTATAGACTTAAGCTGATAAAAAATATGTTAATATAGCCAGCAATCATTCTTTTACTTTTTTTTTTTTTAATAGCCAATGTCAGTATCAATTCCCTGCCTTAGGTCATGAGTGTCTTGTTACTTTTGATCTCCAAACTTCAGTGTGTTATCACCTATATTGATCATTTGACTTTCTGCCTATGTTGGGAGATAGTCTTATTGGAGCTTCTTGAGTTTCTACATGTCTTGCTGGGTGAGCCAAGATTGCAAGTCCCCATTTCCCAGGCCATTTCCGATGTTTGTTTGTGCAGCTGGGAACCCGTGAGATGAGGTAATATTTGGGCATAGAGCATGGTAGCTTGATTCTTGCTAGAAAAGCGATGGATTCCCCAAGCTCCACTGATGCTTGCTGTGTTGTGAATAATAAAGTCCTTTGTTTCTGACCCAAGATCTTGTGTCTTCTGCTAAGCACCCAGGAAACTGTTACAGGCTCACTTTGTAGCCTATAAGTGGAATGAAATCAAATCCATATCCACAGTCTATACTAACTGGTTTGTGTTTGTATATGTGCTTTTACTCCCAAATAGTAAACCCCTTGAGATCAAGAGTCTGACTCCTCTTTGCACCGCCTTTTGTAAACTTACAATAAATATTCACTACGGGGGTGCCTGGGTGGCTCAGTGGGTTAAAGCCTCTGCCTTTGGCTCAGGTCATGATCTCAGGGTCCTGGGATCGAGCCCCGCATCGGGGGTGTCTGCTCAGCAGGGAGTCTGCTTCCCCCTCTCTCTCTGCCTGCCTCTCTGCCTACCTGTGATCTCTCTCTCTGTCAAATAAATAAATAAAATCTTTTAAAAAGACATTCAGGACATGGTCAGTGGCCATGGTTATATCAACTTATACCATGAGGGAGTAGAATTTTGGTATCAAGACAACAAGGATATCATTGTGGCAACTTGTAATGCCATAAAAGGATGCCACTCCTTGCTTTTTCCTTACTCATCCTAACTCATGAAGTAGATGATACCATGTTGTGGAGAGATTTTTCTGTAGGAAACAGATGTGAGGAACTAGAGTGTAATGGAAAGATGCTGAGAATATCACAGACTTGGTCACTCCACCCTTCTGTCCTCACCCTAGTAACAAACAGCTTCAGCAGAACAGTCATTTGCCATGAAGAAAAGCTCACTTCAGGAAAAAACAAAAAATAAAAACAATAACAAAAAAGAAGGAATGGAGCTGCTTCTTCTCTATGTTAGTTCAATAGCAAATCTTTGTCTCTGTCTTTATCATTTACTAAGGAGGAACTGACAGCTTTCTTTGAACTGAAAACCATTATATGGCTGTCAAAGGAGGCCAGTAGGTGCAAAGATTCCCCGAGTAATAAGTACCTTCATCTTTTTGAGGTAGGAAAGTACTCATTTCCCTATCAAGTAAATATATGAACTAATTTCCTTCTCATTTAAACAGACATACTTGTTTCTTTTTAATTTATTCATTTTTAATTTTTTTAACTTTTTTAAGATTTTAAGATTTTATTTATTTATCAGACGGAGAGACAGAGACAGCGAGAGAGGGAATACAAGCAGGGGGAGTGGGAGAGGGAGAAGCAGGCTCCCTGTTGAGCAGGACCCTGAGATCAGGACCCAAGCTGAAGGGAGACGCTTAACGACTGAGCCACTCAGATGCCCCTAAACAGATATACTTGTAATACTAAATGATGTACCAATAAATATGCTGTGCTGATTCTTGGAAGGTGTTCCCAGGAGAGCAGGCTCACTGGAGTAACCAACATGAGAATTCAAGTCTCATATCTCCCATGGCAGGAAGCATCACTGACCTAAAAGCCCCAGCCACTTTGCTTTCAAATCCATTACCATGTTTGCACAAAGTTCATGCTTCTCAGGTGCTGTTCTTGGTCACTGAGTGTGGCAGGAATACTATAGTAGGTCTATTCCTGGGATGTGTGTGACTGTTCTGACGGGTGACTTTGGTTCAGGATATCCCAGCAGCCTTGTGGAACTCTCCCTACAAGTGAACTTCTACACAACCTTCTTTCCTTCTTTCTGTTCTTCTCTTGAGGTCATACTTGCACCACAGTCTAATAGCTCTCCTACCCTCCCCCAACTCTCTCCCCATTTTCTCCTATGGGCATTAGCCCTAATAGATTTTTAGCATGTTCAACCCTGTCTTGGTATTGGCCTCTTGAAAGATGGACCAACTCATGTGCCTTTGAAATTACCAATGTTATTTGTTGAAAGCGTGGAGATTCTTAGAGTGGTTTGAGATGAGCATACTGTGATCTAAAATTACAAATATTGGGCTCATTCATAACAATAAAACTCTGAGAGTTCCAGGAATTTTGGAGGGAATTATAACAAAACAGTATTTATACTGTATACTTAGTATTTCAGCAGTTTTATTTTAATTTTTTATTCTAACTCTGGTTATATTTATCAGGATAGTGGTCTCCCAAATGCATCCTTAGTTTCTCGGACCATTCTTTTGCTTATAGAGGTTGTATGCCCAATATCCGCTTGCTTTCTCTCTCAACAGTCTTCAACCTTTATTGTCTTATTCATCCTTCAAGATTGGTTCCAACTAATTCTGTAATCAGTTGTAAAGCCTTTCCTACTCTTCCCAAGCAGAGTATTTCTCTGTGTTTTCCTTGCTTACAAAGGACTTTTATTTAGTATATTACTGATTATAGTCACTTGCTATCATATTTGTTACATTTTACCATGAGATCCTTGTGTTATATCTCGTGGTGGAAGTTTCTTTTGGGTGGGTTGCATTTTATGAATATGTGAGTCCCTCTCCTTTCAGAGATCAGTGCCCACCTCACAGTACTTACTCTGTGCACTTACAGAGCTGAGTGTAACTACTTTCTCAGTCACGGCTATTTAATAGGGAAGCACCTGAAAGTTTTGCAAGTTAGAGCCCACCAGTGGGGACAATTTTTACCATTTTTGCCTGACTCTTGACTACTGAAAAATAATGTTAATTATAAAGTTACATATTGTTCTGTACCAATACTTTTTTAAAAAGCTAATAATGATTTAAGACTAGTCAATTGAAAAAAAAAAGACCAGTCAATTGAATCTTTGAATTTGAAATTATAACTACTTTCTACGAGTAGGAGAGATCTCACCTCCGACTTTTCACTCAAATTGCTTCCAAAGTGAATGCTCAACTCCATATTCTATTCTTCTCCTCAATATGTTGCAGCATTTTGGGGGCACCTGGGTGGCACAGTTAAGTGTCTAACTTAGGTCATGATCTCAGGATCCTGGAATCAAGTTCTGAGTCCAGCTCCCCGGCTCAGTGGGGAGTTTGCTTCAGGACTCTGTCTCTTCCTCTGCCCCTCCCCTTGCTCTCTTTCTCTCTCTCTCAAATAAATAAATACATTTTTTTTAATGGTGCAGCATTTTCTACATTATCTCAACATATTGCCTCTCATACTGCACTTGTTAGGAACCATCAGAATGATTTGTGTTTCTGTGGAGAAAAATCACCTTTCCTCGCCTGGGATTCACATCAGTTTTCCCTGTTTTCATGAGCCTTCTGCTAAAGGCCTGAGACTTTTAAAGACTTAATATCTGGACCCTTTTGAAGTCACAGCAGAGATCAGGTCCCGTCCTTTCATCTGGACATCTATAAGGCTGTGATGTGAGGAGAAAGACTTCTGACTCCTGCCAAATTTTTGTTTTTCTTCAATCTCTTCCCTCTTGTCTGCATCTGCCTGTCAAATTGCACTGGAGATACAGAAGAAGATTAGAGAACTTTTTTGCATATAACAGTGTCTCAAATGACCTTTTCGTTTTACGGCTTTGTAAAAACACATGAAAATATTGGTTTTTTTAAAATTTTTTTGTTTTTCTTATTTTTTTTAAAGATTTTATTTATTTATTCATTAGATAAAGAGAGAGAGTGAGAGAGAATATGAGAAGGGAGAAGGTCAGAGTGAGAAGCGGACTCCCCATGAAGTTGGGAGCCCGATGTGGGACTCGATCCCGGGTCTCCGGGATCATGACCTGAGCCGAAGGCAGTTGTTCAACCAACTGAGCCACCCAGGCACCCCAGTTTTTCTTATTTTTTTAAAGATTTTATTTATTTATTTGACAGAGAGAGAGAGAGAGATCACAAGTAGGGAGAGAGAGAGGCAGACAGAGAGAGAGGGAGAAGCAGGCTCCCTGCTGAGCAGAGATCCTGATGCGGGGCTCGATCCCAGGACCCTGAGATCATGACCTGAGCCGAAGGCAGAGGCTTTAACCCACTGAGCCACCCAGGTGCCCCAATTGGTGTTTTTTTAAAACATGATATAACCCCTGGTGAACAAATTCAACTATATTTGGTTGCCAGCTGTTGTAGAATAATTCAAATTGGGCTAATCCTCCAAATTAGAGAATGGTGAAATTTGGTAAGAAACTTTCAGCCATGAGGTGAAGCAAAGCGAAAAAACTTCACCTGTTTCTTCTCTACTCCTGAAATATGTAATAGTTCTCTGTTGAATGTATAAAATTTTATTAGACATAATTGGATATGTTTTGAACTTGATTTTAAATTCATTCACTGTAATAGGAACTCTGTTTTTAGGGTGATTTGCAATGTTTCATGTAAGTAGTTCAGCAATAACCCAGATGCTGTGTAAGGGAGGCTCAGCAAATATTTCTGAAGTTCTCTGGCCCAAAGATCTGTATATATGATACCCTATACAGTCATCTACTCTACTATTTTTCATCATGAGAATGCATGAAACTTTCAGTGGGTTCTACAGCTACCATGAGTAGTGAGGTAGCAAGCATCATACTCATCCCTCTGATTTCAGATCCCCAAAATATAGAATTCTATCTCTTTCTTGCTAGAAATTAGCCTGGAGGTGAGCATAGATTTCCTTTTTCTGAGACTCTTCCTGATCTAAAAATCTCATTAATCTCCTTACTTTATTGAGCTAGAAGCATTTTTATCAAGTACAGGGAAATGGTGTGTTGTAGATGACAGGGAATATAAGCTTTACCTAACTGAAACCTCCAATATTTTTTTCTTCTTTTTCATCTGAATCTAGTCTTCTGCACTAAACAGCCAGAATTATTGTTTTCTTCTCTGTTTCCTTTATTGCTCTTCCCAATTTAGAGCAATCATTGGTAACTCACTGAACAGAGATGACTTTGTGTGTCTTTGGGGAGTTCCTATAATAATCCACATGTCACCTTCCCTATGTCAAGATATAATCTTCAAAAATAAACAGGTAACTCACACCATATGCAAAAACTAATTAAAAATGAGTCAACAACATAAATATAAGGGCTAAAACCATAAAAGTCTTAGAAGAAAACACGGTGGTAAATCTTCATGACCTTAGATTTTGGCAATGGATTCTTAGATCTGACACCAAAAGCAATAAGAGAACAGTAAGAAGAAAAAAAACAGATAAATTGGACTTCATTGAAATTAAAAAAATTTGTGCATCAAGAGACATTATCCAAAAAAGTAAAAAGAGAACCTACAGAAAATATTTACAAATCATTTATCTGGTAAGGGTTTAATATCTAGAATATATAAAGAACTCCCAACACTCAAGAGAAAAGACAAACAACCAGTTAAAAAAGAGCAAAGACTTGAATAGACATTTCTCTAAAGAATATTTACAAATGGGTAATAAAGACATGAACAGACATTCGACATCACTAATCACCAGGGAAATGCAAATCAAAGCCATAATGAGATACCACGTCACATCTACTGGGATATACTACCATAACTTCAAGTAAATGGAAAAATAACAAGTGTTGGGGAAATTGAACCTCCATTGCTGGTGACAATGTAAAATGGTGCAGCTTCTGTGAAAAAGAGTTTGATAGTTCCTCAAAAAGCTAGATATAGAATTATAAGACCCAGGAGTTACACTCCCATGTGTATACCTCACATCATTAAGAATCAGGGGCTCAAACAGATATTTGTATGCCAATGTCCAGTGGAACATTATTCATGATAACTGAGAGGTGGAAACTACCCAAGGTAACAGATGAAAGGATACCTGTTTGTTAACAGATGAAAAGGTAAACAAAATATAGTATGTACATATGATGAAATATTATTAAGCCGTAAAAAGGAATGAAGTTCTGTGCATGCTACATGGATACATGCTACATGCTACATGGATAAACCTTAAAAATATTATGCTTAGTGACATAAAGCAGATGAAAAGAAAACTATTGTATGACTCCACTTAACATGAAATATCTAGAATAAGCAAATTCATATACAGAAAGTGGGCTAGAGTTTACCAGGAGCTAGGGGGACAGGAGAATGGGGAGTTATTACCTGATTATATAATCTCTATTTGGGGTGACGACAAGGTTTTGGAAATAGATGGTGGTAATAGTTGCATAATATTATAAATGTAACCAACACTGCTAAATCATACACTTAAAAATGATTAAAACGGCAGTAAATAAATAAATACATGATTTCGTTCCCCTATACCAAATAGACAAGCCAAATTTGGAAGATGAGTTTAAACATCAGTTTAAGGCTACTGAAAATTGATATTTATTCCTAGAAAGATAATTTAGAGTAGAAACATCAGTGTTTTATAAGAACCATGAGAAGAAATAAGTATTTCACCCTTTGTTCAGTAGGTTTCCTGTTTGTAGAAGATAATTCTCTGAAAGAGGGACAAGAAGGTTCACATAAGCCTTGTTGTCATTGACAGCTGATTAAGACAACCCACATCAGAGGCTATTTGGGTTGGTAGAGTTTTCTATTAACTTCATATGAGTTTTTCTACAGGAATATTAAAAATTTTCCTTTAAAATTCTTATATAGGCTTGTCTTAGTTACTAAATCTTATAGTCTGTCAGTATTAACAAAACATAATAGCTCTCACTAAGGCTTTAGTCAACTTTTCTTTCTTCTTGTTTTTTCCTGTCTGAAGTTAGTAATAGGATCTACTAATACTTTCAAATAATTACTTTATTTCTGCTTGGATGACCCCTTGGATTAGGACTAAAACTTAATAACTGCATAACACCTTTCTTCAGAGAAATCTTAAATCCTTGGACTTATTTCCATTCTAATTTGTTTTGTAATCTTAACCTTTTTGGAGGGTAAGGAAGATGGCAAGAAGTGAAGGGAAATAGTAAGAAGTAGCCAATAACTAACTTTTTTATCCTCTTACGTGGCAACTGACCAACACATTAAAAAAAACTTCCTGAATTACGCTTCTTGATGCTAAGATACCCTTAGTTTGGATTTGCAATAAAATTTTTGCTAGAAGTAAAAAATTATTTGTAAGCTCAAGTCTGTGTAATCATATGAAAGCTTCATAATATAAAGTGGTATCTAGAGATAAAAATACACACACAGAAACAAATATAGGCACATCACAATCCTAGATTTTCTCTCAAGTTTGTGCTCCTGTTATAGCCTTTGAAGGGGACATGATAAGGGCTTGAGGGGAAGAGAGGGAGGGGGAGATATATGTTAAACATAAAGGATACTTAAGTAACTTAAGGATAAAATATTTATGATGTCAGAAATTGGGTGAGGATAAATAGAGTACAGTGACTTTGATTAGTCCTAGAAAGAAAACAGCTATAGTGAGCAGAAAAGAAGGATGGGTTAAAAAAGATGAGTACAAAAAAATGGGCATTCTTGGAAGAACTACATAAAATAAGTGGGAGTGGGGACACTGGCGTCTTTCTCATGCACTTTCAAGTGGCCAGGTTGTTGTAGTGTTAGATTACCTGGGTCTTTTGCTTTTCAAGATTGTTTCTTCACTTGGTTACACCTATAGGTTCAGGAGCCTCCTCGCCCTCCAAAATGTATAGGTGTTCATGTTCATGTTGCTCTAGTTTCTCCTATAAAATTGTCGAAAACCAGAATGAGGACTCCACCATATTCTAAGAAGGGAAAAACACCTCAGATACCTGAGCATACCTAGCCTCTGTTGCAACTGAAACATTTCAGAAGACATTTTAACTGTTGTAATCAAAACAACTTCTCCATCAGAAGCAAATGACTAATTTGACCATTGCTTTACAAGATCTTTTAGTAAGGCAGTTACGGGAACAGTGTTTTGTCATTGACTCATTCCTTCATTGACCCTGATGCTATACCTCACCTTACAAGTGCTTAGCTAGTGACCTTTTTTTTAAGTAGTCTCCACATTGAGTATGGAGCCCAATATGGGGCCGGAAGTCACAACCCTAAGATCAAGACTCAAGCAGAGATCAAGTCAGATGCTTAACCAACTAAGCCACCCAAGCGCCCCTAGTTAATGACTTTTTGACATAACATATCTTGAAAAGTTATACTACTTTTCAGACCATGACCTTTTCCCCCCCAGAATAGCATGATTTTCACTATGAAGCACACTGAATAAACATGCTATAAGAAGTGGTATTTCAACATTATGATTTCAGACAAAGACATACTTATCACTTCATTCAAAACAAGTTTTTAGACAGAGTACAGCATGTGGAACAAATTTAAATTGCACACTGTGAAGGATGCACCCAAAATATTTTCCTCTGTGTAAACAAGACAAGCAAAAGAGATGAGAACACAGCATCTTCAACTAGTTACTCACATGGGCTATTTTGAAGTGTTCTGGAGTATTCTCAGAGTTATTTAGTCTTTATTTTGCAAACCTAAAGGTATATTTCTGTTCTATAACTTTGAGTGTAGATTTGAGTGCAAGACAACAATGCACCTAAGAATGGTTGAAAAATTGGCCAAGAGAATGATGAACAAACCCTCCAAAGAATATACACCCTTCCTCTAAAATCCACCATCCAGTATAGTCTTTTGTTACATTTTATGTATAAACTATATTTACTTTAAACTACTTGTTAATTAGAAGAAATTATTTTCATCATTCAATTCATATATTTTTCTAAGAAGATTATTCGGTATCATGGTTTTGGTATTGATAAAAGCATAATAAATTTCCTTGTTAAATTTAATGGATTTTTATTGAATGGTCAAGTTGCTTCACTTCTCTGAGCCTTCCTTTCTTCATCCTAAAGAGGGCTAATAAAACTGGCCCTGTGAGTGCTGTGGGGGTTTTAAAATAAACAAATAAATAATAAAATAAATAAATGTCATGAGTAAATAGTTTCAAGCATTTCTGCAGCATTTATTTATTTACTGGTAAATTTTGTGTTAATAATAAAACACTGCTGGGGTCTTGGGTGGCTCAGTCAGTTAAGCATCTGACTCTTGGTTTCAGCTCAGGTTATGATCTCATGGGTCATGATTTCACAGGTCACGGGATCTAGCCCCACATGGGGCTCTGTGACCAGTGGGGAATCTGCTTGAAGATTCTTTCCCTTTGCCCATCCCCTCTAAAATAAACATATAAATCTTAAAGAATAATAAAAACAAATCACACTTATTTATACATTAAAATAGTTATTAAGTATATGAGGTACTAACATTCTTTCTTTGAAAACTCAAAAAGATTAATTTAATGGATTTCTTTTTTCATTTAAAGGCTCTTCACTTGGTGGCAGCATTTCACAAATGAAGTAAAGTCATTAAGCAAAGGAATACACTGATGGAATAAAAGAGTGGAGTAAGGTATAGCCTCAAGCCTTGAAGGAACTTGCCAGTTTTTAGAGAAGATGAATATATCTGTGCATAAGAATGTATAATATGTAACAGCTGATGTAAATTATAAAGAAGTAGGACCACATTTTTAAAAACGAATAAGCATACCTGAGCTTATACACCAAAACTACAGTTATCTACTTTAAAGAAGTTCCCCTGGAAAGTATACACTGTCATTTCTCAAAAACTTATTTGACTGAAAGATAAATTGTGATGATAAAGTAATGGGAATGGTATCACAGAGAAGCACTAGGATATAAAATGCCCAGAACACAGATAAGTGGGATCTTTCCATGATCTACTTTCCTTTCAACATTATATCTATATATCTATATCTATCTATCTATCTATCTATCTATCCATCCATCTATTTATATATCTTAATTTTTATTTTAAGTAGGCTCCATGCCCAACATGGGGCTTGAACTTGTGACCCTGAGATCAAGAATCATATGCTCTGAAGACTAAGTCAGTCAGGTGTCCCTCAACATTTTCTATATAAGATTATAACAAGGTTCAGAAGAGCTGATACAAAGGAACACTCGATTGCTAAAGTCCCATTCAAGAAGGTATGTCAAGCTCAGATCCCACAGTGTGGACATTTTTGCAATGGCAAACAACCAACCACAAAAGGAAGTGATTTTGAATACTGAGTGAATAGACTCATTCTAGAGGATATTCTTTTTCTTGCTTAAAACCGTTGTTAGGAGGCAATGGTGGGAGTAAGGCATAGTCTTATACCTTCCTATTCAGCAGAAACAAGCATTTTCAAAGGACATTTGTGGACATGGAAGCATATTCAAAAGGAGTTTATATGTCAAGAGAAGTAAGGCTAGGGGCACCTGGGTGGCTCAGTCAGCTAAGTGGCTGCCTTTGGCTCTGGTAATGATCTCAAAGTCCTGAGATCAAGCCCTACATCAGGCTCCCTGCTCAGTGGGAAGTCTGCTTCTCTCTCTCCCTCTGCTGTTCCACCTGCTTGTGCTATCTTGCTCTCGTGCTCTCGCTCTATCAAATAAATAAATAAAATCCTAAGGAAAAAAAAAAAGGGAAGTAAGGCTAATGAACTTTGTGTGTCTGAGAGGGGTCTGCAATCAACATTAGCCTTGGTACAAGTAATTGGTCACCCCATATGAACCAGGTAAAGACTCCAACTAAGTGAGATTGAGAATAACACTGAATCAGGACACAAAGAAGTTCCAGAAAGGCATTCTAATGGCTTCTGACCAGGCTCTTCAGTGTGTCCTATGACCTTGCTTTGGTAATTAGCATCATTGCCATCAGACCACCATACGTGACCTGAATATTTTGGTATGTTTATTCCATTATGTGAGTTCATTTGTGTTCAACCAATTCTTTTTTCCCAAGTTAAAAAAAAAAAAACCCAAAAACCCTAAAGGTTTTATTAAGGGGAGGTTCTTAAGCTGAAAGGACATTGTATTTCTGATCCAAATGGACACTGTATACTCTTAACATCCTGATTTGCTTACAAGCAGATAGAGTATTGGTCCCATTATAGAGTGAGCAGGCCCTTTCAGTAAATATCCTTACATTAACCAAGGATTGTACGTGGTTAGTGCTTAAATTTGTTTCCCTCAAAGTAGACACACAGAGGTTTCTTTAGTACTATACTGACATATACCTCTATTTCAACAGTATCATCATTCCTAAATGGGTCACAGCAGGGGAACTCAGACTTTGTAAGGTCCCTGGTGAAGCTGGTTATTTGGTGTGTGGGCGTCCTGTGACATAGTCTTTGCTCTTCCCCATCCTGTTCCATGCCCCCAAGAAGCTGACCTGGAAAGACTGCACTATCCAGGCTCATTTGCCCCCTGGCATTTGGTTGGGTTTGACAAATGCAATGCAGGATATTGGAGAGTGAAAAGAGGAAGAGGCCAGGGTATGTATTCCTGCTGCTCTCTGCCTGGTTTAGCAGTCTCTGTGTTCCTTTACAGATGGCCTCAGCTCTCGTCAGGTGGCTTCTCTCGCAGGGTTATAGCCTTAGCCTTACCCTGCTCCAGTAGAGCTCTCCTTCGGGAATTCCTGCTGTCTCCTCCATATCCTCTGTTGGTTCCGTATCCTTGACAATCAGTCCCTACATCAAACCCTCTTTGATTTCCCCATTGAAATGGTTTCCTGCTCGAAACATATATCTTCAATGCATTATTTTCTCATACATTATTTTTTTTCTCATCAACACAAATATTTATTGATACTATTTATACAGCAAATTAGGTCGAATGTGAAGTTTGGATAACTTGAGGTCACCACTTGCTTGTGCACAAAGGTATTCTCTTATTTATAAATGAACATTTCTCTTGGCCATCCTTTAGTTTTTGTTCAGATATTGGCCTCTGTCAAATATTTAAAAATTAGCTTAGTTTCTATTAAACAAAACTAAAAGTGATTCCGTGACAGTGACTGTATGGTGACCAAAAACATCTGATGTCAAACGTCATTTAAAACTGTTTCTTGGGGCGCCCAGGTGGCTCAGTGGGTTAAAGCCTCTGCCTTCGGCTCAGGTCATGATCCCAGGGTCCTGGGATCGAGCCCCACATTGGGCTCTCTGCTCAGCAGGGAGCCTGCTTCCCCCTCTCAGCCTACTTGTGATCTCTGTCTCTCTGTCAAATAAAATCTTTTTAAAAAATTTAAAAATAAATAAAACTGTTTCTCGGGATGTCTGGGTGGCTCAGTCTGTTAAGCATCTGCCTCTGGCTCAGATCATGATCCCAGGGTCTTGGGATCAAGTCCTGCATCAGGCTCCATGGAACCTGCTTCTCCCCCTGCTTGTGCTCTCTCTCTCTCTCTGACAAATAAATAAATAAAATCTAAAGAAATAAAAAAATAAAAAAACCCCACCAAAACTAAAAAGAAAACAAAACAAAAACCCCTGCTTCTTGATCATCTCTGTCAGTTTGTGCTACTTACGACAGAAAGGGATTTTATAAATTCCAAGCCTTATCTGAACAGTCTGCATATAAAAGTTGTCTTTTAGTTTCGTGAAGGGGTATCCATGAAGCTGTGGACCTCTGCATTCTTGCCTTTGCTGGTCGATAACAGCCATCCTTCCAACTGTCCTCTTTCAGGCGACCACAGGTTTTAGGAGCTGGTGAGGATCTGCGAATAGGTTGTGCAAGTTTGCTGTGAGGCGCGGGCATACCCCCAGCAGGAGGGGAAGTGGGTCTCAGCAAGCCACTTCTCACTGTGGTTGTTCCTGCAGATCTGGTTGAAGTGGGGCTGTTGATATTGTTGGGAGGATTTGCTAGGACTGTGTGCTCTGAGCCATGGGAGGGTCTGGGCGGGGAGGTGGTTTCTATGAGCTGTGTTGTTGCTTTGGTACCTGGAGAACTAGAGCCATGGTTGTTAAATGCTTTTACTGGTTGCTGGAAGGCCAAAGGAGATGATACTGCAGGGAAGCAGAATTTGCCTGGAGAAGGTATGATTGAAGCCGGAGGCTGCATATGAGGTATTCCTCCATTTGACACTTGAAAATTTAAGTCACTTCTGCTGCTTTTCACTGAGTCAACTTGCATGTTCGATGTTTGGGACTCTCATTCATTATTTAATTTAATTCCCACAATGCCCCTGTTAGAAGTATCACTCTAAAGATCACCAAAACAGAATCATACTTACCACAAAGTTGTAACTTAGACATAAATCTTCATTTGACTGACTCTGAGCCCTTGCTTCCTCCACTTCATACAGTTTCCTTCTAGGTTTGTTAGTACTTACTTAGCAAATCATCCATCAGTATGCTATTATTATTCCAATTTTGCAAACGAGAAACTAAGAATCAAAACCACTACTCGCTCCACCCACATAGTTGACTGTTCACATTATCATGATTTTACTCTGCCACTGTCTTTATCACATTGTCTTAACTATTGCAGGAAATTTTTGTCCAGAGAGATAAAAGTTAAAAATAACTTCAGTGTTCCTTTCAGGAACTTCCTGAAAAAAATCCATTTTTAATGAACATAAGACTATTTGGCTTTTCAATAGATAGCATCAAATAATTCTTGGCTTTCTGATTCTTCTATACCTTTACCTGAAAGCCCTCATTTTGCTGTGCCCACAAATCCTAAAGCATTCTGCTGTGATTTTTATCCAATCCTAATTAAGACCTATCCCTTGCCTTGAAAGACTTGCCTTAAACCAAATATCCAAACTTCATATCACAACTTTGTTCTCTTCTCTCCAAGATGCTACTAATTCATGGTCAAAGCAGGGTTCTGCCTTACTGAGGTGAGCAATAAATTCAGATTCACCTTTTCAACAGGTTATTTTGGTGGTACTTTTGAGGATCCAGCTTTTGGCAACACTAACACTTAGGGACTTAAATAATCATCCAAGTTCAGTAAGATAGGAAGAGGTGGAGCTGAGATTTGAATGGAGGCCTTCTGACCCTGGAGCCCTCTCATAAATAGCACACATTTTTGTCTGTAATAAGCTGTAATATTAAAAGAAAATGTGACAAATTACTTAGCATAAATGTTACTACTTGGTCACTAGCGTGTTTAACACAGTCCCTGATGGCTTTGTATAACCGAGCATTATCTTTTCAGGTATTCAGAAAAAAAATTATTAAAAATTAGTCTTTTTTTTATCATTTTCCAAGGCTTAACTTTTTAAGAATTTGTCATTTAGATTTACAAACTTATCAAGGTAATTAGCAAAAGTAATAGCATCTCTTTCTATATCAACTTGTCATATGAAAATGTTGAATTGTGTTTTATCATTACATAAAAGTAAAAAGGGGACTTGCCTTTATATGGTATTATGCATCGAAGTACTGATTTCTGAGTTGTCTTCACTGTGCAGCACACATTGTTTTATCATCTGAATGAAATAGAGCAGAATTTTACTTATTCTAAAAAAATGGTTGTTATAATAAAAGTAGATATTTCAATAAAATAGCATTTGATTTTACTCTTGAGATACCAAATGCAACAACTCAGAGAGACTTGAGGAAGAATTACCATTTTTAAATTACATATTTGAATGCAATTATGAAAATAGGAACTGATGAATAAACCAAAGGAATCAAGAAAGTTCCTAGAAAATTCTGGAAATAGATTCTCTTCCTCTTGTTTTTCAGGGTGACCTATGTCCTTTGGGAACTCTCGAACAAATCTGATGCAAGCAGATGTTAAGGTTTAATGTCTTTTTAGCCTGATGATATGGGGAGCAACTCACTAAGCAAGCTTCCACTGAGCTCTCAGGATTAACAGACTCTCTACCCTCTCTCTCTGAATCATAGTGGCTGATTCCCATGGCAAACTGACCCTCAGCACTGCCACACTGTCTGTCCTTGAACCTGTGCTCCCACCAGATAAGTTGTGTGCTTCCCTAGACTCAATTGTGTTTGATTCGAAACCTTGTCATTGTAATACTATAACAACTACACGTTAATACGACTTGACAACTACATATTACTCAAGACGACAGGTTGTAAAAGAAAAATGTTGCTGCTGTGAAAACTAAATTAAGTACTTCAGAAAGCAAATTGCTTTTTAAAATGAGATCAAATCAAATAATTATAAAGAATTAGGGAAAAAAAACCCTTTTAAGGCCTAGAAAATTTTGCTTTTAGATTTAAGATCTTTTTTCTCACTTGAAACACACTAGGAAATGTAGATGAATTATGAGTATAGTTTTTTGAAAAAGAATATCTGGAACTTTAGTCACCAGATTCATATTAAAAAAAAAAGCTGTGGTCTACTACAAAAGGAAGGTAAGTAAATATGTATTTATATGTTTGATGCAAAATTAAAAGTTCCAGTTTAATATGTATCTCTTTTATGATTGCTTAATATGACTGACATTTCTTGATTAACCAACTGTGATGGTTAATTTCATATGTCAATTTGACTAGGCAATGAGGTACTCATATCTGGTCACCTGATTGACCATATCTGGTCAAACACTATTCTGACTTTGTGAGGGTGTTTTTGGATGAGATTAACATTTGATTAGGTAGACTGAGTAAAACAGATTGCCCTTCCTAATGTGGGTGGAACTTACCAAATTAGTTTAAGGCCTAAATAGAATAAAATGCCTGACTCTCCCATGAGTAAGAGGAAATTCCTCCTGCCTGACTACTTGAGCTGGAATATCAGTCTTCTCCAACATTCACACTCAAACTAAAACAGCAAACTTCATTGTGTCTCAAGACTGCCAGCTTTCAGACTAGAATTTACACCATCGGCTCTCCTGGAGTCACACTGGAACTGTACCATAGACTCTTCTGGGTCTCCATCTTGTTGACTACAGATCTGGTGACTGTAAAGGTAATGGCAAAAAGAGGAAGAGAAAACAAGGAAGACTGAGGACAAGATGAGGAAGTAAGCAAAAACCAGGAGAAGGTGGTATCATTCAACCCCCAAAAGGAGAATTATGTCAAAATATCAAGGAGTATGAGGTCAAGGCAATCCCCAATGTATATATCAATATAGTATAGTTGTTGTGACCTTTATGGAAGAAATTTCACTGGAATGATAGGATTGAAGTCAAATTATAAGGACAGAAGAGAAAATCGTATCTCTACTTAATGAGGCATATTGGACACAAGGGGTTACTTCTGTCCCTTTGGTAACAAAGAGACAGAGTCTCTTTGGTAAAAATCGAAAAGATAGCAAAAGAAGTTTTTTCTAAAAAGTGATAAACCCAGAAGACCACAAAAAATAATGATGAAGTTTCAACAAGCTTTTGAAAGATGAGAAATGAATGGACCATGGTAATTGAGTTAGCAGTCTAGAAAAAGGTAAACTAAGGTGTGATGGGCAAGCAGACAAAGAATAAGATGATTCATGTCTCAGAACCCTGGAAGAACTTGGGAACTCGAAGTCTAAGGGACCTTTGAAAGATCTGGCAATTTGTTAATGAAATAGCTTTTCACATCTTCTCCTCCTGTGTTTAGCCAGTGGGTACCCTGTCCTCATACTACAGAAGAGGGGAACTTCCCTCTCTAGGAAGGTTGAATCTTTCCCCAAACGATATGAAAATTCTCCCAGCTTCACTTAGACATACCAGGTGGGAGAATAGAGAATCACCTTCAGGGAAAATCTGCCTGTGGTGAAAAAAAACCCCACAGGGATACTGATATTTGTGTGCCCTTCAGTGAAAAAGCCATCTTACCGTTAAGTGATATCTATCACTGACAAATTCTGCTCATGCAAATAGAACTCTGAACATGAAATGCCACAAGAAAAAAAAAGCAAGCAAACTATTAAAAAAATAGAAAATGTAAGGGCGCCTAGATGGTTCAGTTGGTTAAGCATCTGCCTTCGGCTCAGGTCATGATCCCAGGGTCCTGAGATCGAGAGCCCTCTGCTGCTCCCCCTGCTTGTGCTCACTTTCTCTGTGTCAGATAAATAAATAAAATCTTTAAAAAATTAAAAAATAAAGTAAAATAGAAAATGCAAGAAACTTCAAAAAATATTTTAATAGGATCTTCACAGAGGTGCAAGATGGTATTACATCCACAAAACAAAAATAGAATGTTATTAAAAGGGAATTACCATGCCTAAGAATGGGCTTTTGGACACTGAAAATATATGAGAACTAAAAGAATCAGTAGAAGGGGTGAAAGGTTAAGTCAGGAAAATCTTTCTAAAAATGGATAGAAAGGAAATTGACAATAGATGAAAATTAAAACAAATTTAAGGGATCTGTGTAGGAGGCCCAATATCTGAATGATGAGCGTTCCAGAAAGAAAATACAGAGGAAAGTATGAAAATGCCTTAAACCGAAAAAATTCCTAGACCTGAGGGACACAGGTGTCAGATTAAAATGACCCACTGGGGGTGCCTGGGTAGCTCAGCCAGTTAAGCATCTGCTTTTGATTTCAGCTCAGGTCACAATCTCAGGGGTGTGAGATCGAGCTCCACATTAGGCTCTGTGCTGGCTATGGAGTCTACTTGAGATTCTCTCCCTTCCTGTCCTTCTGGCCCTCCCTTCCTCACTCTCTCCCCCCCAACCAAAAAAAAAAAGAAAAAGAAAAGGAAGAAAAGACCCATTGAATTTGCAACCTTAAAAATAAAGGCAAATAAGGACCAAAAAAAAAAAAAAATCTTAAAAATTCTAGAAAGAAAAAAACCCAGGTCATATACAAAAGCTAGATTGTGAATGTCATTCATAGGAATTCTGAGCAGCATTGAGAAGCCTTGGGATTTAAGGAAGATCACATCCAATATAAGATTTCCAGATGACAGGGAAATCCATTCATGGAGACCGTATAGTAAGGAAAAAAAAGGATGTAAATTGTGTCAGGAATCTTGATTGCTGTGAAAACTGATGTAAGCAGGATTAAAAGGCATGAAGAACTCATGACCAGCAGTAGAATGGGCAATCAGCCTGGTCCTGATTTAGCCCCGGTACAGCAGGGCCTTGGCCAGCTGCTGTTTGTTCCCATATCTCTCTATTGAGGCAGACAGAAGGGGACCCCATGCTAATGAAAGTGTATGCTCCAGCTACCCCGTGAAGAAAATACAATCCTCTTTCAAGTCTTGTTTTTGAAAGCTTTCTTCTTTGTGATTGCCAATACCACCAAGAATTTCCCAAGGTGGAAAAATTCCCTCATAGGGACTACCTATTCTACAACTGACTTTAGTCTCCAGAATTACAGGTTACATTGAATATTACATCTTATATGACATGTGCTTTTCAAGCAATTGGTTGTTTCCCTTTGTGACAAAGGCACTCTTTTGAAGTCCGAGTGGAATTAAGGTATTGGGTTTATTTTCTTAACAATTGGCACCAGCATGCCTTTTGGGGAGGAAACTACCTTTGAGGAAATGACTTGATTAGCCACTGGGTAGAAGGTGGGGCCCTGTGGTGTGTGGTGTTCAGCAAAATGAAAGCCACAAAAGAGCCTGGTTAAATTGCTCTTAGGAGAATTATAGAATTTCTTTTGTTTCTGAGAGGGAGAGGTGGGGAAGATAGGGAAGCAAAAAAGGGAGGGAGGAGAGCAGAGAGTAGAAAGAGGAAATTATGATATGTGCTAGAGAATAGGAAGTAAAACAACCAGTGGAAAAATTAAGGTGGCTGAAGGATTTTCTACGAAGACATATATTGAAGACCCAACATAAACTATCTGCATTTCTACACTAAAGGCATTCCTCGGCTTGCCCATGCTATACCAAGTCTAAAAGTGTACCACACTCACAAATGGATGGACAAATTGGCTTGAGGATAGAGATGATTTTTATGCCTCAGTCAACTTGATGTTAAGTAGAGACAGCAAAGAAACAGATCTGACCTCCAAGAAGGGGAAGACTTTGGATTTCCACACTGCAAAATGAGAGTTCAAGTCTAGACCTGTTTGGATCTCAAGAGTAGAAGACTCCACCTGATACGTAGATTATATTCCTAGTAATGCCTCACTAACATGACAAAGTCTTAAGTGTGATTTTCTTTTCTTTAATGGCTGATTTCCTCTCACATTATTTTGACCTAAGCATTTTCAGTGCAAGCCACAGGTTGGTTTTCATTTAGTTACTTTCAGAAAACCCTGTGTGAAGTTAATTACCTCTAATGAATGGTATGTTTTGTTTTGTTTTGTGAGTTTCCCATGCTTCAAAAAAGGAGGCCAGTTTCTTATTAAACAAGGTTTTTGAAAAATCTGATTTCATTATGCACAGTTGTTCATCGTTTGTTTCCCTTATTTTGCGATGCTTAGTATTACTTTAAAAACCCTGTTACTATGTTGCACGTATGTGCCAGATTCGTTCCTCTGTCTGTCCCTTTTCCCCTCTCTGCATAAATGGATAGATTTTTTTCCTCTTACCTGTCCATTATCCAGTTTCTCATCTTCGTAGCTAGAAATTTTGCCCCTTGGCATCTTGCCCTCATAACAGAAGCGAAAGTAGAGCTTAACGGATCTTCCGTTTCCTTTTCCTACTTGTTGTTCACTGTCATTTTTTCTAAGCAGACTAATTTTCTTTTTGTGCTGACCCTCACAGACTAATTTAAAAGGCTCCTCTGTGTTAGTTCAAAGATTTTCCATAGTTAACATTGCTTCCTTGTGCTTCTGATTAAATCGGTCTCCATAATGAAACTCATCTGTTATAATCAGTTGATTTTTAAAAATACCAGAGGCATCATTTTACTTTTCTTTATCTCCAATATTGGCACATGTTCTTTTAACAATTCGATTCCTATTGCACTTACCGGAATATGCCTCTGATAACAGACATCTTCTCTTCTGACTAACCCACCATTTATTTGGAAGATCCCTACCTGCCTTCTTGAAAGTTAAACACAGTGAATCCATTCCTAGAGCAGAATAAGTGAGGTCAAGCATAGTTTCTAATCTCCTCTTTCAAGGTTTAGTTCATTTGCAAAACAGGACACAAAAATCCCATCAGACCATCACCAGGTTATGTTGTTAAATAGCAGAGTTAATTATTAGAATCTGCGCGCATCACTGGGGTAATCAATGAGAAAGGATCCAGAAAAAAGAATACTGCTACTTTTCTAGTTCTTGCATTGTCAACAATACCCTTACTCTGTTTTCCTTAAAAAAAAAAAAAAAAAAAAAAAATTGAAGCCACCAGAAGAAATAGCCTCATTATCCAACATGACCGTTAGAACTGCCAGCTTCTTTACTCCTCCTCTTCTCCTTGTTCCCAGGTGCGTTCCTTTCTTTGAGGATGTCTCCAGGTGTATCTGATATTCCATCCTCTCTCTTTCTAAAAACATCTACCCTACTGATTATTTCCTCCTACATTTTTAGTTTTGACCTATCGCATCAGCACTTAAGTATGTCTTAATCTTTCCCATCTTAAAAAAGATTTCAATCCTGCACTCCATTCTCACAACCATTTTAGCAGGATTTTCCTCCTTTTTTACAGTCAGACTTATAAAAACCTTTCTCTATGTTCATTGCCTCTGCTTTATCACATCCCTTTTGTCCCTCCACCCTCTCCGTCTGGCTTCCATCCCCATGATTCCAACCAAAATGACTCTAAAATCTCCAGAGACATTTTCTATTAAGATAAACGCATGGTCTGCTGCTTTCATTCGACCTGGCTTCTCCTTATTTGACACAGTTTACCACGTTTTACCAGCCATTGCACATACATTCCTTCTGTAAAACATTAGACCTGTGGCTTCCATCACCACCCACTGCTCTGATTTTATACATCTTTCTCTGGCCATTGCTTCTCAGCCTCCTTCTCTGGATCTTTCTTCTGCTTTTTGATTTAAACTAATTGTGGCAGCTGCTCGGGGCTTGGTCTAACTTCTTCCTCTCCTTTTTTTTTTTTTTTTTGTAAAGATTTTATTTCTTTATTTGAGAGAGAAAGAGAGCACACACAAGTAGGGGGAGGGGCAGAGGGAGAGGCAGGCTCTCCCCTAAGTAGGGAGCCTGATAGAGGGCTCAATTCCAGGACCCTGAGATCTTGACCTGAGCTTACCCATTAAGACACCCAGGCGCCCCACTTCTTCCTCTCCTAATCTTACATTCTTCCTCATGCACTCATATATTTGCAAAGGTTTTAGGTCCCATCTTTGATCAAAAGATTAATTTAAATCCCAGTGAATCTAAGGAAGAGTCTGGTGATTCCTATTTCTGAAGAACCTTTCTCTCTCAAGTCAGGGAATATTCACATAAACGAGTATGTGTAGTAGCTGACATTTTGCATATTGACATTTGCATTTTGCATACTGACATATTGACAAATAATCAAAATGGGGACTTCTTTAACAGATCATGAGCTCTTTGGGGCATTTTGATAGATTCATATTATCGTTCTTCCTCAGGTCTCAGTGTGATAGCACTCAAAGGATCTTTGTTTTTTAAGGTTTTTATTTTGGCTTCAAAAAGGCTATTTCTTACATTGGATCATTGCTGATTTCCTCCCAAGGAGAGCACATATTTCTAGGCTTTTGATACTATGACTTATTTTTATGACCAGGGTAGTTGATAATCATCTTACTTTTTTGAGATATAACTTAATCAAGATTAGCTCTCTGTTGGGAGAACTATTTAAAATATTTACTGTAGAAAATGCCTTAAAACTTTTTTAGTGCAATGTAATATTTTGTAGTTGAATGGACTAGCAGCATGGTTACTTCAATTACTTCTGAAAACCTTACCTTAACTAGGAACTTTGTTCAGAATCCTGTGTATTTGAGTATCAAGAAATGCCAGCCCAGTGAAAGAGTCCTTCTCTTTGGGAAATATTTGTTCCTGAATCAATCAGGCTGAAAGTCCTAGTTTTATGATATGCTAGCTATATATCTCATTTGATCCTTAGTGGGAGATTTCTTCAAGGAATATTGACTTCTTCAATTAACCAGTTTAAAATCTCTCATTATTTTTTTTTAAAGATTTTATTAATTTATTTATTAGGGAAGAGAGAGAGTGAGAGAGAGCATGAGAAGGGAGAAGGTCAGAGTGAGAAGCGGACTCCCCATGGAGCTGGGAGCCCGATGTGGGACTCGATTCCGGGACTCCGAGACCATGACCTGAGCTGAAGGCAGTCGCTCAACCAACTGCGCCACCCAGGGGCCCCTAAAATCTCTCATTATAATGAGCAATTATGTAGAACAGCAGAAAGGTGTGTGCTTTGACACTAAGCCAGCCTAGGTTCAAATGCTGACTTAGCCATCCATTACCTGTCATCTTTACTAGGAGAGGATTTAACTTTCCTGATTCTCATTTTATCACCTATAAATTAGTGACTGACTTCATTATTTTCAGAGCAGTTTTACAACAAAACCAGGGAAGATATGGAGATTTCCCACAAACCTCCTCCCTCTACACAAGCCTAGGGTCCCCCATTATTAACACCATTCATCAGAATGGTACATTTTACCAAGGATGAATCTACATCGACACATCATAATCACCCAAAGCCCATAGTTTGCTTTAAGATTCCTCCTTGCTGTTATACATTCTATGGGATTTGGTCAAATATATAATTACATATCTCCATCATTACAATATCATACAGAGTGTTTTCACTGCCCTAAAAATCCTATGTACTCTGCCTATTCATTTCCGGTCTCTCTTCCACCTCTACCCCTGGCAACCATTGATCTTTTCATTATCTCTACTGTTTTGTCTTTTCTAGAATGTCATGTGGTTGAAATCAAACAATATGCATGAAGCCTTTTCAGATTAGCTTTTTAGTAATATGCATTTAAAGTTCTTCCATGTTTTTTTCATGCATGGCTTGATAATTATTTCTTTTTAGTGCTGAATAATATTCCACTGTTAATATTCCACAGATGTATCACTGTTTATTTATCCATTCACCTATTGAAGGACAGCTGGGTTATTTCCCAGTTTTACCAATTATGAACAAAGCTGCCAGAATCAGCCATTGCACATTTCTACATGTGTTTTCAATTCCTTTGGATAAATGCTGAGGAAGGTGATCACTGGATTATATGCTAAGAATATGTTTAGTGCTGTGAGATGTTGCCAAACTCTCTTCCAAAGTGACTGTGCCATTCTGCACTCCCATCAACAATGTATGAAAGCTCTTATTACACCACACCTTTGTCAGCCTTTGGTATTGTCAGTTTTCTGGATTTTGGCCATTCTAGTAAGTATAGAGTGATATCTCATTGTTGTTTGAATTTGCATTTCCCTGATGACATATGATGTGGAGCATCTTTTCATATACTTATTTGCCATCTGTATATCATCTTTGGTGAAGTATTTTTTAAGATCTTTGGCCTATTTTTTAATTAGGTAGTTTGTTCTTTTACTATTGAATTTTAAGTTTTAATTTTAACTACTTTATATAACAATCCTTTGTCATATTTGTCTTTTGCAAAAATTACCTTGCAGTAGGTAACTGTCTTCTAATTCTCTTGAAATTGTCTTTCACAGAGCAGAAACTTTTGATTTTAATGAGGTTCAGCTTATTAATTATTTCTTTCATGGATCATGTGTTCACTGCATTATTTAAAAAGGCACTAAGGTCATCTAGGTTTTCTCCTATGTTGTTTTCTTGGAACTTCGTAGTTTTGCATTTTACATTTAGGTCTATGATCTATTTTGAGATAATTTTTGTGAAGGGTATAAAGGTTTGTGTCTAAGTAAACTTCTTTGCATGTGGATGTTCATTTGTTCCAGCTTCATTTGTTAAAGAATCTTCCTCCATTGTATTGCCTTTGCTCCTTTGTCAAAACCAGCTGACTGTGTTGGTATATTTCTGGGCTCTCTACTCTCTTTCATTGATCCGTTTGCTTACTGCTTCACTAATACCACACTGTCTTGATTACCATAGCTTTAGAGTATCTATTAAAGTTGGGTAGCATCAGTCCTCCAAATTTGTTTTTATTTCCTTCAATATTTGTGTTGGTTATTCTGGATCTTTTGCCTCTCCATATAAACTTTAGAATCTGTTTGTTGATGTCCATAAAGTAACATGCTAGGATTTTGAATGAGATTGCATTGAATCTGTAGATCAAGTTGGGCAGAACAAGCATGTTGACAATGTTGAGTGTTCCCACTCATGAACATGAACTATTTCTGCATTTATTTAGATTTTCTTTGATTTTTTAAATCAGAGTCTTATCATTTGCCTCATATAGACATTGTACATATTTTGTTAGATTTATACTAATGTATTTCATTTTCTTGAGTGTCAATATGAATGGTATTAGGTTTTTTTTTTTTTTAAAGATTTTTTTATTTATTTATTAGAGACAGAGACTGAGAATGAGAGGGGAGAAGGTCAGAGGGAGAAGCAGACTTCCCGCAGAGCCGGGAGTCCGATATGGGACTCGATCCCGGGACTCCAGGATCATGACCTGAGCCAAAGGCAGTCACTCAACCAACTCAGCCACCCAGGCGCCCTGGTATTAGGTTTTTAATTTCAAATTCTACTTATCATTTTTGGCATATAGGAATTCAATTGACCTTTGTAGATTAACCTGGTGTCCTACAACGTTGCTTTAATGGCTTATTAGTTCCAGGAAACTTTCATACATTCTTTTGGATTTCCGACATAGACAATCATGTCATTTGTGAGCAACTGTAGTTTTATGTCTTCCTTAACAGTCTATGTATGTTTTATTTCCTTTTCCTGCCTTATGATATTAGCAAGAATTTCCAGTATAATGTTGAAAAGGAGTGATAAGAAAGGACATCCTTGCTTCATACCTGATCTTAATTGGAAAGCTTCTAAATTCTCGCCATTAAGTATAATGTTAGCTACAGGTTTTTTGTAGGTAGTCTTTGTCAAGTTGAGAATGTTCCACTCTAGTCATAATTTGCTGAGAGGTTTTTAAATTTTTTTTTAAATCATGAATGGGCACTGGATTTTGTCAAATGCTTTTTCTGCATCTATTGATATGATCATGTGATTTTTCTTATTTAATCTATTGGTGTGATGGATTGCATTAATTGATTTTCAAATGTTCAACCAGCCTTGCATATCTCGCATAAATCCCACTATGTCATGGTGTATAATTGTTTTCACGCTTTTTTAGATTTGATTTGCTAATATTTTTTAGGGATTTGCATTTATGTTCATGAGAGATATGAGATCTGTAATTTTCTTGTATTGTACAATTTTGATATTAAAGAGGCTGGCTTGATAAAATGAGTCAGGAAATATTCCCTCTGCTTCTGTCTTCTGAAAGAGATTGTAGAGAATTGGTATAATTTCTTTCTGAACTGTTTAGTACAATCCACTAGTGAAACTGTCTGGTCCTGATGGTTTCTGTTTTGGATAAATTGGTTTTAATTATGCCTATGTTATAGGATTATTGTGACCATTAGATGAAATGAGGTATGGAAAATAACTGGTAGTAATAATAATTCGAGTAATAATAATTAAGTCCCCAGTCAGGACCGAAAGCTTCCTCTAGATATCTATGTGTTTCTGAAATGGACTTATTTCCAGTTAGAGATAATAATTAAAATATGGACAAGATTTTGTGACTCTTTGTACGTATATTATATAGTTTTATTGCTTAAAATAACCACTTGTTTGACAGGACTTACCCCTATTTTGTATGAGGAGGTAGAGTGTGGGAATTGCTAGGTACTTTCTTCATGCTTCTCTTCTTGGGTCAATGCCAGAGGCAGGTGGTGTAATCAGAGTCTCCCACAACCTTGCAGTGTATTGACAGGATTAGACCTCCGTAGATTGAAGTAATTCTTAGATACACTGTAATAATATTCAGCATGATGTGTTACAAATAATAAATTTTTCATGATTGTCAAGAGTCCACCTAGAAATACTACAAAGTGTGGCAGAAACCTAATACTTCTTTTACTTTTTTATTGATGGTAGTCAAAATAATTAAATATTAAGCCTACTTGCAATACAAACTGAAGGAAAGCGGCAAGCTACTTAGAATGTTAAATTATTTTTATTAGAGTTGGAAATAAGTGGTTTTTTTTTTTAAGATAACCAAGAGAGTTTCAGATTATGTCCCAGGTGATGAGTGTTTCATTCAATCTAATTTTGCATTTCTGATACCTCGGATGGAGGGTTTTAGAATTTTGATCATTGTAATATGCCAATCTCACATCCTATTCCTATGTTCCTATGTTAGTGGATTTTGTTATTATTACTATTTTTTACTATTTTATTTTATTTCCTCTTGAGAGGAAGAGAGAGAGAGAGAGAGTGAGCATGCACAGGGGAAGATGCAGAGAGGGAGAAGCAGACATCCCCTGGGCAGGAAGCCTGATGCGAAGCTAGATCCCAGGAGCCTGGGATCATGACCTGAGCTGAAGGCAAACACTTAACCACCTGAGCCAGCCAGGTGCCCCACCCCCCTCTATTTTAGTGTTTTTTATACCTAAATGAGAATCACGTAATCAATTTCTTATTTTTTACCCCCAGCATATGCACACAGACAGACACACACACACACACACACACACACACACACACACACACTCAGACATTAATTTCTGATTAACTACTTAGTGAGCTTTAAACTTTTTGTTCAGTACATAGACAATATGAGAACATAACTGAAATTAAAAGCTTTTTGACAAATTAGACAGTTAATTAACTACACTATTTTTAGCTACTATTGCAGTCTGAAGAAAATAACACCAGTAGAAAAAAGGACTTTTTTTTTTTAAGATTTTTATTTATTTATTTATTTGACAGAGAGAGAGATCACAAGCAGGCAGAGAGGTAGGAAGAGGTAGAGGGGAAGCAGGCTCCCTGCTGAGCAGAGAGCCCAATGCGGGGCTCCATCCCAGGACCCTGAGATCATGACCTGGGCCGAAGGCAGATGTTTTAATCTACTGAGCCACCCAGGCACCCTGAAAAAAGGATTTGATGTTACAACTAGTTTGAACATCAAACAGCAGAGATAGTTAGAGATCGGAAATATTGAGTAACTGTGCAAATGGATGCAACACAGCCTTCCTCCCCCCGACCCTTGCCCCTCTCTTCTCTGGGAGTTGGGGGTGTAGGGGTGCGGCTTCCCTCCACTGGATAGAATTTCTTCCTTTATTTATAGACAAGCATTACTCATTGCACTGTTACCAGTGTTCTATAATATAGAGTTGTAAAATACTCTAAAGACAATGAAAGCCAAAGAGTGCCTATGGTATCAGTCCTTAACCCTGAAGACTGCTCTGAAGCCTTAAACCATGCATAGTTTTCTACTGAAGCACATGTTTTTCCCTACACTTGGAAAATGGTGATAGGGCTTTCTACCTTATGAAACATTGTAGTCAAGTTTGAATAGTCACTGTTTTAGTGTAGCTTATTTTGGGACAGAAATACTTGTTTACTTCTTAGAGCAAACCTGAATATCAAAAGAATTCATGAGATTCCATATTGGCATGAGAGAATGGGCACAGGGTAACTTCTAAGCTTGCGTTTTGACTAAGTCGTGGAAAAGTTAAATAAGCCATTTGGACCTTTGGACAATCTTTATGGTCTCTTCCAAATCTACGGTTCTAAGAATTTTTTGCAAAGAAATCATTTATTTGGCCCCCAACTCAGCCCAAATCTACTGAATCAGTCTTTGCGAGATTAGCGAGAGTTTCTAGAATTGGGCATTTTTCCAGCCCTCGAAAAGGAAGTGAGGTCCTGAAAAATGTGTTCTAATTTGCATATTGCTCCCCGTTGTTCACAAATTTGATACAGAATCTCATCTTGAAGCTCAGCAAGAGAACATGGCTTTGATTTTTAACAAGCTTCAGTGATTGGACCTGGTAATGCAGTGACCAGAGGTGTCCCAACATCAGGGACTGCTCGTTGTTGGTGTAAAAAGCCTCCTTAGCAGCCTTGTTTGCAACTGAGCCAGGGGGAAGGAAAGCAAACATAAAAGGGAGAAAAAAAAGGAAAATGGAGATTTGCTACTTTTTGGAATGTCTGTTATTTGAGGAATGTTGGTATTTTCATTTTTGAGAGCTTTCAAAAGTGTTGAGTTTCTCACTGTGATCAATGCGTTTGAATAGCTTAACTTATAGCATTTGATGGAGGTTGTATTTTTCTCTTTATGAGAATGCAGTTCTCATTAGCACTAGTGACAATTTCACATTGCTCTTGTCCTAATTTGCAACTATCTTTTTCTTTTTGGAAAATGGATATTCTCTTTCTACCTCTCCTAAAACTTCTGTAGCTTTAAATATTTAGGTGGATTTAAAATGTGTTTTAAACTCCTTTCTTCTATAACTTCCAAATATTCGCAAGTCATATCTTCATGCAACTTACTTAGGGAGCATATCATGGTAAATAAGTGATGGAAAGAAGTATCAAAATAAGAGTTTGATTTCTTTAGTGGGACGCTTAACGCACCCTTCATTAAGAAAAAAATACACATTTGCAACAAACTCCTTTAGCGTGTGTGTGTGTGTGTGTGTGTGTGTGTGTATGTGTGTGTATGTGGGCGCACACGTGTGTGTTTTCCTGCATCTGTTGTAGACTCCTGAGACTATTTTTGTATAAACTGTAATTGTCCTTTTTTGGAAATCAATACAGAGTAACAAGTCATATTTCCTCTAGATAATAGTAATTCTTTAAATGGAAAGTACCTTTGGCCATTGTTTCATTTTATAGAAGTTCAAATTATTTTGGTATGATTAATGAGAGCAGCAGTTCCCTGACATTCTTAATAACTGTATCCTGTTAGTTTAAGACCTCACTTTGCCCAAATGATGATTAAATGCTCCAATTATAGTTAGATGTAACACAAATAGTTCTTGTGCTTGACTATGACAGAATTTGGAAACTATAGTTTGATCAAACCAGTACCTCTTGGGTATTAGAGGGTATAAATAAGATATTACTGTAGTCACCTTGTTATCTTGCTGGTGCTTAAGCTTCATTGACTGCTCTGGGGTAGTTTTCCAGGTTATCTGAAACTCAAAGAAGCCTACCATATAAATCAGTAATTGATGGAATCTCAAAATGCCCTAATAATATTGATTTCCTTAAAGACCTCCCCAGCTCTGACTCCAGTCATCTTTGGTATTCTGAACATGGCTGACCCTTCTGAGGAGGAATAAAAAGAACTTGTTCAGATCACAGCCAGGACCTTTGTGCCCTCTGTTCTTGCTTGTCTCTGTGATTCTTATATTCGAGGAACCTTAGTTTGGTGATGCATTTAGAGTTACCTCTCTGGCCTCCTGGATTCAGTTTTGTACACTGCTTTGATTCTGGTTCCCCCCCCCCCCCCGCCGCCAAATTTCAAATAAGAAATTCTCTGTGTTCCTGCCATGACACACATCTTGCCCCTGAATTATTGTGAAGGCCAAAAGTAATCTTCAGTCTTGCAGTTCTCCATTATTTTCAATGAATCCAAAATAATCTTTCTTAAAACCCAAATTTCAACTTATCATTCTCTGCCTTAGGGTCTTCAGTGATAATCTCTTTTCCCTCCGCTCCTTTGGGAAGGGAAAGAAGCCCAATTTATGGCTCCAGTCACAGCTCATGCCTTGACTCACCACACACGCTATGTTCTAGTCAAGGTATTTTAGACCGGGATGCTCTGGCCAGCAGCATCGGCACTACTTGGGAACTTGTCAGATATGCAGATTCCTCAGGTTTCCACCCCACACCCACAGAATCACAAACACTGGGATGGAGCCCAGTGATTTGTGTTTTAACAAGACCTCTAGGGGATTCCGAAGCAGGCTCAAGTTTGAGAACCACTGTTTTCATCCCAAACACTAGCAATTCTAAAGCATGATTTCTCTTTCACCTTTCCAGAATTAATTATCTGCCTTCCAAGCCCCAAACTCAGTTCCCAGTGCTTTACCCACATCATCATTCATTCATTCTTCCATTTGTTCTTCAGTACAAGATGAAACCTCATCTGAATGCTCTGTACCGTCCATACTAGGTCCCACATCCCTTCTTTGTGTCCCCATGCAAACTCTGTGCTATCTTTATGCTACTCCTTGCCAGCTAATAGCCTGATATTTTGCCATCATGCTCCCTCCTCCTCTCGAGATCATAATTACTACATGAGTAGGGCAGCAAGCTGATGGTTCTTTTTTCAACCAAGCTGATGGTTCTGTGAAACTTCTTTTTTCTTAGGTGAGCATAATGCCTGAAGCAAAATAGATTAGTAAATATGAAACAAATGTTTACTGGATGAATATATTAAAGCTATTTGCTATATATCGGCTTCTAATTGTCATTTAAAATGACTGATATATCATACATATATATGAAATGTCTGTGTTTCCTTAGTTTAATTTTATGATTGAAAAAAATCCTCAAGTGTACAGGTCACTTTTTTGGTATGTCCTCCTTTTCTTTCATCAATACTAAAGGAATATTATCTGTACATGTAATTTTATTTCAAAGCATTACCTGAAATGGCATATCAGAAATGCTTAGAATCATTGATTATTGTAAGGAGGAGGATGGGCGTGTAGCCAGGAAGATGTCTATAACGGGACTAAGTTTGAATGGAGCCCTCATTATTCATCTTTGATCATGCATGTTAATGTATGCTGATTAACAGTATACAAAGTCTTCTGGAGTTTTCTTGGAATACTGGGCTTATTTATTTATCTGGATTTTGAAAGTATGTTCTCCTATTGCCAAGCCTGTAGTCTTTTCAGATAGGTAGTAACATTTATTCCAGAAAAAAAGGCTGACAGAAAATCAGAAGCTAGTGAATTCCCTAAAATCACTGAATGACTTCTGCCGAAGAAGTTCTACCTCCACTAGCGCTCCCTTGGGTAAATGAAAGAGTAAACAGAGATATCTCTAAGGTATATCTTAATAATTTCCAGGTTCATTCTTAAGAAAATCAGTGGATGAGTTGAGTCAGGGTCTCATCTTATGGAATAGCTTCTGAAATTCTACTTCAGAAATGGTTAGTGAAGATAACCTGAAAAGTATTTCAACCATGGTATAGCTGGTAATGCCAATGCCGTCAAATACCACTAATCACTTCACTTCCATCTTAAAGCAAATAAGAACTGAGTATTGAAATGTATTCCCTTATGTGATCCAGTTTTAGTCCCTGGAATATGGTGTTCAACGTATGAGAAAATAAACTTATAAAGAACATGGGTATTTTACAAGGATTAAAGGCTTTACTTTATTCTTTCTGGAAAGAATTGTCTCCCTACTAACATTTATAAGCTACTTTTGAAGTTCATATGGTATAAGATAAAGCTAACTTCTTAAGATACTTCCTGGAAAGACACGTGCCCCGGCCATTTCTAATTCGAAATATAGACTTGGTTGTATGGGTCAGATGACTAGCTATTCATCTTCAAGAATGGATTGCTTCTAAGTTTTTGTTCTGTTTTTTTAAAGATTGTATTTATTTATTTGAGAGACAGAGAGAGTGGGAGGGAGAGAGAGAAGAGGGGAGGGAGGAAGAGCAAAGGGAGAAGCAGTCTCCCGTCAGCGGAACTCGATCCCAGGACTCTGAGATTATGACATGAGCCAAAGGCAGAGGCTTAACGGACTGAGCCTCCCAGGCGCCCCTAAGTTTTATTATAGATGCAGCAAGTCCCAAAGACGAGATGACTAAACCTCAGGATTGTGAAATTGAACCACTGTCCTTCATACCTAAAATGAGAGTGTAGGACCTCATGATCTCTAAGGATCCTCGATATTTTTCTAAACAGGAGGATTGCCTAGTTAGAAAAGATAGGCTTTGTGGTCAGGCAGCCCTGGATCTACCACCTACTGGCTGTGATCCTAAAAAGTTATTCAGACTCTGTGAGTCCCACTTTGTAGACCTGCTAACTGAAAACACTATGCCTGTATCACAGAATTACAGCACAATTTCATTCGTGGTTAGTGAACCTAAAGTTCACAGGACCGCACCTGGCATGGTGAAGACGCTCCTTCACGAGACATTATTAAGCCAGTATGCTTCCACCATGGTCAGCAATTAAGTGTGTAACTTTAGGAAAGCCAATCAAACCAAAATTGCTATCATCAGTCAAACCTGGACTCTGAGGTCTAATAGGAACCATAGTTGTGAGGCTCTCCCATCAATAAAGTACCCTTGGGGGGCACCTGGGTGGCTCAGTGGGTTGGGGCCTCTGCCTTCGGCTCGGGTCATGGTCTCAGGTCCTGGGATTGGGACCCGCATCGGGCTCCCTGCTCAGCGGGAAGCCTGCTTCCCCCTCTCTCTCTGCCGGCCTCTCTGCCTACTTGTGATATCTCTCTCTCTCTCTCTAATAGATAAATAAATAATCTTTAAAAAAATAATAAAGCACCCTTGGGTGAGAATATCAACCATTTTCAGGCTGACCAATTCTCATGGGAAAAATATCCCATGGTTATTATTTTTTTGGGTGATTTACTATTTAAAAACAGATTGCCTTGGGGTGGGGGGAGAAGCGCTGAAAGGATGCATTTTCACAAAATTTAACAAAACAGTTCCATGGCTCTACACACACCCCCTAAAGCAGTTGCTAAAAACGGTGCTTGGTGTTGTATCCCTTGGCTCAGAGCCTCTCATTCACTATGGGCATGCAGAAAATAATACAGGAAATACTTTATTCGAGAGAAGTTAATTTCTCCTTTCTTCAGGCAGCCTCATCTGTGCCAAATCGAAACCACTCTTGAAGGTCTACATATGGAGTTGTACTGGTTGTGTTTTAAGTGAAAAGGAGCATATTCCTTTGTTGCTGGGCTCCAAGACGCAATTGTATGCAGTTAAGTCAACTGTACAACTGAAGTCCGGACATGCCATTCCACTACTCAAAACCCAACAGCCTCCCATCCCACGCACGTCCTCACTCTAGTGGACATAACCCTGCACAACTGGCCCTCTTTTCCCTGGGACCATATCTACCCATTCTCTCCAATCACTAGCTCTAGCCACATCAGCCTCCCCAGAGTCTCCTGCCTCAGGGCTTTGACTCTCACTTCACCTCTGCTCAGAAGGCTCTTTGCCCAGATACCTATCTATCTTCATTCTTGCTCCCTGCACTTCCTTAAGGCTTTAATGGATATTGTTAATTCTCTCACTGTGGACTTCTCTGGTTACCCTTTCTGTTATTGCAACCCTTTCATTCCTTCCCGATTCCCTCATTTATGTATTTCACTTTAGTAACTATGATTAAGTAATGTTCTATATATTTTTTTAAAGATTTTATTTATTTATTTGACAGAGAGAGATCACAAGTAGCCAGAGAGAGAGAGAAGGAAGCAGGCTCCCCGCCAAGCAGAGAGCCGGATGCAGGGCTTGATCCAAGGACCCTGAAATCATGACCTGAGCTGAAGGTAGAGGCTTTCTTTAACCCACTGAGCCACCCAGGCGCCCCTGTTCTATACATTTTATTTATTTATCTTGCTAACTGTTTCCTCCACTACCTTATGAGTTATAATAAGAGAGCAGGGTTTTGGTGGTTTTTTTTTCCTTTTTCACTACTTACAAAGTATTTAAAATAGGACCTGGCCCGGAATAGGTTCTCAATACATTCTTATCAAATGAATGAATAAATGATTGTTGATAGTCTCACTGACAAGAGATAATTCATCAGGACAAACCAGAGATCTTATGACATAAGCTCTCCAAGGAAAAGACTAAGTTTTGCTAATTCTCTGCCTCCTCAGAGCTTTGTGAAGCTCTAGGATACAGTGAGAATACAATAAATACTTATTTATGAATTAATTAACTTATTAATTAATGATGTAAGCCTAATTACCATCCCAGAGTATTCTGAAATAAAAAAAAATCATGCTATGAGTAACTGGTTTCAGATTATAATTTGGCTATCAATTTTGTTTTAGAAACTGAAGTAGATTCCTTATTTTGAGACTCAATGTTCATATTTTTGGGACAATATCATTTTTTAGTGGAAGTATCTAAGAATTAGAATAGCTAGACTCTATACAATGTCTTATAGTTATAAACACTATATATTATTTTCTTTTTAACAAATCACTGTAGCTCAAGTGATTCCTATGATATGATTTACATTTACATTGTTCTCTTTGAGAAAGAGTTTAAAAACTCAGCAACAACACAACCATCTGTAATAATAAAACAAATTGTAGATTCATATTCTTTTAAGTTCCTCCCTAAATTTTAAGCTACACCTGTGCAGGAAGTATTACAGCACATAAACAAAGTCTTATTCATTGATTACCATCAAAAAAGAGAAAAGGGGGGGGGAAAATCTACAACTTCCACAGGAAATTCCAAGCGCAAATTCTCACAGCTGCCTCTGTTCACTTGTTGTTACTGCTTTGACCATTGTTTTAACTACAGCTCAAAAAAGAGACATTAGTTTCATGGTACTTCTACCTGCTTAAAATAAAGTACTATTGCTACTCTCTGGCCTTGATGGTTTCAACACTTGCACTTATCAGTCAGCTGAATTAATCTAGGCAACCTAGAAAGTGAAACATTAAATTCTGGAAGTTAAATTTAGAGTGTAAAAATTTTTTATTCCATGTGCCATAAAGTGTGTATATAGTTCCTTCAATTGTAGCGCCAGAAATCAGTCTCTGTTGCAAGGCACACTTTATGAACTTTCAGCTACATAGGCCTTGGGCAGACAGGAGTATCATAAAATTAATAGTATTGTGGTTATAATTTTCTTCTTATCATCAAGAGTAGAAAATTTATAAGAGTACTTGTTTTAAAGGAACCTTGATAAAAGAACTAATATTATGCTGCAGAGAGGTTTCTAAATTTATCCCAATTACGAACTTGCTCTATTTATCTAAATTCCTGGAATTTATTTTTGTTTTGTGCTGACCGGTCTTTGACTCATTCATCTCATTAGTCCTTCTTTGTTAAACTTTTATTAAGTTCTAAGAGAAGCTCTGGTTAGAAAACAGCACTGATTTTATGTGGTATAATTTATTGTCCGAGTTGGTAAAATTATCTGTTTTGACAAGTTTTGGTCATTTTCTGACTCTTCAGAGTGGTTAAAACTTTAAACAAATATTTTTTAAAGTAAATTAGGCAAGTTCACAAGTGGAACAAGTGTGGAAATTTTTTAGATGTTATACATATTTGGGGGGTAATTTCCTTGGAATATTAATAATATCTTAATATGATCTACAAAGATTGGCTTTGAAAGATTCTTAAATTCAAATAGAATGGCTCTCAGTTCCATCCAAATTAATTTTGAGCTTAATGCTGGCTACCTATTGTTGATTGCATACTTTGGTCAAAACAATACATTGATTTTCTCATCTCTATACTGATTCTTTATTCTCCTTTTAGATCCAGTGGAGAAAAACAACAGTTTTCATTTGCTAGATTCTCTGGGTTGATTTTTTTTTCTCTAAATAGTCCTCTGGCTACCAAACGCTCTTAGAAGGAGGAAGATGTGGTAGTTAGAGGCTTATGGTTGAGGTAACATGTTTAAAATTTTCATTTATTTATACTACAAATATTTACTGAGAGCACCGCTTTATTATCTATTGCTAAATAACAAACCACTTCAAAATAACAGTAGTTCTAAAGAACAATCTCATTATTTTGCATGATTATGTGTGTTGGCTAGCGCTCAGCTAGGTACTTATTTTGCTGGTCTTGCTTGGGATCTCACACATGAGAATGCAGGTGTTGGATCGCCCAACATGGTTTCTTCGCTCATGGGTTGGGCATCTTGGTGCTTCTACATGTGGCCTTTCTCTCCAGAGGGTTGGCTAGATTTCTTACACAGTGGCTCATGATTTTAAGAGGCAGTTAGTAGAAGCTGTCACTCTTCCGTAAGTCTGATCTCAAAGTCCAAAGATGTCGCTTCACAGTGGAAGTGGTTAATGCCAATCATAAGAAAAAGCCATTTCAAAGGCTTTTTAAAGGAAGGAAATGAGTATTTTAGCTCAGGTTAGAGAGCTGATAAAACATCTCTCCAACGTCTACAATAAGAAAAAGCAGGACAGACTACATACTAATGATATTTTGTGAGCCCTTCTAAGAATTAAGCTCACTGGACAAAAACTACTTAAAATCTAGAGAGATTAGCACGTGCAGGGAGAAATGAAATTTGAGCATTTGCTTACCTTGGACAGACACCACCAAGCACCATATAAGCTGGTCTGAATATTCAGCTAGCAACTTACAATGAGTTGCTAAAGACCAAGTATGACCTTGAAGGAGAATATGAAGCCCCTGGAGGCTACAAACATGTAGGGGACGGGCTTGCATCCTCTTGCAGCTTTTTCCTCCAAGAACGCTTTCAGGTACTCACAGGGAAGACCAAAGATAGTTCTCAGAAAACTTCCCTAAAGTGCTGCTTTGGGCAGAGAGTAGCACTGACAGTCACAGCTTTGTCCAGATTTATCTCCCTTATCTCCTTTATGGAACAAAAGTCTTAATCCATCAGGAAAAGGGCAACAAAAACTGTAGCTAGAGGGTACTGGTGGGAGCCCACTACAGCTGGGAGAGGCAAATAAGAAAAAAAGAAAGGTTTACCCCTAGTGGAGGGAAGGAATAGGTGCTAGGTCCAACTTTACATATGAAGAAGATGCAGGAACACTTGTGTAGGGCATACTCCCAAGTGCCTGCCTTAGATTGAGCCTTATTCAGAACGTCAGAAAACAAACCCTTCTCCCCACCACCACCTTAACAACTGTTAAATGCAAATAAGAGTGGAATGTACAGAGGGAAACCAGAACAAAGGAAAGACCTGAGGCCAACCAGGGAGCAGGTGTTGAGAAAACCCACCCCCAAATTAACCCATACCCTAAACATAAGATATCATTAGAAGAATTTGGAGCATTAGTGCACTGAGGGTAATCATAACAACAACAAACTTCAAACCCTGCCAACCTCTGACAATATTAACATAAAACTCCAGTCTATAAGCCTTACAGAAAAAAGAGGCAGGCTTATCACTAAACTTAAAAAAATCATTTACTTCATTATCTAGTATTTTATACAACATGGCCAGATTCCAAAAATAAAAATTATGAGGTTTGCAAAAGGGCAAAGAAAACAAAGTCTGAAAAGATAAAGCAGTTCTCAGAACCAGACTCAGATATGACAAATATACTAGAAATATCAGACAAATTAGAATAACTATGATTAACGTGTTAAAGGCTCTAGTAGAAAAGAAATATGCAAGATAAGACAGGCAATTACAGCAGAGTTGGAAACTATAAGATAGAATCAAATGGAAATGCCAGAGGTAAAAATCACAGTAACAAAGATAAAGAGTGACTCTGATACAGTGTTTTTGACTTCATTGGTGGCATTGACATAGCCTAGAAAAGAATCAGTGAACTGGAAGATAGGTCAATAGAAATTACCCAAGTTGAAAAACAAAGAAGAATAGTGAAAAATCAAAGATTACCCAATACCTTGTGGGATAATATCAAATGGTATAACACATGCATAATTGGAGTCCTAGAAGGAGAAGGAAGAGAGAACAGGACAAAAGAAATATTTGAAGAAGTAATGACTGGAATATTTTCAAAATTAGTGTCAGACATCAAACCATAGATCTCAGAACCTCAAAAAAAATCAAGAAAAATACATTAAAAAAAAAAAAAACCCAAAATCAAAAAAACAACCTTAGGTGCACATCCTATTCAAACTGCTGGAAACTGAAAACAAAAGAAAATTATAAGATCAACCTTAAGAATACTTACCTACAGAAGAACAGAAGAATATTTAAGAGACTTCTTGTCAGAAACAATGTAAGAAAGATGACAGTGGAGGACATCTTTCAAGTACTGAAGGAAAATTCTATATTCAGTGAAAGCAGTCTTCAAAAGTGAAAGAAAAAGTCTTCCTCAAACAAAGGGGGAGGAAATAAGCTCCACTCTCAATATAAAAAGTGTCCTGTGCATATAGGGAGTGATATTATGTAAACTATGACTTAACTATACAACTTCCAAACAGAAAGTTTAAGTCATGTTCAATACATTTGTGTATATTTGTTAACTAAAAAATATTTAATGAGATTTGTTAAAGATGGTGTGGCAGACATTATTCAGGACCATTGTGATAGGTATAGAGACCATTAAAATGGGATTGTATGGTGTGGGAGAGAGATGAGGCTCAACTCCAAATACAGCATAGACAAGTGAGAATTTATAGCCAAAGAGCAGGATGTGGGTACATGGATGGAAAATTACTAGGAGGAAACACCAGAAGTAAGGGGAGGTGGGGGTAAGTTAACCTTACAGGATTCTTGTTGAAGACAGGCCAGAGTGATCAAACATCATCTGAGGAATAGAGGAAGAGGAAGAATCTGATCTTGTATTGAAGGTGATGAGATATCAAGGATAAAGAATGTTGGTTAAACTATTTTGCAGGGTTCTTGCTAAACATGGATTTTACCCAGAAGTGCCCAGATGAACCTAGGAGAAGTTTCAGGAGCCTGGCTAAAGTTTAGTCAAGCAAAGAATCTTCGTCATATTCTATTAGTCATAACATGATAGTATATATTAAAAATTAGCACTGAATAAAGCAGCTATTCTCAAGTTTGAACAGGCATCAGAAGTACCAGGAGGGTTTGTTAAAAAAAAAAAATCACTGAGCCCTTCTTCATATCTGAATCAGTAGACCTGAATAGGGCCTGGGAATTTACTTTTCTCACAAGTTTCTGGATAATGCTATTGTCTTTGATCAGAGGAGCAACCTTTGAAAACTCCTTGCATAGATGAACAAATATATTTTCAGATCACACACACTGGAGTAAAACCCAGATTTGCTACAAATTCATTCTGAGACTTGGGCACAAACTTAATGTTTTAATCTATAAAATGGAGTATTGGGGCACCTTAGTGGGTCAGTTGGTTAAGTGGCCAACTCTGGATTTCAGCTCAGGTCATGATCTCAGTGTTGTGGTAGATTAAGGCCCATGTTGGGCTCCATGCTCAGCATGTGTCTGCTTGACCCTCTCCTTCTGCTCCTCTTCCCACTTGCTCTATCTCTAAAACAAACAAATAAATAAATAAAATGGAGTATTAATAGTTACTGTGTAGGTTTGTTTCTAGAATCCCATGAAGTGTTTGCCCACAGTGTCTGAAACACAGGATAAATCCAATACGTTGAAGCTGTGAAACTATTTTGAAGGTTTGGTGATGAAGGCATCATTGAAAGAGTGTTATGCTTTTCTCAATACATATATTTTAAGTTACATAGCAGATACATTGAGCCAATTAAGTAAATAGGTTGAATATTTTGATCCTGATAACATTAATAGGAAAACTACCTTTTGAATTGGAAGTGACTATTTCAATGCCTTCTGTCAAGAGGAGTTTCTATTTTGCAAAATAAAACTTGATCAATCAACCAATAATTACTGAGGACCTTTGTCCTCAGACAAAACACACACATACACAGACACACTCACATACACATATAAACTTTAAAGTGAACACAAATTGGCTATTTTATTTTTCTTCCTTTCTCTTATGATTTTATCTCTGGAATTAGTTCTGTTTGCTGGTGGCATTCCTTTGCTTTGTGCACCTCCCCCAAGCTTCAACAGACACATCTTGCATCAATTTGAGTACCTACAGCAAAAGTGGCAAACAGATGTGTGGGCTCTGTTGTATTTCAGTATTGTAATTTCCTATTACTGAAAAAAAAAATGAGAAGTGTCATCAAGGAATCCAGGGGGGATTTCCTGACTGGCAATGCCTTTGAAGTTGAAGAATATTTTAAGAGATTCTTTAATTGTAAAGAATCTTAACCATGTAGAAAAATATGCCTTTGAAATATTTTTCTTTGAACAGCACACTTACCAGTTCAGGAAGCTCATTTCCATGAAATGATATTTAATTTTAATACACTTACTTTACTTACTTTCCTTACATTGCATGTATCCATAAAACTACAATTTTATTCTTAGTCTTATTTCCTACATTACAATGAAAATTATGTTACTTGCCTTTAGCTATTCCATATAAAAGTTTTTATTCTCCAAATCGATTATTTTGGAGGTATAATTTTAGCCTTTAGTTGGAGAAAACAATATAAAGTGGTTATGACTGAGATTTTCTGGGTTTATATTCCTGCCATTTCTGCAGGGGGCTATTCTCCAGTTGAAAAGTCTAAGAATTCCCACTAATGTCAATTCTGGGTATAAATTCATCAATTTGAAGGAAAGGAGATTTTACTTCTGATCCAACTTTCCTAACTAATGTAATTTGCCTGAAGTTTGACTAGACTATACTTACCTTAACATAGAGATTTGATCATGTAAAAGCTGACACAAGAGGAACGAAAGGCTTATCATTTGTTTAAGATAGAAGAATGACACTGCTCAGTTTATGTCAAAAACACATATTACCATAAATATTTCATTATTTCTCCCAATTAGAAGGTAAGATTAATTTCGTTCCCGGGTTTCGGCACCAAAAAAAAAAAAAAAAGAAGGTAAGATTATTGGCTTGTATTCACCTTCCTAAGTAGTATATATATCATAGTCAGGAACATATTTTATGTCTTGTAGTAACATACACACACACACACTCAGGACCATTGAAGTCCAAATGAGATGACATTTGTTAGGAAACCACATGGTCCTGAATTAACTGCATTTCTGAAATAAAATAAATATTTTACAGTTCCTTTACATATAACACAATCACTAATTGCAAATGGATGTGTTAATATCATCAACCTGGTCTGAATAAAATATCTACCATATTTGTAAATATATTAATAATTAGTATATATGTATGTATGTATGTATGTATATTAATGTATATTTTGCCCCAGTGTCTCTTAAGACTTGGATTACAAATTTGATTTCTAGGTTGCTTGTTCTGTCCAGTTTTTTCTTTAGTGGTATCAGTATTGCCATTAATAAATCTGATTTTGACTTTAGGGAAAACCTACTATTATCTTCTTTTATCTTTTCCACAAATGCATATCAAGTTAAAACCTGTGGCTAACCAGTAATATTTTCTCATCACAGAGGAAATGTAAGGCAAGGAAGACTATGCCAGGTAATGTAAGCCAGGTGAGGTCTCTTCAGAAGACCCTAGCAGCAGCCTTACATTTGTGTAAAGGAAAGCTTAGAGAGGATGAATCGAATAGGGAGTGAAAAGCTTGGGGACCCACCTAGAAGCTGAAATTGCACTGCACATTTCACAAAACTGAGGAAAAGTCAACCGAAAGTCACAAAGAATGGGGGTGGAGAAAAGAATGTGAGGGGTAAGGTGGAGCTGGTTATAGGATGACAGAGATTATAGTTATGGTAAAGCTAATATAGAAAGAGGGTAAGAGGTCTAAATAAAATGAAAATTTTAGTGTCAAGACATTATTTTTTTTAAAGATTTTATTTACTTATTTGAAAGAGAGACAGTGAGAGAGAGAATTAGAGGGGAGAAGGTCAGAGGGAGAAGCAGACTCCCTGTGGAGCTGGGAGCCTGATGCGGGACTCGATCCCAGGACTCTGGGATTGTGACCTGAGCCAAAGGCAGTTGCTCAACCAACTGAGCCACCCAGATGCCCCAAGAACATTATTTTTTTCTTAACTAGAAGGCTGTGTGCCAAGCTAGTCAATTTTTGAGAAATAAGAATTGTTTGGACTTCCCAAATATGCTTTCATCTCTCCTTTAGTGAGAAACCCAGAAACAGGCCTAAAGCAGTTTCATAAGACATTAATTTTGGTTAAAAACAAACAAGTACATTTTTAAAATCCCACATTCATCCATCCAAAAGTTTTCTTAGAGTCTAATAAAAATAGTATTCGTTTTTAAACGAGCATTTTAAAAACCTTTCCTTCATACAACATGAGCAATAGCATCCATGAAAACTGGTATACTGGAAATTTCTGATCAAAATCAAGGGCAAATTTTCCAGGGCATCTAATTTGACTACATTTTCTCTAATTTTTTTCTTAATAAAGGAAAGCTTGTACTAAGTATTAGCTATTCCTCAGACATCTCAAAAGAAGCTATCAGATATATTCTCCAGTGCTTCTACATTTTTAAAGACCATGTCAATCATACCAAAAGTAGTGCTTGCTTTTTTAGCAAATTATTTTGAATTCTAGAAAAGAAATATAAAGTGAAAAATACTTTTCTCTATTCATAAAGATTAGGGGTGAAGGTCAATGGTAATAAGTAAACATCTCTCCTATGGCAACAGTTAAAGCATAGTTTGAGTTTAAAGCACTATAAGAACATTTTACTTATGGGGTGCCTGGGTGGCTCAGTGGGTTAAAGCCTCTGCCTTCAGCTCAGGTCATGATCTCAGGGTCCTGGGATCGAGCCCCGCATCAGGCTCTCTGCTCAGTGGGGAGCCTGCTTCCCCCTTCTCTCTGCCTACCTCTCTGCCTACTTGTGATCTCTCTCTCTGTTAAATAAATAAATAAATAAATAAATAAATAAATAAATAAAATCTTAAAAAAAAGAACATTTTACTTATAAATAAGGCAAATTTTGATCTTAAGATCTAAGGTTGCAGACACAAGGACTATGATGCTGACACCAATTCTAGTGTACATGTCTTTTCCCACACCACCAAGTAATTCTGGGATACCAGCTCAATGTCCTACAATTCAACTCAATTCTGACACTATCTACCTGAAGACAGTGTCAGATCCCACAGGTTAAGGGCTCAGGCTTATAAGACTCTCCCAACCCCCACCTCAATGCCAATCCCAAGTCTAGGTTGTCACCCGTGCTTCTGACCTTCAATAATTTAGAGGTTACAAGGCCCTTCTCCTTGGGTTTCATTATTTTGCTGGAGCATCTCACAGGACTCAGAGAAAGTTTTACTGATGGTATTAATGGTATATTATAAAAGGATATAACTCAGAACTGTCAGATGGAAACAATGCATAAGGCAAGGTACTGAGAAGGGGCACAACTTCCACGCCCTCTCCAAGCATGCCACTCTCCCAGCACTTCCAAGTGTTCACCAACCCAGAAGCTCTCTGAATCCCACCCTTTGGGTTTTTATGGAAGCTTCATTATATAGGCATGTCTGATTAAATCATCAGCCATTGGCAAGAGATTCAACTTCCGGCCACTCTCCCCTCCCAGAAAGGTGAGAAGGGTGGGACTTAAAGTTCTAACCTTGCAATCACATGGCTAGTTCCCCTAGCAACCAGTCCCTATCCTCAGGAGCTTTTCAAAAGTCACCTCGAGGTGTGGTTTATAAACTCAGGTGTGGTTTAAAAGGGCTCATTATGAATATCAAGACACCTTCATTGCGCTTATCAATTAGGAAAATCACAAGATAGATTTAATGGAGTTCTCAAGTTTGCTCATCATTCTTAATAAAAATCAAACCCTTGGAAATACCATAGAATTTTCAGATTCTCAACAAATCTTAAGTGTAGGGAGGTCACCTTTGTTCATAACTGATTCACAGTCCAAACCATCTAGATTTTTTAGATTTCAAATACTCTATTTGTTGTGCCCTTATTTGCCTCAGAAGTTCTGATTTTAGTACAAAAAAAAAATAACTTCTTTATCTATTGACCTGCATGCCTTCTGCTTCTTAGAAAATTTAAAATAAGAGTAGAAATAAGCCTGAGCTTATATGGTCAATTAATCTACAACAAAAAGGGCAAGAATATACTATGAGGAAAAGACAGTTTCTTCAATAAATGATGCTTGGAAAACTGGACAACTAAATGCAAAAGAATGAAGCTGGACCACCATACACAAAAATAAACTCAAAATAGACTACAGACCTAAATGAGACATGAAACCATAAAACTCCTAAAAGGAAATAGAGGCAGTAATCTCTTGGACATCAGCCTTAGCAATATTTTTCTGGATCCGTCTCCTCAGGCCAGGGAAACAAAAGCAAAAATAAACTGTTGGGACTAAAAAAAAAAATAGCTTTTGCAGAGCAAAGGAAACCATTAGCAAAATGAAAAGGCAACTTACTGAATAAGAGAAGATATTTGCAAGTAACACATCTGATAAGGAATTAATTAAAAATATATAAACACTTATACAACTCAATACCCAAAAAAAAGTAAACAGATTAAAAAATGGGCAGAGGATCTGAATAGACATTTTTCAAAGAAGACATACAAATGGCCAATAGACACATGAAAAGATGGTCAACATCATTCATCCACAATGAGATATCACCTCACATCAATCAGAATGGCCAGTATCAAAAAGACAAGAAATAACAAGTATTGGTAAGGATGTGGATATTAAAGAACGCTTGTGTACTCTTGATGGGAATGTAAATGTAAATGGTGCAGCCATTATAGAAAATAGTAGGGAGGTTCCTCAAAAAATTAAAACTGGAAATACCACACAATCCAGTAATTCTGCTGCTGGGTATTTACCCAAAGAAAACAAAACATACTGGGGCGCCTGGGTGGCTCCCTTAGTTAAGAAACTGCCTTCAGCTCAGGTCATGATCCTTGAGTTCCAGGATCGAGTCCCACATCGGGCTCCCAGCTCCACAGGGAGTCTGCTTCTCCCTCTGACCTTCTCTCCTCTCATGCTCTCTCTCACTTTTTCTCTCTCAAATAAATAAATAAAATCTTAAAAAAAACAAAACAAAACATACTAATTTCAAAAGATATATTCAACCCTGTGTTTACTGCAGTATTATTTACAATCATCAAGTCATTGAAGCAATCTAAGTGTCCACCAACAGAGAAATGGATAAAGAAGATGTGAGATATTATATATATATAATAAGTATGTTATTATATATTATTATATATATAATATGAAATATTGCTAGCCATTAAAAAAGAATGAGTTCTTGCTATTCACAACATCATGGATGGACCTAAAGTGTATTATGCTAAGTAAGTCAGAGAAAGAGAAATACCATATGGTTTCACTTATATGTCCAATCTAAAAAGCAATACAAATGAATAAACAAACAAAACAAAAGCATACTTACAAATACAGAGAATAAACTGGTGGTTGCCAGAATGGAGGGTGGTGGAAGGAATAGGTGAAATAGGTAAAAGAGATTAAGAGATAAAAACTTCCAGTTATAAAACAAATAAGTCACAGGGATGAAAAGTACAGCATAGGGTATATAGCCAATAACATTGCAATAACTTTGTATGATGATAGAAGGTAACTACACTTATCATGGTATGGGTATAGAATTGTCAACTTATCATGTTGTACACGTGAAACTAAAATAACATTGTATGTCAACCTATTCCAATAAAAAATCATAAAATAAAATAAGAGGTATTTAAGAAGCTGCTATAATTTTACCTTCAAACAGTAAATAAAAATTTTCGTTAGAAATGATGGACCAAAATGTTTATGTCAGGGAATCAAGAGGAAGAGGAAGATTCTTTTCCAACTTTCCTTCTTGCCTAATGTTTCAGATTTTTTATCCTTCTCTCTCTGTTTTTAGTTTGGAAGTAAAAGGTAAATACAGGGATGGTGTAAAACATCATCTGTACCTTTGGATGGTCTATATTTCTTTGGTCTCATTTCTTTTTGAGAGATACTTGGCAGAAGTCCACATCCAGCTCAGATTCTTTCTGTCTTTCAGAGTTTCCTTAGCAACATGCTTGCTGCTTAATGTGCCTATAAAATACAAGTTTTGGTGAAGTCAACATAATCACTACATTCAACATTCTGCTCAGTAAATCACAAAGATCTTTTTATGAGTCATATATGAGATGTTGGTTCTGAAAATCACAGACACACTATTAACTTTACACTTAGCAACATCCTAAAAGTTTTTAAAAAGGTATAAAATTAATATGAAAATACATACAAGAGAGAAAGATACTATTATGGACTGAATGTTCGTATTTCCCCTCTGAAATTCAGATGTTGAAATCCAAACTCCCAATATGATGGTATTATTAGGTGGCACCTTTGGAGCTAATTAGGTCACGAGGATGGAACATTCATGAATAGGATTAGTGCCTTTTAAAAGGGACCCTAGAGAGATCTGTTGCTCCTCTCTCATGTGAAGATACAGTTAGGACAGTTCGTGACCTGGAAGTGGGTCCTCACCAGAATCTAACCATGCTGGCACTATGATCCTGGACTTCCAGCCTCCAGAACTGTAGGAAAGAAATTGGCTTTTTCCCTACAGCTCACTGTTCATTTTCTGTTCAATTCCCATTCATTGTTCTGTTTTGTTCAGTGTTCTCACAATTCAGTTTGTCTTTGTGTTTAATTTTGTATACTTTCCACTGCTGTGTCTCCAAATTCACAAGTATTTTTTTCTGCAGTGTCTAATCTGCTTTTAATTCCATTCAGTGTATATTTTTTCCCATTTGAGATATTATACCTTTCATCTCTATGGATGTGATTGGTTCTTTCTGATATGTTTTCTTTCTTTCTTCATCCTCACACTTTCCTCTAGCTTCTTGAATTTATTTATAACAGGTATTTTAACATCCTTGTCTACTAATTCTAGCATCTTACTTCTGGGTCTGCTGATTTTGACTGATTTTTCCCCCCTGATTATGGGTCATTTTTTCCTGCTTTTTTGCATAGCAGCTAACTTTTTTATTGATACTACACATTGGGAATTTTACATTAGTTAAGTATTGAATATTTTTGAATGCCTTTAAATATTTTTGGACTTCGTCCTGAACAACGTTAAATTACTTGGGTTCAGAACAATCTTCACCTAGGGATAACTGGCCTACTACTAAGCAATACTAGTCTTTGGACTCGACCCAAAGGCTCATTTATTAGATCTTTCCACTCTGGCTTGTGGGAACACGAATCACTTCTGTCTGAGATCCGAGGATTGCTCCCCCATATTCTCCCTGGGAGGTCTTTCCCCAGCCTTAGGTAGTGTTCTCACATGCACCCATAGATCAGTTCTTAACCAAAGATTCAAGAGAAGGCCCTCTTGCATTTTTCTCCTTCCTGACACTCCACCCTGAGAATGGGAGCTGCTGAGGCTTCTTAAAATTCTGTCTCCTCAATCCATGAGGTTGCTGAGCTGTTTGAACTCCTACTCCTAGCCTTCAGCCTGAAAAGGCTCTCCAGGCAGTGAGCTGGGTCACTCGTCTAGTCTCATCTTTCTTGTTTCTCCTTTCTCAGAAGTCACTCCTCTGAGCTGCCTTCAGTCCAACATCTGAAAACTGTTGTTGCATTTATCAGGTCTGCTTCTCTAGTTGTTCAATTTGACAGGTTAAATCCAGTCCCTAATATTCCATTATGGCCAGAAGCAGACCCTAATTTTCCTATTATACTTTATCCCTATTATATCTGAATACTGCCTTTGTTAGATATTGAATTTCTACATATATTATAATGTATCTATTGACTATTCTTTGTTAGAGTTACCTATTTATGTGCTAATATCGTTCTTTTGATTATGGTGGCTTTATGTTAAGTTGTAATATTTGCAAGGCAAATCTCTCCCCTACTTTTCACACATTTTTTTACTGCTCCCAGATATTTTTTAATGATATAAAGACTTTCCCTTTTTAGACCTTGTTATATGACCTCAAATAACTTATATTCAACTAATTGGCATTTTATCCTTATTGTTAGAAATAAATCTATGGTTTTTAGCCACATTTTAAATGGAACATATTTCATATTTCTTTTTATTGTTTATTATTCCTAGTACAGAATAAATTTACTAATTGTTTCATGTTTATCTTTAAAAATGAATCAAATCTTCTTGTTAATTATAGCATAAATCATATAGCAAAAATATAATCTCTTTTTCAACATTTACCAATATTTTATTACCTAACATATTCACTAGAACTGTAGAATTAATGTTTAATTACGATA
>CM052798.1:111459571-111504134 GCA_028533885.1 Nasua narica
ACAGATGTGAGAGGACAGAGTGTAAGAGATGAGAGAAATCTTCCTGAGATATGCATATTCCCTTCCATCTTTTTCTTCTTCACTCCCCCCTCTTCCTAAAGACTATACATGTCAATCTGAGCTGGGTTGCAGCTGCAGAGCATTTTCAAAGCAGCAGCCAAACTTAAGAAGTGGGAATACACAGAGTCTCCTAGGGCTTTGCAGTTGTTAAAGTGAGAAAATCCTCTCTGGCGACTATTGAGGGAATGTATGAATGAGATCCTGGAGGCAACGAGCCACTCTTCAGAGATCCAGATGTGTGACTTCCAAGGCAGGCCCACAGATCGTTCTGCGTGGCAGCTATGGCGAGTGTATTAGAACTCAGAGTACTTCCTAAAATTCTGGCTCCTCCATTGGACATCGACTTTTCTCTCTTTTATAGGTGATTTTGCAGTCAAAGCTGTTCTTGTCACCCCCAGAGCTGCTGTGCTTCTAAAGGCAGGGATATATAACCTTTTCCAGACTATCTGTGAATTCTGTACTCTTGTAACACAGGTGGGACCGAATATTCTCCTCTTCTTCCCCATTTCGTCCTTTATTTCTGCCTCATGTCTTCTGTCTCTCCAACTTTGCCTTTTTGGTTAGACCCTCTCTATACACTGTTCTCAGTTCACTGTAGGCTGGAAAGATGTCCAGCACTTTGGCAGTAGTTGAAGCTCACGCTGAAAGCCATGATCACTCAAGCTGTGGAGTAGTTTCATAATGTTGGCAGCAATGGCTTGAAGTAATGGTAGCAGCGATCAAGTAGGCTTAAAGGTGGCAAGTTGGGCAAAGGTGGCAGCAGTTTCCACAGTGATAATGTTGGCTTCAAGAGAAGCAACAATGAATAATGGTCATAAACAGAAACTTTTCCATGGTCAGTTACTACCCTACTCCTACCTGTTGTAAACATTGTAATTGTCTCTGTAGTATCCCCTTCACTCCTGCTCTGCTGGCTTCCATGAGACTGAACTCACCCTCAGTGCTAGGGATGACCTGGTTTGACTTAAGCCACTCATGACAACTTCTTGCTACAACAACTAGTTCAAGGAAAAGCAAGAATTCAGACCTAAGCCAATGAGTACATGCAATTCCTATAGTCAGAGTGATTGCTGAAGGAATAAATTTGTACCATTTAAAATGGCCCAATAAGAGGGGCATCTTGGTGGCTCAGTTGGTGAAGCACTGAACTCTTGATTTTGGCTCAGGTTGTGATCTCAGGGTTGTGAGACAGAGCCCCTTGTCATTCTGGGTGTGGAGCCTGCTTAAGATTCTTTCTCTCCCTTTCCCTCTGCCCCTCTTCCATCCCTAAAAAAATGTTCAACTAGACACAAAGGTCAGAACTTCTGTTAGATGTTGCTTCAAAAATCCATTGCTCAAGAAAAAAAAAAACACATTCCAAAACTTAGCAACTTAAAACATCAATATTTATTACTTTTCTTAATTTTGTGAGTAGATCATGTGAATGTTTCTTCTTCTGGTCTTGCCTGAGCTCATTCATATGGTTGCAGTCATATCACAGCTCGCTTGGAATTAGAGTCCCAGATGGTATCGTTCTCATGTCTGACAACTGATGATGACTGTTGGTTCAGGTACTTTGGCTCTCCTCCACATGGCTTCCAATCCTACAGTAGGCTACTCTGGGCTTTTGTCTAGATGATGGTCTCAGGTTTTCAAGAGGACAAAAGTAGAAGTTACAAGTTCTTCTAAGGACTTAATCTCTAGAACTTGTAGATCATCACTTTTGTCACATTCTTTTGGAAAAGGCAATTCACAAGGTCAGCTAAGGCTTAAAGCAGCAGGGGGAAAAAGACTCTATCCCTTAATGGGAGCATCCAAATTGTGAAATTACTAAGTGACGTGGATATAGGGAATCATAATTCATTAAGGGGCATTATCTACCTACAATGGTTGAGTGAGGTCAGTTATGCTGTAAAGGTACCACATGTTGTGTAACCTACTATATAGTATTATCTTTAAAAAAACTATGTAGACTCCACAATCTGGTATAGTCCAGTTTTCATAACTTTTCCTTTAGAACTGGCTATTTCTTCTACCACATCTCTGTGTGTGTACACTTATTTAAGAGTATGTACACATGGCATTAATCAAGATATGAAGATACCACTAGTCTTTTCTTTTTGATAATAAAGACTTTTTAATTTAAATGTTCCACTGGCAGCAGTGTTACACAGAATTTGAAATTTCTATTTACAGATGGTACAAGATAATGGGTTGAGGATGTATGTTTTTCCTTAATCTTTTCAACCCCCCCACAATCGTTAGATAAGAGTAAAAGAAAACACCCATTGCCACAAAGAGAATGAAATAGAAACATAAGCAGGAGAGAACACATTTCTGAAAGATAAAAAGAGGATGGAAGATTTTCAACAAGAAAAAGAGAGTGAGGCAGGTGTAGAGCAGAAAACAAAAGAAGGCTAACCTAGAGGAGAGTTGGGGGGTGTTACGGCAACAAGAGTGAGAAGAATGGCTTATCTGAGAAGGCTATTTGCACAGGAGCCTAATGTTTTCTTTCTGACATGCTCATTTCTTTGCTTCCCTTCTCTGTGTTTTCTGATGCTTAATGTAAAAATCGAGCATCAGTCTCAGACTAAAAATACCTAATGATTCTTCCCTAATAAGATGCAAGCATCTATATAGGCAGAATTGGAACTTTTGTGCCAGTACCCCCGAGTAAAGTTCTCCCATTTTGGCAGTTGGAACCTCTACAGCTAAAGACTTGTTACCTGCTTGTATCCATTAAATAATTCATTTCATTTAGATAAGTCCTGGACACCTACATAAAGGTCTCAGTAAATGTCTATTAATGAGAGAGACCAAGTAGGAAAACAAACCCACACAAATAGAGGAAACACATCCCTGCTACAGAGAGAAACAATCCCTTTCCTTTTTCTTAATTAGAATTAATATACTGTCAACATCACAAAAGGACAGGATAAAAGGAAGACAAAACAAAAGATAAAGAAAAAACAGAAAAATTGTCTCTAGAAGAAACAAAGAAATTTCAGAGAAAGATTTGAGAAGGTAGTACCCCCAGAGAACAAAAACAGAATGCTACAAGAAAGGAACAGTCAATGAACAAACTAGAACATTTATTACATATATAATTATATGCCAAATGAAAAAATTTTTTTAAAGATTTTATTTATTTATTTGACAAAGGGAGAGATCACAAGTAGGCAGAAAGGCAGGCTGAGAGAGAGGGGAAGCAGGCTCCCCGCTGAGCAGAGAGCCTGAATCAGGGCTGGATCCCAGGACCCTGAGATCATGACCTGAGCCGAAGGCAGAGGCTTTAACCCACTGAGCCACCCGCACCCCACCAAATGAAAAATTTAAAGAAGGGCTAGAATATAATGTGAGTGGATCTCTCATGACATAAAGAAAAAACCAACAAAGCAATTGAATGAGACAGAGGCAACAACAACAAAACAAGGATATTGAACACTTGAAATAGACAAGATATACAGAGTATAATTCTGAGAGATCCAACTCAACTAACAGGATTTCCATAAAAATGGGCACATAATAACAAAGGGAAAGAAATTGTAATTGTAATTTTAAATTTTTCCATGCCTTGCGTGGAGCCCAATTTTGGGGGAGGGGGCTTGAACTCACAACCCTGAGATCAAGATCTGAGTTGAGATTAAGAGTCAGACCAACTGAGCTACCCAGGTACCCCACTAAGAGAAAGAAATTTTATTTTATTTTATTATTATTTTTTAAAGATTTTATTTATTTATTTGACAGAGAGGAGAGAGATCACAAGTAGGCAGAGGCAGGCAGTGAGAGAGAAGCAGGCTCCCTACTGAGCAGAGAGCCCAATGTGGGGCTTGATTCCAGGACCCTGAGATCATGACCTGAGCCAAAGGCAGAGGCTTTAACCCACTAAGCCACCCAGGCACCCCAAGAGAAAGAAATTTTAAAGAAATACTACAAAAAGCTTTCCCAGAGGTCAGAAGACACTCTTCTTCTGTTTGAGTCTATCAAGTTCCTAGCAAATTAAGAGAAGATCCACATGTAAACATATGCCTGAAATCTTTCTGTCAGAACACAAAAGAAAGAGAATTCCTAAAAACAGGTCATCTACAAAGGATAAAGAGTCAAAATAGCCCGGGACTTCTAACCACCAACACAAATGGTAAATGAGCAACAGTATTTACAATTCTAATGGGAATAATTCTGAAGCATTATTATATAGTCAAATTATGAATAATGCATCACGGCAAAATAACTACATTTTAGACATTCCAGGACTCAGATAATTTACATCTCATGCACCCTTCTAAAGGAGGTCAGTTGAGATATAATTCAGTAAAATGAGTGTAGATATCAAGTGTTGTCAGTCAAATTGTATGCTCCCAAAAGATTCTAGTTCTAGTCCCCAGTACCTGTGAATGTGACCTTTGGAACAAAGTTTTTTCAGATGATCAAATTAAGATGAGGTCATCAGAAGAGACCATAATCCAATATGACTATATCCTCCTAAAAGGGGAACACAGACATGCACAGAAGAAAAACAATTTGAAGACATGGGGAGAACACATCTCCAAGCTAAGGAATATCTGAGGATATCCAACAATAGGAGAGACCAGATTCTCCCTCACAGTCCTTAGAAGAAACCAGCCTTTTTAACACCTTGATTTTGTACTTCCAGCTTCCAGAACTGCGAGATGTTCAAACTTTGTTATGGCAGCCCCAGAAAATGAATATGCCAAGAGAAAAGACTCTGGAAGGAGAGATGGTGGAATTCACCTGAAGGCCTTGGAAAAACAATCCCAGAATGACAGTTTTTGATCAGGTACTTACTCAATCAGTCCAGATTGGGAATGAATTCAGAGGACTCTAAGAAGAATGAACAGAATAAAACCAGAGCAACCGATAGTACCTAAGGGGCTGGAGAATGTTAGTGATTTTCCAAAGAAAGGACATATTTCTTCTTTTCGCTTTACCAAGAAATAGAAAATAAAACAAAAACCGAACAGACTAGGTAATAAAGTCATGGTTCAGATGAAGGAAACCCGATGTCATGCAGGTCTTTCAGCAATTGATGGTGGGTTATGAAACAAAATCCATTTAACCTAGAAGTGGTCCCTGAGTGTCCTGAGGGTTATGAATTTGGACCTAAAGAGAAGGAAGTACAATTTTATCATATTACTTACATATGCAGTGAGCATTATTTAAGTAGTCATATAATCTATACTGTTAATTGATTTTGAACTTTTAAAAAGAAACGTGGATGTCTTAAATGCAGCTACAGAACACAAGATAAATATTATCAACCCTGACAGTACATAACTAAAGATACTGCTCAAAAGGTAGAAGGTGGAAGGTGGTGAGGCAGAGAAAGAAATGCAGGATTGTTAATAGTCTCATGTAATACAGTGGGTAGTCAAGAGACATTGCATAACTTTTCTATAACAGGAAAGAGTATTTTAAGTGTGTTAGTTATCTGTACAGATGTTACCAATATAAGAATTAAAATAACTACCAAAAATGAGCATACTCTCTCTTAACTTGATAAAGAACATCTATGAAAATCCATAGCTAATGTCATACCTAATGGTGAGCAACTTGATGCTTTCCCACTGTGATCAAGAATAAGGCAAAGATATGTGCTCTCATCACTTATTTTACATCATATTGGAAATCCTAGCTAATGCAATAAAATAAGAAAAGGAAATAAAAAGTATATAGATTAGGAAGGAAGAAATAAAACTGTCCTTGCTATAGGATGACATAATTGTCCGTGTAGAAATCCAAAACTATAACAAAAAAACCTCCTGTTACTAATAAGTGATTATAACAAGCTGGAAAGTTGGTAGGTTAATATAAAAAGTCAATTGCTTTCTTCTATACTAGCAATGAACAATTAGAATTTAAAATAAAAAACAGAAGACCATTTACTTGGTAAACCTTACATCCACACAAAAACCTGCACACTAATGTTTATAGCAGCTTCATTCTTATTTTTAGTACCAAAAATTACACTTAGATATAACTCTAACAAAGTCTATGTAATAACTATGTGAGAAACATTTAAAAACTCTGATGAAAGAAATCAATGAAGATCCAAATAAATGAAGAGATATTCTATGTTCATTAGCAGAAACATTAAATATTATGTCAGTTCTTTCTAGCTTGCTATATAGATTCAGCATAATTCAGCAAACAAAATCTCAGCAAGCTAACTTGTGAACAGTGAAAAAACTATTCTAAAGTTGATCTGGAGGGGCAAAAGACCCAGAATAGCCAATTCAATACTGAAGGAGAAGAACAAAGTCAGGTAACTAACCTCAAGACATAGTATAAATCTAGAGTAATCAATACAGTGTGGTACTGCGAAAAGAATAGACAAATAGATCAAGGTAAGAGAATAGAGAGTCCGGAAAAAGACCTACACAAATATAATCAACTGAGCTTTGAAAAAGGACCAAAGGCAATTTAATGGAGAAAGGATAATCTTTTCAACAAATCATGCTGGAACCACTGGACAACCACATGCAAAAAACAAAAAACAAATCTAGACATAGACCTTACACCTTTCACAAACATTAACTCATGGATCATAGATGTAAATGTAAAATGCAAAACTAAAACTCTGAGAAGACAGCCTAAGAGAAAATCTGGGTGACTTTGGGTGTGACAGTGATAAATTCAAACATTTCTAGATGGAATGCCAAAAATGTAATCTATGAAAGAAAAACTTGATAGGTTGGACTTCATTAAAATCAAAACCTTCTTCTCTGCCAAAAGACAATGTCAAAAGAATAAAAAGACGAGCCACAGACTGGGAGAAAATATTTGCAAAAGACACATCTGATAAAGGACTATTTTACAAAATATATAAATAGCTCTTAAAGCTCAATTATAAGAGAACCACCTAGTTAAAAATGGGCCAAAGACCTTAACAGACACATTATGAAAGAGGATATACAGATGGTAAGCAAGCATACGAAAAGATGTTCAGCCTTGTATGTCATTAGGGAATTATAAAATAAAACAACAATAGGATGCTACTACATACCAATTAGAATGGCCAAAATCCCAAATCCTGATACCACCAAAGGCTGGTGAGGAATTCTGGGAATAAAAAATGATACAATCTCTTCAGAACAGTTTGGTAGAAATATACTCTCATCTTATGATCCAGCAATCATATTCCTTGGTATTCACTCAAAGGAGTTGAAACGTAATATCCATATAAAACTTACACAGTAATGTTTATAGTAGCTTTATTCCTAATTGCCAAAACTTGGAAGCATTCAAAATGTCCTTCAACGGGTAAGTTGATAAACTGGTACATCCTGATAATGGAATTTTATTCAGTGATAAAAAGAAATGAGCTATCAAGCCATGAAAAGACATGGAGGAAACTTAAATGCAGATTGCTAAGTGGAAGAAGCCTGTCCGAAAATGTACATAATGTATGATTCCAACTATATGTCATTCTGTAAAAGACACAACTACAGAGACAGTAAAAATATCAGTGATTGCCAGGATGTTGGGGGAAGGGAGAGAGGGGCACGTAGCACGCAGGGCACTTTTAGAAATTATTTTGTGATACTGTAATGGTGGATATATGTCATACATTTTTAAAAAGATTTACTTACTTATTTTAGAGAAAGAGCAAAAAATAACAGCGGGAGGGGCAGAGAGAGAGGCAGAGAAGCAGACTCCCCTCTTAGCACAGAGCCTGACGCTGGGCTTGATCTCCGGGTGCTGATACCATGCCTTGAGCCGAAATCGAGAATTAGATGTTTAACAGACTAAGCCACCCAGGCACCCCTATATCATACATCTGTTAAAACACTGGAATATTATGTCTCCATCAGAAAGGATGAATACCCAACTTTTGTATCAACATGGATGGGACTGGAAGAGATTATGTGGAGTGAAATAAGTCAAGCAGAGAGAGTCAATTATCATATGGTTTCACTTACATGTGGAGCATAAGGAAAAACATGGAGGGCATTGTGAGAAGGAAAGGAAGGGTGAATTGGGGAAAATTGGAGGGGGAGATGAACCATGAGAGACTATGGACTCTGATCAACAAACTGAGAGTTTCGCAGGGGAGGGAGTTCGGGGTTGGGCAAGGTTGGGCAAGCCTGGGGGTGGGCACTGAGGAGGGCATGTATTGCATGGAGCACTGGGTGTGGTGCATGAACAATTAATCTTGTAACACTGAAAAATAAAATAAAAGTATTTGGGGAAAAAATAAAATAATATTAAATGAGAAAAAAACACATAGAATGTGCAATACAAGGAGTGGGTTCTAATGTAAACTATAGACTTTCAATAATAATGTATACATATTGGCTGATTTACTGTAACAAGCATACCACACTAATGCAAGATGTTAATAATTAGAAAATCTGTGTTGGGGAGGTGGAATATAAGGGGGTTTATAGGAACTCTCTAGCCTAATACACTATATATCTGTTTTCAGTAAACTTGCTTTTCTGCTTTGGTAATGTGATTTCTTTCCTAAATTTATTATCATATATTTCTTTCAGTTTTCCATGATTGGTTTAGGAATAATGTATATGGATTTTATTATGTGATTGCTACATTTCAGGTGAGATGAATGATACTTCTTTGAGACTACAAGAAATAAAATATTTGTAGTTTCTTCTTATCCACTAAACAGGCTCAGAATTCACAGTGACAGTTATGTACATATACAATATTTTTCTGAGAAAATAAAAGGATTTCTATCTTGCCTTCTACTGAAGAAATGTTAGAGAAACAAAAAGCCAAGTCTAAACAAAGAGCATTTTTGTTTAGAGATTGAATGATTCATTCATTCATTCATTCATTCATTCATTCATTTGATCAACTAATATACATTTAACACGACTGTATTCCAGATTCTGGAGAACCTGTGGGCGACACCATCTTTTCCCTCAAGACACTGTGGTCCAGTAAAGAATTCCATCAATTGATCTGGCAAATATAATAAACATACCTGATGCTATGATAAAGAAAAAGGATCATGGCACTGTAAGAATTCTGAAAGTACTCCCATATGGCTGGGGTTCGTTTGCAAAGGTGAGAGAGGCATGAAATAAAGCCAGAGAGGCTGGGTCATAAATGACATTTGCCTTTATCCTGAGGGATTTGAAGCAGAATCAAACCCCTCTTGTATTCTAGGAAAAACTCTCTTGACCTCTTATTCTTGATGACCATGGATGCAGTTCCTCAAGTGCTCTCACCAACTTCATACAGGTACAATCTGAGAGTGCCTCACCCTACTTGCTTCCTGACCCCAATCTTATCTGTGCAAGCCTCTAAGCATTCATGCATGGGCAACATGCAAGTACAAGGTCCTATGAATGCCTTATGGAGCAATCCTTGACAAACTGGGAATAGGAAATAATGAATAAATGCTTCCCTCTTTCTTCCCCCAGGATAGTTCTGAGATTTATTTCATAAGACTACTCAGAAGGTCCTCTAGTTTCCCACTGGAATGGTCAACTTTATTTTGTATTCTTGTATTGGTTTTCCCTTTTTTGCTGTTTCACTCTTCCTTCCCTCACTCCTACTCCCCTAGGATCACATTACCATATATATTATCTTCACATTAGCTATTGTCTCCTCTCTGCTTTCTGAGGAAATCAGGATAAGGCACACAGGCAATGACATGAAATATATATAATTTTTATAAATTATGTATATTATATATATTGATAATAATCAAATATTATTATATGTAATATATCATATATCACATGTACATTTATATATATTAGAATGAAAACTTTGGAGGACACAGTAGAGGGTGTTAATAGAGGAGACAAGACAGCCAGCTAGAAGTTTTTATAAAAAGGAGAGAAATAAGGTATAGCTTGAGGTATGTGAGGTTGGAGAGGATTTTTAAAAGAAGGAAAGGCTAAGCAGGCAGATGGTACAATGTAAAGATGATATTCTTCTGAGACTAATAGACAAAAATGGGCTGTTTATTTTACAGGCATGGTTGTAGGTTAAGTTTCCATAATGAGGAAAGTGATTAACCATTACATGTTAGATTATGGCCGTGAGGATGATTTGGGGTCGATCAAGCTAGTGTAGAAAGGACTACATTTTTAAGAACTTTAGAGTCTGCCTAAAGTAATCCTATTCAAACATTTATTTAGTTTGCTATGCCATGAACATTGTATCTAAAATTAAAATATGGCTATGAAACTATATTTTATCCTTTTAGGTAATACACATTTTGAAATCCTAAAGTAATAAGTATTTTTATAATTATTTCTTGTCCAAGACTCTTAATTGTGCTTTATATAGCTCTAACGTATTTATATTTTTATACTAATATAGTCTAGAATCATCTATCATAGATCATAGTAGTAAAGGAAATGCCAGAATCAATTTTACTTGTAAATAAAAAAGTCTGACTCTTAGAATTCTGTTTAACAAGATGGCCATGCAATGAAGATTGTTCTTTCTTTTTTTTTCCCCCAGTGCTATTGTCTTTTAATGACTTCACATCAAATCTGGTTTATTACTTTACCTGGACAAACACTAGTACTGGAATGGCAGGCAAGCTAAAATGATCTCTATCAGAAATACAAGCTGGGAACTCTCTTTTTTTAAAGAGACCACCTTGGGTTCTTCTGTCCAGGAGCTGTTCTTCTCTAAGTCTGACCAAAGAAAACCTACTGTGCATTGTACTTTGGCTCTTTGAACTGCATAATAGATTCTAACCCGACCAAGTTCATGCATATGAAATAAACTTAATGGCTGAGCTAGTTTACTACTCAGCCTTTTCTCACTATCTTCTTTTCTCCCATCTCTTTTTTTATTGGATGCTTCAACCTCATTAGTATTTCAGGAAAAAACTGGATCCTGTCCGTCATTTTTGTTGTTGCTTTCCTTTTCCTGGCAGACAGAGCTTAAAGTTTCAATAGAGCAAGTGGGGAGGGATACAACACATTCAGAGTTTATGAAAGACCTTATTTACCATCAAAGTGAAGGTTTCCAGATACTCTGGCCCTGTTTTCTTAGGCTCTTATGTCTTTGATAAGGAATTAAGAACTCCTGCCAGGGCTGCAGAAGACACTGAGAGGTGCCTGGCAGAAGGCACTACATGGTGTTCTGAAGCTGCTCATTAATTACAAATGGTGTTGAAGAATAATATACTGAGGAACAGAAGAATGGGCAGAAACTGTTAATGTCATAATAATTTCTACATGGGCACTTCTGAGAGACATCTGAATATGCACACTTGAATATTTTACTGTTAACATCCTTGCACCTTTTTTTTTTCAAAGCATGCCTTGCAGCTTCCTTTTAACAGAATTACTTATATTTATAACACTCTCTACCACTCAATTACAATTCCTTAGAACTGTGGCTCTCAAATATTAGTGGAGCTGAGAATAATCCGAAAACTTTGTCAAAGGAGTTTAGGGCTTGCATTTCTGAGATTCTCATTCAATAAATTTAGGATGTGGCCCAGAAATGTTTAACAAGACTTCAGTGTAATGGTCTGTGAAATACCTTCAGAAATATTTGCCTAGAGATCAAGTCTCCATGGTCCTCAGACCATAGCTCCAGGCAATGCACATAGAGGTACTCAATACGTGTTTGTAGAATCTAGGCAAATGTTTTGGGTAGGTAAAACCCCACTGGAGATTCAGTGGTGAGACTGAAGCCCTAGTGGGTTATATATAGAATAATTTTTTTTTTTTTTGGTAGAAGGATAATGGCATAAATAGCTCTCAAACTGGGAGGCAATTGGTAAGAAATATATATTTTTTTATCTACAAGAATACCTGGATGGAAAGCATGATTTATTTACTTACTTTTTACATGGAGAAGAGTATAGATGTAAAGAGGAGGAAATGCATTCATTCCTTGCTGCCTCTAGTACATTGTGAAAAGGCTCAATCATGTTTGATTTTCCCATTCATTGATGGATGTGTGTTTCCTTTGTCTTCCGCTTGTTTCTTTTGTTTATTGTTTACTAGGGGTTGTGAGATCTGCTCTTTAATGTTCCTCATCCTTTGTTCTTCTGCCAGGAGGTGTGAAGCCATTTACTTATTTGTCCTTTGCTCATAGCTACCTGTAGATAGGCATGCACAAAACAAAGGAAAATCATATCTTGTCCATCAGCTCCTCACACACTCAAAAGCTGTGCCCTTTTTTTAAAAAAGATTTTATTTATTTTTTTAACAGAGAGAGAGAGAGAGAGGCAGAGAGGCAGGCAGAGATAGGCAGAGAAAGGGGGAAAGCAGGCTCCCTGCTGAGCAATGCGGGGCTCGATCCCAGGACCCTGAGATCATGACCTGAGCCGATGGCAGAGGCTTTAACCCACTGAGCCACCCAGGCGCCCCAAAAGCTGTGCCCTTAATAAAAAAAGAAAAGTTCACTCCCTCTTTGCTCTTTGAGGGGCATAGAGATGCATCACAAATCATGCTCTGAAAAGATATCTCTAATAATTATTTTAATGTAAGGCGGAAAGCATCTTTTTTAGAGTTTTGCTAATGCTTTCAACTATTGGAAAAATTAACATGCTACTTTCTTTCATCAAAACCATTCACTCTTCAGTTTATTTAAATGTCATTAGTGCGAACTGTTTTAAGTTCTAAGTAGGAAAAAATGACACTGAAAAATCAATGTGGGTAATATAAAGACAAAAATACATATGGATTATTTTGCTTGGAATTGTAAATATTCAGGGCTTATTAGCTCCTGGGTCTGTTTCCAAATGAGAAAAGGCAATAAACATAAACATTACAATCAGAACATGCTCTGTGTTTCTCTCCCTTTTCAAATCTTAAGAATATATCTGTATCTATATACCTATATGTGTATCTACATATCTTTTGATAATCACTCAATAACAGCTTTAGACAAATCTGCTTATTTGGTGACACTATGTTAAAACATAGCAGCTCTTAGAAACAAAATTGGCACAAGTATTCTTGCCTGCGATTGAATTTACATACTATCTTGCTATTGAAAAAAAAAGTTATAGACATGCAAAGCATCCCTCCAAAACAGCACAGTGCAATGGTGATGCTTATTTTATCTGGAGTTTGTTGTTTGGGCCAGGGCTGTCACTTTCCCATAGTGTCTTCATTTATTATGCTAATTGACTTTCCAAGCACAGGCAGGAGGGTATCTGCCCTGTGAATTATTCCCAGTTGGGGGCTTTTAAAGGCAAACCTATTTTGTGCCTAAACAAAACCAAAAATCAATGTGTTTCTTTTCAAAGACGGGAGGGTCAATACCATGGTTGTTTTGTTCCCATCCAGTTATGTAACCGTGGGGACTTGTTTCTTTGCTTTCAGGACTTCTACAAAACACATTAAAGCTAAACAATAGGCGGGAGTCATAGGAGCAACCCTGGAGCTGTGTCTTGGAGTACGTCCTCCTAGGTTTGGGAATCTCCAATTAGTTCCATCTCAAGTGCTGACTCCGCGCGCGCGTGCATGTGCGTGAGTGTGTGTGTGTGTGTGTTTAGTTAGCTGGCATGCAACACACTTCCCCAGGGTTGTTTCCTTTTTCCTGAGATTTGGCGAAGGGTAAAGGGTCGGAGTCACATGGATACAAAGCATTTGATTAATGTCCAAGTCACCGCTGTGGCTGCCGGAGCCGCCTCCCCTCCAGCCCGGGCCGCGTGAGGCCGGAGCCGCCGGGGCCCGGCGTGCAGGTCCCGGGCTGGGGCCCCCTCTCCCGGGAGTTGCCTCCTCAGAGCCTCGCGCCTCCCGCGCCGCAGTTCCAGCGAGCGCCCTCTCCTCTCCCACCACCACAGCCTCTCCCCAGCATGTAAAGTCGCCCGTACCTCCTCAGACTTCTCGGAGGCAGTAACTTTCCCTTCTGGCCGGCGCGGGGCCGGACACCAGTCGGCGCGAGGGTCAGCGCGCAGCACAGCAGCCCCGCACCCCCGCGTCCCGCCGCCCACCATGAGCGACGAGAGCCGCGGAGACGGCCGCGCCGAGAGCGCCAAGGACCTGGAGAAGCAGCTTCGCCTGCGCGTGTGCGTGCTCAGCGAGCTCCAGAAGACCGAGCGGGACTATGTGGGCACGCTGGAGTTCCTGGTGTCGGTGAGTGTGTCCCCGCGCCGCGACGCAGGGGGTAGCGGGCGGCGCGGGGCGCGGATCATGGAGAGGCCGCAGGAAGCGCGCGCGGCATTGTCTGCGGGGGGGACCGGGCACCGGTCCCCGCATCGCGGGACCACGAACCCGCGCACGGATGCGGTGCTCGCGGGCGCGTGGACCCCCGGCGGGATTGTTTCACGCCTGGACACGCAATGAGTTTGCCAGGGCCTTGGAGATCTGCGGGTTTTGAAAAGTTAGCTCCAGTGGGAGAAGGCTCTTGACCCGGGAATCCCTGCTACCCCATCTTTCCTCACTCTTTACCCCTGTCCCCGGCCTGCTCGGTTTCCTTCTATAATCCGCCCCCTTCCTCCCCAGGGATTTTGTCTTAAGACTTTGGCTTGGTGATTAAAGTTAGTCTGCTACATCCAGATACATTTAGTTAACAACAACAATAAAAAATCCTTGATTCTTTGGGAGCTTGAGTTCATTATTCAGATTAGATGGCAGCGAAGTCCCTTTAGTTATAATAATCTTTAAACCATAGGATTCTGGCGGGGGGTACAAAAAGAGCAGCGGGATTATGATCTCTAGCAGCTGTTGGATATTAAAGCCACCTGTGGTGCTCACCCTGTTCTAGCCCTACAATCTCTTACTCCCATCCCCCATCCCGGATTTAAATTTGCTCCCCGCTCAGCTCCTGGGTTCTCTGTTCACACTGAGCCCAGGAGAGCAGTAAAATAAAACTAGTGTCAAACAACCTCAAGACTTCATAGAAAAAACTGGCAGGAACTTTGTTTCAAAGTTTCAGCTTGATGCATTGGAAGCCTGGTCTGGAAATGTTTCATTCATTTTAGAGCCAAAGGGGCAAAACTGAGTGAAAGAAACTTCTGAAACATCACTCAGAAGTTGAATTATTTCGATTCACTGTTGTAAAGACAAAGAGTTTGAGCATTGGCTCCTCTCCACCCAGATGCCTGGGAGAGCATCGGGCTGAGGAGCTTTAGCCTTTACAATCTAACTCAAATCTTCAAACCTTCTGTTCCTTCCACCTCCCTGATGCATGCCCTTGTGGTCCAAAGGGAAATGTTTCAAAGGCCAAAACTTCCTGTTCAGTGTCCTGTAAGTTGTAAACTTTCTGCTTATAATTATGGTAGAGGAATTCACTTCTTTGCTATGGCAAGAAGGAGAGAACAGTGTTTCAAGGGATGTAAGATGAACAGGTTCACTTCTGGTTGACTTCTCAAATTAAAATCAATATACTTGAGGCCCTGTGGCCACATTCTTAGGAAATATTTAGATATTTGCGAATATATGGGTAATTGGTGATAAATTGTATACTTCCATGCAGCAACGTCAAAAAAGCATGTTTTTAAGGAGATTTGACTTTTTTTTACAAAGTTATTGCAATATTATTGACTATATTCCCTATGTTGTACTTTTCCATGACTTATTTTATAATTAGATGTGTGTACTTTTTTTTTTAAGATTTTATTTATTTATTTGAGATAGAGACAGTGAGAGAGAGCATGAGAGAGGAGAAGGTCAGAGGGAGAAGCAGACTCCCCATGGAGCTGGGAGCCCGATGTGGGACTTGATCCCAGGATTCCAGGATCATGACCTGAGTCGAAGGCAGTTGCTCAACCAACTGAGCCACCCAGGTGCCCCAGAAGTGTGTACTTCTTAATCCTCTTTGCCTATTTCACTTATCCCCTCACTCCCCTCCCCTCTGGCAACTACTTGTTTATTCTCTGGATTTATGAGTCTGTTTCTCTTTTTGTTGTTGTTTGCTTACTTGTTTTTTTTAGATTCCTCTGTAAATGAAATTATATGTTGTCTTTCTGTCTGACTTATTTCACTTGGCATGATATTAAGTCTATCTGTGTTGTCACAAATGGCCAGATTTAATTCTTTTTTATGGCTTAGTAATATTCCACTGTGAATTCCATATTCTATTCTATACCACATCTTCTATAGATGGACACTTAAGTTGCTTCTATATCTTACATATTGTAAATAATGCTGCAACAAACATAAGTGTACATATATCTTTTTGAATTGGTGTTTTCATTTTCTTCAGGCAAATGCCCAGAACTGCACTTACAGATCATATGATACTTCTATTTTTAGTTATTTGAGGAACTCCCATACTGTTTTCCATAAGGGCCTCACAAATTTACATTCCCGCCAACAGTGAACGATGGTTCCCTTTCCTCCATGTCTTTACCAACACTTGTTTTTTCTTGTTTTCTTGATACTAGCCATTCTGACTGATGTGAGGTGGAGATTTGACTTTTAATAGCTTCAGATTTGCCTTTCATGAAACTTCATTGGTGACTAGGTCCTTTGACTTTTGAAAAATCTGAGTCACTTCTTAAACTGTATTAGTTACTTCTTTCTGGCAGTATATGAAAAAAGTACTGTGCAGAGTCTTAATTTGTAGAAATAGAGAACTAACCGAATCTACATCAAAAAGCGATTTGTTGATCTTTACTTAACATGAGTTTTTCCTCTAACCTTAGCACCTTATTATTAAAATTGAAAACTTATTGCTAGATTGGGTTGGGTGAGAAATTGTGGGAGGGGACACCTGGTGGCTCAGTTGGTTAAGCATCTGCCTTTGGCTTCTGTCACGATCCCAGGATCCTGGGATTGAGTCCCACATTGGATTCTTTGCTCAGCAGAGAGCCTACTTCTCCCTCTGCCTGCTGCATCCCCTGCTTGTGATATCTCTCTCTGACAAACAATCAAATAAATAAAATCTTTAAAAAAAAGGAAAAAAAACGAAATTGTGGGAGTATAAAATAAGTTATATGTACCTATTTACAAGTAGTTCATTTAATGATTTAATGATTTTATTCTTATTTCATTCATTATGGACCCTTCCCCTTTTATTTTTCTTTGTCCATTATTTTGTGCACATACATCCGGTATACACATACATGTTCACACACACACAAACACACTAATTGGCCTATTGTCCTAAGCAAAAGTTTACCCTGACTTCTTTATAATCATAATCCTTGAAAGCCTCAGATCTACTTGTAATACACGTTTAGATTTTCTTTTTTGAGTATTTCTTTTTTCATTATTATTTATAGCAATACTGAATACACATGTATTATTAGCTGGTCACCTTCCATTGATGCAATCTGCTTTTAACTTTAGCCTAAGCTAATGATGTATCAGGCTTTAAAAATATTCAAACTCTTTGGCCTGGCAATTCCTTTTCTAGGAGTCCATTCTGAAGGACTGATAAGAAATGCAGACAAACCATAAAAATTATTAAGAAAAAATTAGCACTAGTATTATTAGATAAGCATTAAATAAGGGGTACATTTGTTATAAAAAATTTGATAGTGCATTTCTAAGTCAAATGTAGATATTTGTTAGATTAGTCATTGTTTTAGATTTCTGTCAGTGTTTCAACCATTAACATGCATGGAGGATAACTCTTATCTTTATTATGAAGAGATAGAAAACATATTTATAGTTTTACCAAGAACATATTTTTTACTTCCAAGCCCATAAATAATCAAACAAAATGGTATTTTTTTTCTCTTGATTAAATGATCATATGACCTGAAGGGGAAAACTTTTATTAATAGGGTCTTTTATACTTCTTCTTTTTCCTTTAAAGATTTTAAAAGATTTATTTATGAGAGAGAGAGAGAGAGCGCACGAGTGATCTTGAGCCAGGGGAGGAGCAGAGGGGGAGGGAAAGGAGAAGCCGACTTCCTGCTGAGGGGAGCCTGATGGGGGCTCTATTCTAGGACTCTGAGAATAGGACCTGAGTGTAAGTCAGATGCTTAACTGACAAAACCACGCAAGTGCCCCTAAGATCTTTTATACTTCTGATTCCTTTCTGTTGTCATTTGCAACTCTTTCATTTTTTAAGGTAAGACCATCTTTCCCCACTCCCACCCCACAGATAGCTGTTATTTAGAGTGGCTCTCTCTTCCCATGGGATCTCTGGCTTCTTTTGTCTCTTGCTAGCTCTTCTATCCTTTCGCATTCCCACTGGGCTCTCAGGGCTCTGTTCCTTTAGGAACCTTCATAATCCTGTTCTCTCCACCGCCCCCCCCCCATCCCAGGCTACAGTGCTTACTGCTTTATACCCACTCTTTCCTGTAGTTTCTTTTTCCTTACACCAAAGGAGGCTTATATATGTATGTGTTTACTTTGGTCTCATGCTACTAGAATGTAAGCTTCTTGAGGACAAGCCAATATTTTACTTGTCTGTTTTCCCCCAGAATTTTGTACAGTGCTTATGAAATTCTAGGTATACAATGAATGTTTACTGAATGACTGAATGGTCCAACTAACCCATTATCTAGCCTCCCACCCCATTCTTTTTTTTTAAAGAGAGGGCAGGAGAGGGGTAGAGGGAGAGAGAGAACCCTAAGCAGGCTCCAGGCCCAGTGTGGAGCATGATGCGGGGCTTGATCTCAAAACCCTGAGATCATCACCTCAGCTGAAGTTGAGAGTCTGACATTTAACCGACTGAGCTACCCAGGTGCCGCAACTCCCACTCCATTCGTAAGGACAATTCCTCAATCATCCTTAAGATTCTGAGTTTTATTTTTCTTCCATCTGGTTTGTACAGAGAGTGGAAGTTATTTAAATTTCATTCAGGCACATATGAATTTATATAACAAGAAGTTTTAAATTAAACATGTAGTACCTGCATTTAAAACAGAAACAGCACTTAAATCAGACATTGCGATATTAAAGACTTTGTAGCACCATTATTTCAGTTCATTGTATTCTAAATTTCTAAATTTGATATCATGGGCAGGTTCTAGTACCTGGATTATTTATTTTTAGGTCATAGAGAAAATGTAGAGGATGACCAAATTTGCTTGAATACATGTTCTTGTTTTGTTTGGGAGATGGAATTTTATGCTCTATTAGAAGTACTCAAACACATTTTTTCTTTTTCTTTTTTTTTTTTTTTAAAGATTTTGTTTATTTATTTGACAGAGAGAGGGAGATCACAAGCAGGCGGAGACGTAGGCAGAGAGAGAGGGGGGGAAGCAGGCTCCCCGGTGAGCAGAGAGCCCAGTGCGGGGCTCGATCTCAGGACCCTGAGATCATGACCTGAGCCGAAGGCCGAGGCTTTAACCCACTGAGCCATCCAGGTGCTCCTCAAACACATTTTTTCTAAAGAAATGATTTTATGGACCTCATCCTCAGTATTTAATGTTCTAAGTCTGGTCAATAGTGTGTTGCAATTGGTTTCCTGTTTGCAACCCAATCATAGAGCATGCCGAGATCAGGATGACTTCTCAGACCCATTTGAGTGGACAGAAGAAGGGCAGAGCAGGGCCGGCTTCATGCGTATGCGTGCTGTGCACTTTGCTCTGGGCTTCATGCTCAGAAGGACCTGGAACTTGGTCCAGTGCTCTGCTAGCACTGTCTTGAAATTTGTGCTAATTTTATCTTTGAACTTGTGTTTTAGAAGTGAAGTCCATTGGGACAGTAGAATTTGAGTAGAGCTGATATATGAAAGAAAGAGAAAAGCTTTATATTTCAGTACCTTTTTTTTTTAAGATTTTATTTATTTATTTCACAGAGAGAGAGAGAGACAATGAGAGAAGGAACACAAACCCGGGGAGTGGGAGAGGGAGAAGCAGGAAGCCTGATGAGAGACTCGATCCCATGACCCTAGGATCATGATCTGAGCTGAAGGTAGACGCTTAACCAACTGAGTCACCCAGGCATCCCTATTTCAGTACCTTAAATAGCACATTCCCCCTTCTCCCCCCGCCCCCTCTGCTTTTTGAGCAAAAGGCCTCACCCTTTTAGTTTGCACTGGGTCTGGAGAATCTTGTAGACACATTTCACTATGGCCTTGCAGCCAGATGGCTATATACATTTTTGTCTAAACTGGGACACTTCTGAGGGTGAAAAGGAGCGCTGTTAATAATTACACTGGGAAACAGATGTAACCCAGGATTGTTCCTGGCAAATCAGAATGTGCTGTTCTTCCAAATTGCGGGCACATGAAGACGAAGACTTTTGAGTTGCATTCTTGTTGTAAACAAAAGATTTTGAAATTTGTTACCTGTCTAGGAGTTGACCTTAGATAGCCCAGAATCTGAGTCCTGTCTCTAATTTACTAGTTAACTTCGGACACATTCCTAGACCTTTCAAGCCCCATTTTCTTCATCTGTAAAATGGGGAAACAAGAGCATTTCTCAAGGTTGCTGTAAGGATAACATGATGGATGCTTTGGGCTCTGCCCAGTGCCTGACTCACAGGAGGGCCCTATATATGGTTACTGGTATTTCTCCTGATTCTGCAGTTGCTACACAGAGCTATGCATACTGGTCAGCCTCAGTGTCTAATTTTTGCTTGTATGATATTCTTCTCTACGCTTTCTGTCTCTGAGTCTCTACTTCTTCCCCCAGTGTTTCCCCTTCTGTTCATGCAGCCCTTCTTCCCGTGACATTCTTATTTTTTTTAAGATTTATTTACTTATTTATCAAAGAGAGAGAGAGAGAGCGTGCGTGTGCGCGCGCACAAGGGGGGCGAGCAGCAGGCAGAGGGAGAAGCAGACTCTCCGCTGAGCAGGGAGCCTGATGCAAGACTCGAACCTACCACCCTGGGATCATGACCTGAGCTGAAGGCAGGTGCTTAACCAGCTGAGCCACCCAGGTGTTCCCCATGATATTCCTATACATACTCAGTTGACTTAGGACTTTGAGAACACTTTGCAGTCTATAAAACAACAACCATAGTTAGTATGCTGTTTTACAGTTTCAGTAAATAATTACATATTTATTATCTCATTTGGCTTAGTATATGTGTCCCTTAGCTCTTTCAAATGGTGCTCCCTGGAGTTCCAGGGTTCTGTGGTTTGGCTTCAAGGGCCCCTCACAGAGGGTGAGCAGCAATTGAATTGTAGGGCTTCAGGCTTTCCACTCAACTCTCCTAGCATAGCCCCACCTTCTTCTGATTGGTGCCTTTGCTAAAGCAGTTAGAAAAGCCACTTACCTAGATAGTAAACTCCAAGAGAATAGGAATGGTGCATTTATTTCCAGGGTACAATTTTCTTGGCCTGAATATAGTGCTGTGTAAATAGCAGGTGCACAGGGAAACAGACAAGTCAAACAAAAGCAAACACACAGTTTGAATGAGTCCAAAAACAACTTCTTTCAGTCACGATCTAACTTTTTCCACGCAAGGATAAATTGATTCAACACATTACGTTTAGGTTTGTGCTATACCGGCTGAATCATGTGACTCTCAAATTCATATGCTGCTGTCCTAACCCTCAGTATACAAATAATTACAATGCCATGTGCACAAGGCAATGATAGAGTAATAAGCAAAGTTGCATGGAGGCATCAAGGGGCCTTTTCAATCTGGGGTCAAGGGAAGTTTTGGGAAAGAGGTGATGGATAGCCTCCGAAGGATGAGGAGGAATATGCCAAACTGGGAAGACAACTAACTATCCACCTGGAAAAAGCAGCGTGTTCCATGTGACCTTCATATGGCATTTTAGGGGTGCTGGCATGACGTTGCCTAGGGGATGCTAAAAATTCTTCATTCATAGAGATTGAAAAATTCTATATGCTTTTTGGGTATTTTTGGGTATTGGTATGAGGTGAAGTAAGTTCAGTCCAATTTGAGAAGGATTCTATTTTTAAGAATTCTTTTTAAATTTTTTTAAAGGATTTTATTTATTTAAAAACTTTTTAAAATTTTTTAATTAATTTTTTATTAACATATAATGTATTATTTGCCCTAGGGTACATGTCTGTGAATAGTCAGGTTTACACATTTCATAGCACTCACCATAGCACATACCCTCCCCAATGTCCATAACCCAGCCGCCCTATCCCTATATACAGAGGGATGTATCTTTAGTCTTATGGTTTCATCTGCATAATTATACCTTATTATAATGCTATTTGTATAAGAATAGTATCTGTTGAGATTAGCTTTGTTTCTCAGCAAGAGAATTCTGTCAATGGGATGGAGGAATAAATACCCATTGGGAGTTTCTGCCATTGGATTGGTCCAGGTAAGAAATGTGGAATATCTGATTTAAGACAGAAGCAATGAAGAAGATAAAACAAAACAGAATAAAAACCAAACCAAACCACAAATAGGCAAACAAGCACCCAACAAGTATGAGACCTTCTTGGGTGGAACTTTTGGTATTTGTGTTCATTCGGAAGTGGAGGTTTTTGTAGAAAGGAGAACGTAGTGTGGAACTTCAGCCTGTAGTTTGAAAACAAGATGGATACAAGGGAGGGACAGAATAGCATTAGGAGGAGGAGAAAAATGAATTTGGTTTTGGACCTGGCGGACTGCAAATTCTGCTGCTTTTTTGAAGATAAGAATACGAAAGTTAAGAAAGACCTTGGGGCAAAAATTAGAGATTTGGAAATTAACCTAGCTTATTTGTTGAAGTCATCAGGTGGATGAGAAGCCCTAAGGGGAAAACTTGAGGAAAAAAAGCCACACAAACCAAGGGTAGGATGTTGGAAAGCCAACATTTAAAGGATAGAGGAAGAAGTAGAGTATGGTTGGTGCCTCGGACTGAGCCATCGAAGGTTGCAACAAAGAACCAGGAGAGAGTGATCTCTTGAAATCTAAGGAAGGGCCTAGTACCCAGAAGAAAGGTTTCCTTAGTATCACAACTTTTGAGAAGTAGGTGGTGGGAAGATTGAAGAGGTCCCTGAGTTTGGCAATTAGCTTGTCATTGGACTTTAGTTCAGGGGTCTGTGTGAGCAGAAATCTGACAGAGAATGAGTTGAGACCCCAGTGGAAGCTGAGGGGTGAAGACCAATGGAAAAACCATCCAGAGACTTTGGTGGTGAATGGAAGGGGAGAAGGAGGTTAGTAACAGAAGCAGGTGATTTTGTCCAGGGATGTTTGAGGAACTGCCATGTCACCAGGAGAGAAGGAAGATCCTTAGCAAGGTTGGCTGCCATGAAACACCCACGGCAACACATCTTTGCAGATTCTAACTCCAAGAATGAGCCGGCTGTCTCTCAGATATTTTAAAAATTCTGCTGCTTCTCTAGTCTAGCATGTGAGAAACTGCTGGGATGGCCTTTATGCCTCCTTTTGAACACTCACCAGCGGCCCTGCTGGAACAGTGGGGTGAAATGCATGCGTTTAGGGAACCTGATGACCTGGGTTAAAGTTCTGGCCAGAAACATACAAACTGTGTGTAACTTGGGGCAAATTACATAGCCTCTTTATGCTCAATTTCACATTTGGAAAAACACATTTAATAATATCTCACAGGCTGCCCTCAAGTTCAAATCAGCTTCTGTAGTTAAAGTCCTGCTAGGTAGTAAGCCTTTCCTCTCTTTTTCCTTTCTCTTCCCGCCTCACAGACGGAGTCTGGCGCTTGTTGAGGCCACCTAGCCTGCTTCCGGGCCCTTTCGCTTCCAACCTGGAAGCGTACTAGAGGTTTTAATAGATAGGTTTTAATAGATAGATTTTAATAGAAAGGTCCTGAGGAGGCAGGAGGGGCCTTCAGGAAATGCAGGGGAGGTGTGGTCTTAGAGGGGGAGAGGGGATGGGAAAGGTGTGGGAGATGGGGTGAGGGGTGTGCTGTGGAAGGTGCAGAATAGGTTTCCTCTGGGAGGAACAAAGGATGCAATGCCCAGGGTTATTTTAAAGGAGAGGGGAGTTGGAGGTTTCTACCTGATGCCTTTACTTCTCCATCAAATTGAACTATTGTTTTCTTTGTGCTCTGTTGTTTGTTTTTGCTGAGAGTAAGGCGCTATAAAGATAGTGGTAAAGATTTGAAACATACACTTTCAAGAACAGTAAGGGGAATTAAACTCAGGTATCTGAGGTTGGATGTTTGACTTTGTGTAATTGTTCTTTATTTATTTTTATTAGTACTTTTAAAGATTTTACTTATTTATTTGAAGGTGGGGAGAGAGAGAGTGCGAGGGGAGCGAGGAGAGACAGAGGGAGAGGGAGAAGTAGATTCTTCTACTGAGCAGGGAGCTCAGTGAGGGGGGGGAGGGGACAACTCAATCCTCGGACCCTGGATGGTGGGATCATGACCTGAGCCAGAGCAGAAGGCAGAAGACGTTTAACTGAATGAACCACCCAAGTGCCCCTATATTTGTTCTTTTAAATGTGACTTTCTTAATGCAACATATAAATTTAGAAGTCAAACTAGAGAAGTGGCTTCTCCTGATTTCTTATATTATGACTAGGTTCAAATCTTAGAAATAATGATACACTCATTTTTTTAAACCATGACACAAATTGTGTAGAACTTCTATATTATTACATTTAATGCACACAGCAATTACTGTGCACACTCTTTAAAAAGAAACATTGATTTATCTGACATTTTGATATCATTACATTTTTTTCTCAGTACTTGTCTTTTAGCAATGTTCTGTCCAGTGTTCTTTTACTATATGCCTGGTTTATACTTTAATTCCAAATAAAACTGTTATGTTTGAGTTTTGAGTACAATTAGTTTGACCTAAAAGTAGTCATTTTTGTTTGCATGAATTCTTTAAAAATCTTATTTATAATACTTACTTTTCATAAGAGATGAATGTTTATTCTCAGTGTATTATAATTGGATTAGCTATATTAAAACCAAGATTTCTTTGACATATTATACTTGCCTCAAACAACAAACTCAGGATAAACACCCCTTAATAAGTGCTTCTTTGCTTAAAAGTATGGTTGGGTCACTTTTCAAATGGTATTAAGTATATTCATTCAAATCCTGGGACATCTTACAAAAACTTTTTTTCATTTTTTCCCCATTCTCATGAACAATCATTGAAGTTTATCCAGGAATTCAATGATTGTAATTTTAAGAAAATTGATATGTTAAGTTGTGGTTATGTTTTTTAAACATTTCTAGTTAGTATAGATGACTTCAGACTTTGATTCCTTGAATAAGTTTATAGTAGTCTAGCCTTACCATATAGCTAAGCATACTGTACAAACAAGGACCTATGTTGTTGAATAGCTAAGCCAAGGACATTATGTTCTGTCATCAATGTGAAATGAATATTTCCCATTAAAAGGCAAGCCCTTCATTTGAAAAGGTTAAATGGTATAATACTTAAGAAATGACGGCAGCTGGTTAAATTTAGAATACTGATATAAAAATATTCTCTGTGTTAATAGCAAAAATGCAGTAATATGGAATATGAATGAGTAAACATTTTTATTTATTTTAAAACTCTGTTTCTCTGGGAGAGTCACCTAGGAGTTGATGTCTATGTTTGACTTTGCTTTGCTTCTTTTGTTATTTTAATTATCTATTTAAGTTGTCTTCTTGCCAGTAGAAGAGGCTTTATAGATGGTGACACATTTTCAGTGATTGTGCAAGAAATGCGGATGTTTTCCTTTGATGCCTTGTAATGCTTCAGCTTGGCCTTGCTTTCATGCTCCTTTGGTTTCTAGTTTTTTTCTTGTTTGAGACTATTGCCCCAAAGAAAGAAATCTTAAGATTCCAGAAATAACATCTCCCATCCCAAGGTTTTATTTCTGTTAGTAGCACTTGGGGAAGAGCTATGGAAAGACATGATGTCACCTAGATGTTAGTCCCATACCCGCATATTCCAATATTGCTTTAATACTTCATTATTTCCCCAGAGCTGAAATTATGGAAGCAAAAGGGATTTTCATTTTCTACACTGTATATTGATGTGTTGGACTTTGTATGACAAAGGACTTTGTATTAATATATTTTTATATATTACATAGAAATATTTTTGTATTCATATATTTATTGTACAAAAAATTTTTGAATATTCTAGACACAACTTTATCCCAGTTTTTCTAGTACCTCTTGAATAACGAGATGTCTGGTAGAAATTTCTAATTGTTCCCAATGTCCAATATTCTTTTCTTCCGTAATGATAAAAGTTTTAGCTCAGGACATGATTGTCTAACTTAAGACTACATGTCTCAGCCTCCCTTGCAGTTAAGTGTGGGCCTATGAATAGGGTCTGGGCAGTAGGATGTGAGCAGAAGCGGCATGGGTAACTTCCAAGGTGTACCTGTATAATGAAGGAGTATGCACTCTTTCCCTTCTCCCTGGAGGGTGTGAGGATGTGATGGTAGGCAATGAGGCAGCCATTTTGGACCATGAAATGGAAGTCACGTGTTGAGGATAACAGAATAACAAAACAGAAAGAGTCCATTTCTTTATTAAAGCAGTCTAACTGGTAGCCTATCAAAAATGGGCCCGTAAAAATAAGTCAGTATTTACTTAACTCTGTGCTAACATCATCTTTTTTGACATTTTACATTGTGCTTCCGATTTTCCACTGATTTATGCAAATTATTAATGAATTGGCAAACTTTAATGTATTTTTCTGCCTTTGTCTTAACTGAGTAATCCTAACATTTTAAATTTATTTCTAGCTTTTCTTTAATGAAAGCTCACCAGTGATTTCCCTGGATTACACTAAAACTACACTCTCTTTTGCTCTTGGTAAACTTTCATTTTTGTTGTTGTTGTTGTCAGAAAAAGAACGGTATTATTTTTGACCTATACTTCTATATTTTTTTTCTGAAGACCAGAATTTGTGTTTGTTATGTATATTTATAAGAGTATTTGTTCAGCTGCTTTCACTGAGGTTAAACAACAGTAGTTTAAACAACACGGATTGTTTGTGACTATGAAAGCCATATGTAATCAACATGGCTTTTTTTTGTGTTCTGTCTTGGAGCTCTGGTTATTTAATTTTTCAATTTGATTGCCTGACAAGAGGAGTAAGCAGCTTGGCTCTATCAGGTCATCGAGTCTCCCGTTCCTTCTATCTTATTGCTCCACCATCCCCTGGGACCAATTAAATCAATATCTGTAGGAGAGAGAGCCAGGCATTAGTATTTTATATAGTTTCTCCAAGTGGTTCTGATGTGCAGAAGGTTGTGGAATCAATACACGAGGGTCTTCTTGTCCAGATGGTTGAAGCTGGCTTACGGACCCCTTTCTCATTCCAGCTCTAAAGGGACAGAGACAAATTCTGCACATCACTTTCACTCTCATCCTCTTGGCCAGAATGTCATAACATGGCTGAACCAGCTGCAAGGGAGACTGGAAATGTGCTATCTAGTTGGGCAGCGATGTGTATGGCTGAAACTAGGGGAGTTCTACACTAAAATAAAGGAGTAGAAAGTAAATATTGAGGAGCAAGATGTAATTTCTGCCACACTTTAGGTTCCAATGAAACTTTTAGACTTGGTTCTTTTTTTTTTTTTTTTTTAAGATTTTATTTACTTATTTGACAGAGATGCAGTGAGAGAGGGAACGCAAGCACGGGGTGTGGGAGAGGGAGAAGCAGGCTCCCAGCTGAGCAGGGAGCCCAATGTGGGGTTCAATCCCAGGACCCTGGGATCATGACCAGAGCCAAAGGCAGATGCTTAAGGTACTGAGCCACCCAGGTACCCCTAGGCGTGGGTCTCAGAAAATCATTTATATTAATTCTTGGATTCCTTTACTGTAAGAACTGGTTCTACTTAACATATAATTTGAATTATTTCTCCCTATAATAATATATTCTTGTCCACATAGAACTCTTCACATATGTTTGTTAGAGCTATGTAAAGGGTTTTGTTTGTTTGTTTGTTTGTTTTGGTTTTCATGTTTTTTTGTTTTTGCTTTTTGTTGTTTTTTTTCCCATTGGTTTTCAGTACAGGAAGAGTGAAGAGAGGGATTTGGAGATTTTGTGTAATTAAATTTTTTTTTTTCTGAAGTCTCAAACAAATGATAAAACAGTCCCAGGAAAATATGGAAATCATTTAATAGGTCTTTGTTATATGTCCGGCACTGGATATTCATGTATAACTTACAACTCACAACTCCTTTCAAGGCTTGTCTCATTGTAACAAATACCTAAGTATACTCTGGTTGGTTCCTCAGTGGGAGAGGGGAGATTCTGAGTGCATCCATTGTGCAGCTATTCCGAGAGGTTCTGCTGGTGATTCACTGGCGCAGGCATTTCTAGATTGTGGGAGCATATGACTAATCAGGACTCGGAAAACCAAGGCAGATGTTGGGATCAGCGTGCAGAACTTGTTGACTCCGGAAGTACACAGAAGCTAGAAGTCAGGAAGGAACAGTAGTTCATTTCAGGCAAAGGAACAAGAGCAAAGGCGCAATAAGAAGCTCATGGTCAATCCAAGACAGGGGTCAGAGCCAGGCAAGCACTCAGGAGCCAACAATTACCCAGAAGTCAAGGATTTCCAGGACAGAAATGAGGAAATGCAATGAATCATTTAAAAATAGACAACCTTAGTTCTACTGTTGGAGATCTGTTAGTGTACATCATTGCTAAGAGTGGTTTCAGTTTGGATCATTTTGGATGTCTATGTGCTTATTTACTTACTACTTACTCTTGGTTTTGTGTGTTAAATATAGCTCGTGTGTATCCTCTACATGATTAAATCATATGCCATTTCAAGCAAGGATTAAAAATACACGTGCACACACACACACAGACACACATCTTCACTCTCCAAAATGTATGTCTTGTTCCACATTCAGTGGATATTGTATAATTTGCATTGGTAGAAAGCATTAATGTAATTTAAGCACAGATGAAGTGAACTGTAGTTCAAATGATTGTTATTCCTGGGAGTGCTCTATTTGCCAGGACTACTTCTTTTGATGGGATAGTTGAGGGAGAGTAACAGGCATTTTGTTAGTCCCAGAATGATGTTTGATGAATAAGCTATGCAATATACAGGCAGGGCCATTTTTCTTAGCTTCTAACAAGGACAGTTGGCACAGCTCTGTAATCTTAGAGTCCAGAAGAGAATCAGGCAATAGATAGATGAATATAGCTTTCAAGTAAAATATGAGAAGTTGATGTTTCTCACGTATATTTTTCAGTGAGCTAATAATTCTCACATATAAATTGTACCTTCTCTGTATGGTGAAATTTTCTGAGGATAGCAAATATTCTTTGGGGTGTAGGATAAAAATTATTTTATACTTAAAAATTGACTTAATTATAAGGAATTTAATGAGTTAGATTGCCAGAACATTTGAAAGTTTACTTGATAACTTTAATAGATTCTTAATTTTAAATATTCACATTTCTGTAGTTGAGTATTTGGGTCAGATTCAACTTTAATGGCATCAGAAAAATATAAGCAAACATAAATGAGAGGTCCAGGAAGTCAGCCAGGATATTTGAATAAAATCTTAAAAAAAGAAAAGTCTGCTAACTAGATTTAAGGAGAAAATTGTAGCTTTACTATATTGTATTATATATTCTTTCTATAAACCATTTCTTTTCCAGCTTGTCAGAATTAAGGTTCCAATTATTCTGTGATATCTAGAATTTTTTTAGTATTTAACTTTTGCCAAGTGAAATCTGAAGTAATTTTGTAATAAGACAGAACTAAGCAATCAGTAAAAAAAAAAAAAAATTGCCACGGAATGTAATTGGAGTGATTTTTAAATTTATTTCAAAACCAACTTACATGTGAAAAACCTTTTAACAGTGCAATTTATATCTCAGGTCAATTTAAAAAATACCTCTTTTATACTAAGCCTTATGATTTAGTCTCTTCAATAATTGTTTTCAAAAACATAAGGTTCAGATATTTTGATTCTTTTTTTAAAGACTTATTTATTTATTTGGGAGAGGGAGAGAGAGAGACTCTTAAGCAGACTCCCCACTGAGCACAGAGCCTGATTTGGGGCTCGATCTCATGACCTGGAGACCACCCCTGCCGAAATCAAGAGTCAGATGCCTAAGTGACAGAGCCACCCAGGCACCCATAGATATATTTTTTAAAGATTTTATTTATCCATTCGAGACCAATAGAGAGCGAGAGAGGGAGAGAGCATGAGCAAGGTGAGGGGCAGAGAGAGAAGCAGATTCCCAGATGAGCAAGGAGCCCCATGTGGGGCTTGATTCTGGAACTCCAGAATCATTACCTGAGCTGAAGGCAGACACTAAACCGACTGAGCCACCCAGGCACGCCAATTTTGATTCTTAATATTCCAGGGCATATTCACTGATCATGTATTACGTGCCAATCCCTGTTCTGGGCTGGGAGGATATATACAGGAATTAAAAATCCCTGTTTCATGGAGCTCCCTTTCTAAAACAGGAGATACAAGACAAATGAGTAAAATGTTTGGTTTATTAGCTAGTTTAAATGGCAACGAGAATGAGTGAAGCAGATGGGGAATAAAAATCTGTATGTTTTTACATTTTATATAGGATGAAAAGGCAGAAAGTCACTCCTTTCTGCAAGTCTCTAAGAATATTTGAAAATAACTTTTTTATTTTTATGTTTTTACACTCTTACCTTAGCAGGCAGTATCTAAGAGGAAAGTGCTAATCATGATTGTCTCTTGTTCAGCTCTTCGGTATAATTATAATGTAGAGGTGAAATTAAACCCAGATATACATCGCTAATAAAGTTAATGGAACAGATTAGCAATAGCTTAGTGAGTGTAAGACTTAAGGCTTTCACTAGTTAATTCTTTAGCTGTCATTATTCAGTACACTGACTTTAACAGAGTAGGCATGTTTTTTCGGAGGTGCAGCAAACTAACAATATCTGCTACCTCACTCTGTCATTGCGACATGTTTACACCATCGAGGAGCTTATTTTGTAGAGTGTTTGTCAATACGGTTTCATATCCCAGCAGCTTTGTGTCGAGTGGGAATTGCAGCCAAGGTTAGACTCCATCACTGGTGGGAACTAGCAAGCTAAGCAGCTCGCCACCTCGGAGAAGCTTCTGCTGGAAGTGAAGTGTCCTTCAGCCGTGAGTGGACTGAAGCATTAAACAACGAGGGTGAGGGGGTGACCGGTTGGGGATCCTGAAGGTGCAGCAGGATCTCAAGCCAGTTTTATAACTGTTACCTTAGATAATCCCAGATGAGTTAAAAGCTAAGGTATGGAATGTTTTCTTATGTTTTACCCATTATGGTCTTCCCCTGAGAGGAAAAAGGAAGGGTAAGGAGTGTGCCTTGCAACCCCTCCCCACTCCTTGTTCCGACGGTATTCGCTCCCTTATGGCCCTATAGAAGTGACTCCCTGGAGAAGTGTGGACAGCTGGAGGCAGCCCATCTGTGGCCTATAAAGTGTCATTGGGAGCCACAGCCAGAGACTGTGGGGGAGGGGAAGGGTCACTTCAGGACTGTGGAAAACACTCCCATTTTCCCCTCAGCATCCTGAGGCCTTGTTTCTTGCCTAATTGTTAATAGAGTCTGGAGCTTGGATTCTAGTGCTGAAATTTTTTTCCCAGTTAGTTCTATAAATGATACTTTTTAAGCAGCCTTTTGTGGTGTTTCATTCTTTAGCTCACTGAATTTGTAGCACAAAGGAAAGAGATTTATTGCTATCGTCATTACCAACTTCAGAATAGAAATTGGTGAGTAATTATACTTACATGAGACTTTTAAAAAGTATAACTGAAGGGAAGGGATTCAGCTGGCTGTATTTTTTGATAAGGTTCTGTGCTTTCCTCTTCCGTTTCTCTTTAGAGACCATTCTATGGCTAATACATCATAAACCTGAAAAGGAAGTGCAAACACAATTACCACAGAAAGTCGAAATCTCTTCCATTCACTGCTTTACGCTATTTGTGACTTGTCTGCCTGATTGTTTCAAAGGAAGAAAAAACTTGGGATTCTTATCTGTCATTATCAGTGGCACTGGTTTTGAATGTGTGGTGGGATTCTGAAAAAACTGGGACAAAATCAGCCTTCATGCTAGCAGCCATTGTAGCAAAGTAATCACAAGAATGTGTACAGAATATACGCAGTGAGCTTTGAAGGCAAGCACATTTGTCTAATGAGATAATAATGCAAGCTACAGTGCAAGGAGGGAGATCAGATATAGAATGAACATCCCATTAACTCTGTAACAACATGTTCAATGCCGTCAGTAGCTCTTCCATGGGGGTTTTGAGATTTTCTGCTCCACTCAGCTCTGTTTCTTAGCCCTCGTCTAGTCCTGAAGCCCCCAGAGGAGGAGCTGAAGGCTGATAGTGCCTTTTAATCAAGAGTACAGTGAATGTGGGTGGGATGATCCCTGGGAAGCAAGGCTGGGTTTAGAATGTGGTCTAAGATAACATCTGGGCATTTCAGAGGTCACAAAAGGAGCTGGGGTCAAGGATTCACACAGCTGAGGTCTGCAGTCTGTGACACAGAGCCAGGGAGCAGCTTTGGGGGATCTCTGCCATCTTTTACACTTGAGAAATGTAGCTCCCATTCCTTAGCCCCTTCCCGTGCCCTCTGGTCTAGTCATCCCCTCTCCCCCGTCACTTTTGGATTCCTCTAGCAGACACAGTTTTCCTAGACTGACCAGGTAGCTTTGAGTATGGGCTTTAGGCTTATGATAACTTCTGAGGGATGGATGATCCCATAATAATAAAGATTAGGACCAATATTTGTAATCCAAGAAGAGGTAGATTTTGACTGCTTTCCTTAACCTTATTTTGTTAGATGATTAGAATAATCATTTAAGCCAGTCAGTTCAGAGTTACTCCCTTAATGCATTTTTTTTCACCTAGAAAGGTTGACTAATGTTTTATGATTCTTGTATAATTTTGAAGGATAATTATCAGACTCTAAGACCTTCCCTGATAATTCAAGTCTGGTCTTATCTACAAACTGTGCCGTTTGGAAAAGCTTGAAAACTTTCCTGACCACTTGTTTGAAGTTTGCTGTTTATTTGGATCAGCAGGTTCACTTGGCTACCCCTGGAAACATTAGAAGTTTCTTCTTTCAGTTCACTTTTGGTCCCAGGTAGACACAGATGAAATGACTTGTTCCAAACAAAAGGGATAGAGTTAGAGAATCTTTTTGTCTATCATCTGAGCCTGCCTTGTCTTAACATCCTATAATTCAAGTTTCTATAGCTTGATTTGTTCTAATTCCCAGGACTTGAAATATTTCTTCTCCTTGATTATTTATACTGTTGTTATAATTTGTTTAGAAATTCAGGAAGTGTGGAAGAAAAGAGAGAAATCAGTTATTTTCATTTTGGGAAACCAAAGAGCAAAGTGGTTTTGTTTATTAACTTGATGTTGTATGTTTGAATAACAGTTGTTGCGAGGTTAAGATTTTTTTCATGGAGTCGTAATCTCTAAATTTCACGTAAAACAGTATAAGGTCCAGATATAACTTGGTTTTCAAACTGCCACCCCAAACTAAAAACAAAAATGAATAAAAAACCCCAAACCCCAAAACCTCAAATGAGAGCTATTCTTATTTACATGAAGAAATACTGTAATGATCATCAGCCTTTCAACAACATGGGATTAATTATCCCAGTAAAAATAACAATACCCCTAATCTATTTTCACGCTTCTAGGTCTTTGATGGAAACAATTTACAAATAAAGGCTGACATTTTACTTTGCAGTTCTCAGCCCCGCCAATCCCCTGCGGCAATTGGGCTGGGCTGCCAGTTTGGGAAAATACACTAAAAATAACTCGGAGTTAAGAGTTCTCACATTAATAGCTATAAACTCATGTTTTCTCCATCAAGAGGTAATCCTCTTTTGACTTCAGAGTAAGAAATGCGAAATGCATCAAGAGAAGATCATTCTCCTCTTCTAAAATTGTGATGCAATTGATGTCCTTCCTACACCAGGCTCCTTCAGAACCTGCGAGACCAGAGCCTGGAGGGTCAAGACCGAGACCAGTGGTGCAGAGCTCCCTTCCTCCACCTGCTGACCTAGCAGAGTTTGCCCTATCTGAAGCATTTATGGGTTATATTCTTATGCTAATTTACCTAATGCAAACAGATTCTCCTTCATCTGTCATGCTAGTGCCAAAGAGGGAAGGTCTGTGGTTTTGAATAGATTATACTTTTGATGGGAATTGCAGGAAAGACTGTCTCATTCTATGGTTTTGTTTTTGTAGAACAGTGATTAAAGTGGTCTGACCGACGGATTGGTGTAAGGGAGTCATGGGTGGTCATTGTGGCCTGGGGTCAGATGGTCGAGTAGCCTTGAATGCCAGATTAATTCAGAACTAGTGGTAGAGAGTGGAGAGGTAGGGAGTTTTTTGAGCAAAAGTCACAGAATTGAGCCTTGATTCAGGAAGGGTCATCTAACAGAAAGTCTTTTAGCAGTAGATTGTAGGAATGGCTTCACTGGGCACAGCTAAGACTGGAAGAGACCAACCCATGAAGCCCAACAAATGTCAAAAGATTAAATGAGTGGGGAATATGATGAGGCCCCAGTCCAGCCCAGCTTAATTAGAATCTTGGGGTGGGGGAGAGAGTGGAGAGTCAGGAATTAGTATCTTTAAAAAGTTCCCTAGCTGATTTGAATGTGTAAGTAAGGTTAAGAAATACAAGGAAATGAATAAAATGGCATTAATATATATATCAATCAGGGTTTGAGATGAATAATGTTTTTCCAATTTGCTGCTAAAAAGTTGATCAGTGTGGTTTAAGTTGTGGACATGCTTTTTTGAAAAAAGAGAGGGCTCTGAGATGACAGAGGCGAACTGAGTGAGTTGAGAAGTGGTGTGCATTATGGAGTAGTCCTGGGATTGAGTCCCACATCGGGCTCCCAGCTCCATGGGGAAGTCCGCTTCTCACTCTGACCTTCTCCCCTCTCATGCTCTCTCTCACTCTCTCTCTTTCCTAATAAATAAATAAATAAATAAATAAAATCTTTAAAAAAAATTAAAAAAAAAAAGAGTATGTATACCAAGGGAGATTTGAAATGAAAGAAACTGATTTATGTGAAGCCACTTGTTTGATGTGATGTCCTTAATGATTTGGTTTTGTCTTCATCCCATCCTTATGTCTAAATGTATAATAAAAGTTCACTGTTGTAAGAGGCTCGGATGCCCTTGCTTTTGGCTGTAATAGTAGTAGTTTGATTTCCAGTTGCAGTTATTTTTGTAAATGAAGTCCACTGGTGATCTCCACAGAATGTAGGCTGTTAATATACATAAAGAGGCAGAAAAAGTGCCCCGTTAGTTTATATCTTTCTATGGAATTACCTTACAGTATCAGATTAGGCAGGTCTTTTGTGTTGAAAAATATGAGTGAAACCTTCTGTGGATCCCATTGCTCCTTGTGGCTGCTGTGGAAATTCTCTCGCAATGCTTTCAGACTCCTTGACCACACTGTTGTATATATTTACTGTTGCACTGACTGCTTCCTTGCCCTCTTTGAAGCCTTTCTCAACCTGGCTTCTTGACCCTTCTTTTCAGAAGAAAGACTCCTAACGTTTTCCCATGACCATCTTTTAAGCATATCCTTTAACTCTGTCCCAGTGGGATCTCCTGTTGCTTCCCTGTGGCATTTGACATTGCTCATCCATGTTACTTTTTTGAAATTTCCTCCTTGGGTGGCATCCCTTGGGTTCATTGATGAAACTGTAATTATTCCCTTTACTTCCAACTCTCATTCTGGGTTTTCATTCCCTTTTTTACACAATTTTTATCTGTCTTTTTAGTAAACTTGTCAACTCATCATGGCCTCTACAATTACCTTTACATAAATAAAACTAAAGTCAAATATATCGCTCCAGTTAAGATCTTGAATCCCAAAGTCATGTCTTCTACATACAGGACATTGCACTGTATGTTTCACTTTTGCCTCCAAATCTGTCATTATTTTCCCCTCTCTTTGGCCCTACTGCCTTTCAATAATTGGCATTTTCCAATCTCCCTAGACTGGAAGGCTTGGTGTTGTCTTGGTCTTGTCCTTTATCCCCTATCAAACCAGTCTCAATGCCCTATTGATTCCCTCTTCTCATTGTCTTTAGACATTTCTAAATGTGTCCAGAATACTACTACTTATTTAATGAATTGATGTCCCTTTGTTCAGGGGAGATGTAACAATGACAGAGCAGGCAGAGTGACAACCATCCAACAAACATGCCTAGATTAGTTTTTCTAAAATTCTATTTTCATCTATTATTTATTTATTTAGCCACAGATAGACCTCACCTCCTTGAGGCTCACACATCCTAATTCTTCCAGTTGACATTCTAGAACCTTTATAAAAAGCTCCTTACCATGTCTGTCCACACTTACCATGGCTACCCCTAACAAATCTCTCCTGTAGGGTTAGTTTGTTTCTCAAGTAATCCAATCACATGTCTTGCTGACTTATCAGATTGCCTCTGCTTATGCTCTTCTTTCTGCTGAGATAACCTTTCCCCGTTTCTTGAATATCCATATTCCACTTGCCTTGTAAGACTCGATTCAAATATCATATTTCTGTAAAGACATTCCATACCACTCTTGCCTTTCATCACCTCCAAATGTTTGGTTGTTCATATCACAAATTTCATCATTTTAATGCTACTTGTCTTGCATCACCATTTATGTGATTTCTGTAGTAATTATTTGTCTGGACATCAGAGTTTACCAATCATTATAGTATTTGTGCCTGATAATAAAGCAAATCAGACATTTTACATTTGCGATCAATAATATCAGGAAAAGCTTCAGAACTCACAGATAATGAGAGTTAAATATGAAATAGAAGTGGGGCCTAAGGATTAATGCTAAATGCAGCACTTTCCTTCTTTCCTTCCTTCCTTTCTTTCTTTATATTGTATTTGTTTATTTGACAGTGAGAGAGGGAACACAAGCAGGGGGAGTACCAGAGGGAGAACCAGGCTTCCAGATGAGCAGGGAGCCCTATGTGGGGCTTGATCCCAGGACTCTGGGATCATGACCTGAGCCAAAGGCAGATGCTTAACCAACTGAGCCCCCTAAGTGCTTTCACTTATTGTAAAACTTAACCCATTTTTTTCTTTATATTTTCCATAGAACCTAGCCTGTGTCTGTTACCTAGTAGGTATTGAGTATCTTACTGACCAATTGTAATATATGCTATAGGTAATCAAGAAAATGTTCTCTGAATGATAAAATTGTACTTACAAATTTACCTTTCTGCACTTAGGACAGAAGGAACAATTGTAGAAAAGGTCAATTATTACTAAAATTTGCTTTGCCATGCTCTGATAAACAGTTTTCTTAAAATAAATCAAATTATAGGAACCTCGTGTTTGAAAGCTCCTCTCTGAGAGTTGCTTTTTGTGATACTACTCTGGACTTAAACTGTTGAAATAGAATTTTGCTAGTATCTTGGTTGAGAAGAAAAAGTATGATTATTAGCTTGAAAAAGTAAAAGGTATATATTTCAAAGGTGTAAATTTACAAGCATTTTTATGTCATATTCTAAAAATATATTTAATACCTATCTCTATATAAATATATGCACTTTTTATTTTAATAGATATATCTTAGAACATGTCATGAGATCAGTTAGCTAAAATATTACCCAGAAATAGTCTCTTTTATTAAGGTTTGGAGTTAATTTTCCCAAATAAGGAATAACAAAAGGATGAATGAAAGGGAATTGATTTTTTAAAAAAATTGTTTTTGTAGTAGATTAAAATAGTGTGATTGGTCAACTGTGAGTTTGACAAAATGTTCCTATTACTAATCATGCAAATTCTGAGAACTCCTTTGGAACTGGTTGTACAAAACTAATACAAAGAAGTGACTTGGTTTTTATTGCAGTGAATAGTTAATGACAGTTCTAATCAGAGACAATATGATGCCATTTTAAAAATAATTGTTTCAAATCCGTTTATTGCTTAGGTCTCTTTCAATTTTACTCTCCTCTTCATGTGAGGGGATAAACAATTGAATATTAAGTTAGTTGTAGAAACAGGTATAAAAATGGACAGGTTTTTTTTTTTTTTAAAGATTTTATTTATTTGGCAGAGAGAGAGATCACAAGTAGACAAAAACGCAGGCAGAGAGAGAGGGTGAAGAAGGCTCCCTGCTCAGCAGAGAGCCCGATGCGGGGCTCAGTCCCAGGACCCTGAGACCATGACCTGAGCCGAAGGCAGAGGCTTTAACCCACTGAGCCACCCAGGCGCCCCCAAAATGGACAGTTTTTGTGTTCACATCCAGTCTCTGTTGTATCCTAACTCCTGAGTCTCAGAACCAGCTCCTGATTTCTTTGTTCCTGGCTATGTCTTCTGCCACTCCCTGGTCTCCACCTTTGTTCCTCTTTCTGGAGCTCTTGGAACTGGTTCTTGCTTTTATTCTCTCTCAATTTTTCCTGCAGTGCTAAGACATTAAATTTCCTAATGAATGTATGGCTTTTACTTCATCCTTTTCTCTCTAAAAATGTATAATGGCTCACAGTGACTTAATGAGTACCAGTCCAAACTCATGGCCTCTTGTGGTTGGAGCCTCCTATTCTTTTGAACTCTTAGGAACAGATGAACTGAGAGATCTGGCAGATGTTACCTGTGCATGGTCTGTACTTTTCTGTTTCTATGTCTTATTCATTGTGTTTTCTCCACATATCTGTAACCGGAAACTGTGCCTTTCTCCTATTTTTATTTTCTATAATTAGTTCATAATGCACTGCCAATCTTATAGTGAACCTAGAGAATGAGTGAGTGAACAAATGCATTTAAAATGAAACAAATAAATGTTAGTAAACATCTTTTCTTATTTCTTATATTTCCAAGTACGTAATTGTCTGAATAAACTAAACATAGGAAAAGATGAGAACAATGGAATTGAACAAAGTGTTGGATGGATATTATTATCAATAGATAGGACAGGGAAGTAGTGCCTAAGTATTATATTTTACCATGTAATTATATCTTCAACCATATCTTATTTATTTAATGTTCTCAATATTTATCAGGAATTCAGTAACTGGTTTTTGTGAAATGAAAACGTGAATTGTTTCTCATATATTTGGTTAAATAATAATGCACTGCTGCAGCTGGTTTCCAAAGTTGTCTCCCCAAGGAACCATACGTCTCAGGGGTCACACCTTCGTGGCACCCTTTCTTTGACTCTGAGCTAGCCCTGTAAGTTGCTGTTGACTAAAGACTCCTAACTCTAGGTCATAAGAAGCTGTGCTCATAAGAAGCTGTGCAGCTTGGAGGAAGATTTGCTTTTGTAATGTTTCGCCTTGAAGCCAGCCACCATGTAGGAAGTGTACCTATTTTGAGACCACCATGCCGTTAGAAGCTTGAGCCATGTTAAGAAAATCACAAGAAAGAGAAAATACAGTCACAGTACTGTACTGTAAAAATGTACCTGTAAGGAGAGCCATGCAGTTTAAACTCATGTTAAAGGTCAACTGTTTTGTCTTGTATCTTTCGCATATCACTAAGTTTGTGTAATTTACCTGTAGTTTTTTTTTTTTGGTATATCCCATTCTGTGAATATATCACAATTTATCCATTCTACTCTTGATTGACATTGGAGTGGTTTCCTCTTGTTGACTTATATGGATAGTCTTGTTGTTAACATTCATATAAATATCTTTGATAAAAGTAGGTATACCTTTCTGTTGGGTGGTTTTGAATTGTTTTATGGCTATTTTGCATTCATTAGTTTTGTCTCTTTAAGTAGCCTATATGCCATTTTAGAGTGTAATTACTAGGGTGTATACATTTTTCTTTCTCATCATAATGCCTACCAAGCAGAGTTCATAGTTAAATTATTCAAGAAATACACATTGATTGTTCATTTAGAAATTTTAAAGTGCATATGCTTGACTTCTCCAAGAAAGTTCTAAATTAATCATGGAGTTTGTACTCCAGTCTGTAAGTACAAAAAATAGGGAATATCTTTTTAATTAGACATTCCTGTTGAATAAATAGCAGTTTGTTGGAAAATATTTCATCTGCCCAGAGCTATTGTTTATTGTTTTACAAATAGCATGAGAAAGAAAATCACGTTTTTCTTATAATGATAAAAAGAAAGGATAATAATAAACGACTGAAGTTCCTGTGTATTATTATCATACCTGAGGGTTCTAAGCTTCAGTGAATCACATGTTAGGATAGAACTGATAAATTATATTGTTGTATGTAACTTGAAAACAATGTTAGAGTACATATTTTCTATTTGATGAGTTACATTTTAGAGCTGCATCATATCATTTACTGTAGTATAAATTAATGAGTACTAAAATTATAATATTTTTTTCTTCACATCTAATCAACTTGAGGAATTTTCTTGTTCTTTGCTTCTTTGCTGTAACATTTGGACTATTTATTTAAAAAATTGCAATGATAAAACTATTACAAATAGGCCAGGTCTGATTACTTTCCATCCCAGCAAATTTACTTAAGTGGCAATACCATATGGAAAAGTTTGACTCTGATATGCCAGATTTTTTTTTCTTTTTTGGTGAAGTGTAGCTCTTGAACAAAAAAAATGAGTGACATGGAGATTTAAATTAATTTCAGATGGTTTATAGTTTGTGGTTTGTGGTTGTTAACTCTAAAGAATCAGGATATATAAAAAGATTAAAGAATCTTTTCAACTACCAAGCTTAAAATATATGTGTTTATGAAAAAATACCATCAAATGCCATGCATTTTCTGTCTTGGTTTATCCTTGTTCCTTTAGTTCCTCGTATTTTTTTTTTAAATACCACAATGTCTTTTGCATCTTCCCATTCATGTATTTATTCAGCAAACATTTACTATGTTTTTTTGTGAGGCAAACATTACTCTGGGCCTTCCATTTTCAGAGACATTGCTCTTCCCTGAAGGAGATAAGTCTATAGAGAATACTCGCTATGTAGACAGATACAATACGATACCAGTAAACCTGATCAAAGTAGTATCAAAGCAATACATTCTGCCTAAGGGAGTCCAGGAAGTTTTACACAGCAGATAAAATTGGAAGTGAGACATGAAGGGGATGTATAGGAATTTGAACCAAAAAGTGGAAGGAAGGAGCTTCTTTGCAAAGGGAGTAGTGTAATACAGAGGCACAGATATGAAAGCAGTTTGGCATGTTCAGGAAACAATGGTAAGTGCCATTTTCTTAGAGCTTAAGGCACATTGGGATGAAGAAGAGGGAGAAGATTTGGGATGAGGAAAGTTACCATTTCCATTGCCAGACATGAAAAGCATAGCCTTCCCCCAGAGCGGCCCCCTCCTTTTTATCTTGGAACAGTGCAGTAATACGGGAACTGGTAACCCTTTGTACAATTGGCAGGAATTGAATAAAAAGTAGGCTTTTGATCAGCAAAGAAAATAAGATTGAGTGTTCCAAAAAAAAAAAAAAAACGTAAAAAGGACAAATGCGAGAAAAACCCCAGCATATTCTAAGAGCAATAAGTAATCAGTTGGTCATTCCCAAAGTAGACATGCTACAAATGGGATGGAAGGAAGCCTCCATTCGAGAGCCACAGAGCACTGAGCATGGTTTTCTTTATTTCTTTGTCTTCCTTCATCAACCTGGGTGAAATCACAGAGGGCAACTGGATGGAATTAGGTAGATGGTAATGTGGTTGAAAACAGAAACAGGCAACAGAATGACTATGATTGGGAGATGTGCTGGCCTGAAAGTGATAAAGTAAAATTTAGAGGCATAAATCCAAATTTCTGCAATTCTACAATTACTGGGAAAGAGATGTGACGTGTCTAAACAAGTCCCCCAAAGAAGGGAACAGTATTAGAAGACTGTTAGGAAAGTAAATGTGGTCTTACCAGGAAGATGTTGGTAAAGACAGGTGACAGTGTCTCTCTACTCTCCATCAAAGCATTTTCCTTCGTTCTGGAGACTGTATTTTTAGAGATAATTATAGAGAAGAGAATGGCCAGGGAAGGTAACCAGGGTGGTAAACAATCTGGGAAGAACATTGCAGGCAAAAGAGACAGCGGAACTGAAGCCCATCAACCCCCCTATTGAATGAAAGAGACAAGACAATTGTTGGAAGCAAGAATGGTCTAGAGGGAAGGCAACAACCACTAACTGGAAGTCTGAGGAGCAGATTTAGTTCTATGATGAAATTTAGTTCTATGATCTTTCTAATGATTTTCATTGACAATAGGGAAGTAAACAACTTTGGAATAAATACCTCCAAGATAATGAGTTCTCTGTGTATTGGGAGTGTTCAAGCTGTGATGGGTGCCAACTTGTCAGTAACGCTGTGATTTGTAGGCATTTTGACTAATGACCTTCCATGTCATTAGGAGATGTCTGAGAATGTAAAATACGACACTCTTGATAGCCTTAAGATGTATGTGAACCAGATGGCCTCCGCTGGATGCATTTAGGAGCCCTGCTGCCAGCGAGCTCTGGGCATGTGGTAGGGCTGTGTGCGAGCTTTCATTGAAGATCTGACTGGTGGGAAATGACCTAGTTGCTAAATTGAGATGAAATAGCAATTATAGCCATTAGGAAATGAATGCCTGCTAGTGCCCGATTCTCAGCTGGGTACTTTATACACACTATCTGACTTAGTCATCACAACAAACGGGTGGTGGAGTTTATTATCTATCCCTTCTTTTATCAATGAACAAAGAAGGGATTGACTAGATTGAGTCCAGCTGCAACATTTGCCAGCTGTGTCACTTTGGAGAGTGACATGCCTCCATGCCTCCGTTCCCCCATCTAGAAGTGTGGATAATAACAGTGGCTGCCACATAGGTAAAGGTCAAATGTGTTTGGTACATAGTAGATGCTTAATACAAGTTTGCTATCATATTTTAATTTTTACGACCACTCCAAAGCTTATGCTGTTTGCCCTGTAGCATTTTCCCTGAGATGCAATGGGTGGGGGGGAATGTGACAGTTACCAAAAGAAACGTGGAAAAACAGTAGAATCTTCATTCTTTACAAGGGGCAAATATATATATTAAATATAAATGCATCATTCCATTTGGGAGTTTTGTGGAGAGCCAGGTGGCAGTTGATGATTCCAGGAATAGTCTCGTATATTTATGTGTAAGAACAGCATACAGGATTTGAGCTCTATTTATCCTTCCTCAGGTCCACAACCTCTCAACACCAATCTAAAATGCTACTTTACAAAAACTTTTTCTGATCCTCAAACTGGGACAGGATTATGTTTTCCTTTAACCACTCACTCCTGCACCCCTCCCCACCCAGAACATTCTTACTTGCTTATTATTCCTGACTTAAATCATGGTTACTTGTGTATTCTCCAAAGAACCTGAAGCTCAGTTTTGGCCTGGCCTTTAGCATCTTCTCTGTGGTATTTCTTGGAATACCTCAGTTTTGGTGTGCAGGTACTCAAGTATTTGAGTTGAGTATTTGACTTCTAGTATTTGAGTATTTGGGTATTTGAGTTGAATTTATTTGAATTGAGCCGCATTAATAAGTTTTCATTTTTATTCCTTTTTTTTCCATGTTCCCTTTAGACAGTACTGAAAGGCATCCGCAGAACATTTACTTTCTGTAGACCATAGACTTTGTTTTTTTTTAAAGCAGATAGGCTAATTCCTTAAATTTTACATTTGTGTACTTCTTTAAAAGCAAACATTACTTTAAGGGGCGCCTGGGTGGCTCAGTTAGTTAAAACTTTACTCTGCCTTCGGTTGCTCAGGTCATGATCTCAGGGTCCTGGGATCCAGCCCCTCATCGGGCTCTCTGCTTAGCAGGGAGCCTGCTTCCCCCTCTCTCTGCCTGCCTCTCTGCCTACTTGTGATCTCTCTCCCTCTATCAAATAAATAAATAAAAATCTTAAAAAAATAAAGAAATAAAAACAAACATTAATGAAAACAGATCCTGAATCTAGTATCTGCATACCAATGATTATGAATCAATGGGGGGAGGAAACAAACTTTGTTTCACTCTGGCCCCAAAGGGCTTTCATGCAAAAAGACTAAATGCTCCCTTTAACTGACTCAATTGCACAGATGAATGGATGTGGATGCCTATGCCCCCTTCATTGGCTAGACATGCTGATGCAACGATGCTCTAATGTGCACAGGCTTTGCAATACCTGCCGCCTCTCCATCCTCACCGTCACTTAGTTTAAATTCTCATACCTGAGTTACTGTACTAGCTTCCTCACTGAGGTCCCTGCCTCCATTCTGGGTTCAGGTTAAGTCCCCACCCTCCATGATAGTGAACGTTCTATGCACAAAGCTGACCATGTTCATTGACCTAGAATGCCACAGGAGTTTCAAGCAGTGAGGCTGGCCTCAGGGCCCTTCCGAGATCCCTCCCTTATCAGACTTCCAGCAGCAGTCTTTCCCTGTCCTCGCCCTTCTACCAGACCCCTTGGATTTTATGCTTCAGGTATATAAGGTAGTTTTTTGTTGTATTATTCACTCTTTGATAACCCATTAAATGTTATTGTGTGCCTCCTCAGTAGTTATTAGGAACACGGGCTCTGCATCTGAATTTTATCTCCTTCAACTTTCACAACTGTAAGATGGCGATGATGTTAACGCCTAAAGTCATAGGATTGTTGTGAGGATTGAGTTAATAAGCATAAAGGAGTACATCAGTATACCTCTGTGCTCTGTCTGCTCTGGGAAATGTGTGTCATCATGCCTTTATTCCTGTTCCTGCTGTTCTCCCTATTTTTTTTCTTTCTTTTTTTTTCTCCCCAAATATGTTTATTTTTTCAGTGTTACAAGATTGATTGTTCATGCACCACACACCCAGTGCTCCATGCAATATGTGCCCTTCTCAATACCCACCACCAGGCTCGCACACCCCCCAACCCCCTCCCCTCCAAAACCCTCAGTTTGTT
>CM052798.1:111504634-111554661 GCA_028533885.1 Nasua narica
TTTGATTTAAATCTCTCTGATGGCTAAAGATGATGAACATTTTTTCATGTGTCTGTTAGCCATTTGTATGTCTTCTTTGGAGAAGTGTCTGTTCATGTCTTCTGCCCATTTTTGGATGTGATTATCTGTTTTGTGAGTGTTGAGTTTGTATTCTCCCTATTTTTTGTTTTTTTTTTAAGATTTTATTTATTTGACAGAGCATGTGCATGAATGAGGGGGAGGGGCAGAGAGAAGGGGAGAAGCAGGTTTCTCACCAAGCAGGGAGCCCAATGTGGGGCTTGATCCCAGGACCCTGCGATCATGACCTGAACCGACGGCAGACCTTAACCAACTGAGCCACTCAAGCGCCCTGCTGTTCTCACTATCTTAAGTGTTCTTCTCCTCTGTCTACTTGAAAAACTTCTATCCATTTCTTTAGAACCCTCCTCTAAGGCATCAGCTTCTTAGTAAAGCCTTTCCACATTACCCTTTCCATGCTCAGAAAGATCTGATACTCCATCCACTTCTGAACCTTGAAAATAAATTTATAGGGAACACACTTTAATGCAAATATTTTTGTATGTATCAGTGTCCTCTACTGGATCGTCAACTCATGAGATCATGACTGATTTGTCATTGATTCCTTAGAAGCTAGCTCAGTGTCGGGCACATAGCTTTTCATAAATAATCGTTGGACGATGTTTTTTTTTTTTAACTGAACAGCAAAGCATTTTATGACAGAATGTGGTGGTGGTAGTATTGAATTTCAAGATTTTGTTTGGACTTTGGTCCAGAGCATGGTGTCATTGTGCGATTCTGATAGGCATAGGTACATTTCTGCGTGTGCGTAGTTTTATTAGTGTATGCCTGATTAAATACAATCATTACTGCCAGGTTGCATTTACTTAACTACTTCTGGTAGTTTATATGAAATTAATCTTCTGACATCCCGTGGAAAAGTGCAAGCCGGGAGTTGTGGTGATTCCAGCCAAAGATCTGTTGCCCTTCACCTGGAAGCCTGACACATCCTCTGGTTCAAGCCGTGCTTTAATAAACAGGAGCTCAAACACTTTACGATGGGAAGTACAGCTGAGGACTTTTTCAAGTGCACAAGAGGATCATGGTGAATGCTTTTCTAGGTCATGTTCATTTCATAAAAACAGTCAATTCCCAGCCATCCCAGAAGAGGAAATGCTGAAGGTCCCTAGCTGCATTGTGGGGTGAGGAGGAAACCAAGGGCTGTGAGCGGGAGGGGCCCCACCGCCTGGCCTTTCCTTGGCTAGCAACTGGCAGGCATGGAGCCCAGTCGCACAGGTCCCCGCACAGCAGTTTTCCGGCTAGATTTATGCTCTAGCTGCTGCTTCAGTGCAGAAGTTTTTTTGTTTTTTGTTTTTTTTCCTTTCCTTTTGCAGCCACCACATAGTTCCAGTGACCAGAGCAACATGAGACAGAAGCAGAGAAAACACACTAAGTTCTTGCCAGTTGCTAGGCAGAGAAAATGCTTTTGGATGTTTGAAGTCTGCTTCCCATGTTGATTTCCTAATCATGACTTGTTTTCAAAGCCAAACACAATAGCATCCTGAACACTCGTCAGCATTTGGTCAGCTCTGTTGCCAAGCTAATTAACAGATTTTGATTTAGAGGGATGAGAATAAAGGGGATGCTTTTGGTAAAGAAGTAGCATCGTGGGAAATTTGATTTTTTCCTCTCTGTTTAAGGATTGTTATTTCTAATTTTTGGACTTTATGTTGTAAATACTAATTCCATGGCCCATGTTTGCTTTAGTTTGAACACACACAGTTTTTAGATTATGCTGACCCATTGATACTGACATATTTGCGATGGATATTACCAAGTATCTTTCTAAAAACCTGATGAGTTATTGAGAAGGTACCACTTTGGAGCTAAATGCCAAGATCAGAGCAGCTTATCTGTGCGGTGACTTATTTGTGCACTGACAGAACTTAATTTTCTTTCTTTTCAGGGGTGGGCAAACACTTTTTAGTCTGGAACAGCAGTCCTGTCACTGCTAAGCCATGAAGCCTGAGAATCCCAAAATCAGAGTCAGGGAGTCCCAGGGAGGGCTGCTAAGGAAGGGTAGAGGGCTGAAGGGGAATTAGGAAGGAGACTCTCTTCCCTGGCATGACCAAACATTTGGAAAGGAGAGGAACAGCCAGGCCATAGAGGGTAGTTTGAGCGTGATGTCCGGGCAGGGCATTTGGGCTTAGCTGAGGTCCACAATTTATCTGGGGTGTGGACCTGCTCCAACCTCGCATACGACCAGTGCTTCCCACCAGAAATATCCAAAATGATGTCTCTTTAATTCTATTATCAGGACCATGAGGTTTCTAGCAGGGAACAGCTCTACTGGAGGCTTTCAGGAAGCTTGGTGAACAAGAAGACTCATGTAGTGGTGGAAAGATCTCCAGCAGCTGTCATTTGGAGATGGAAGTTCAAGGTTAATTTCACTTGGTTGGCAAACGCGTATTGAGAGAAAAGTTCATTTTCATAATGCTTCTTTTGGCTGGAGACGGGAGAAATGCGGGAAATTTTAACATTTTTCTGGGCTATCTTTTGGCCTAGTCAGATTATTCTAATGAAGATGATTTAGTGTGCAAGGCACAGTATTAAGTGCAGCATGTATGTAAATTCTTTTAATTCTCATAGTGAGATAGGTAGACACTCGTATTCTCCCTTTTTCACACTTGGGACATTGAGGCGCAGAGAGATTAAGCAATTGCCCCAGCATCACCCAGCTAATAGGTGGCACAGCTGGGATTTGAACCAAGTCTTACAGTCGAGCCTCTGCTCTTTGCCAGGGCACCGGACTGCCTGAGCATGCAGGGAGCATGTAGATATAATAGTTGGATTGGTCTCTGAACTCTCTATAACACTTCATGGAGCATTGATTTATCTCACTGGGGTTAAGTCATTGATTTCCATTTATATCACTTCTGTCCCTCTGTAACCTTCTAAAGACAGGGGTTTGACTTTGCATCCCTGGCACCAGCGCATGTTCCTGGCACCTTATGAAGTTGTAGGACATGGTGCCAGCAACCTGGGGGCCAAGAGGAACAGCAAGGTTGGGAAATTCAAGTGACCCTGTGACCTTTCCAGCTCCGGTCCAGGGAATAGAGATAATGTGTCAGAGTTTAGAAGTCACTGAAACCAAAGTGAAAGGTGAATAGAATCGCTCATTTCTGATGTGTTTATGTTTGCTCTCTTTTTATCATCATTATCTTCATCTTTCTAGAACTACGTAAAGATGGCCAACGTTCCCCGGAAGGTAAGCTAGCAAGACCCTTAGCTAGCAATGCCAAATAGATCAATTCAGAGCCACTATCAGCATCTTAAAGCCCAATTCTTTTTCTTTGTCCTGGCTGGGCACCTTTAGGATATTTATTTCTTTCCAACCCACTGTACTTCTGCAGGGATTCTGTGGTTATCTCTCTCTCTGGGGCAAGCTGTGTGCATTGGGAGCAAAGATTCAGTTACTGAATGTGTCCAGAATGAAGTCACAGACTGACAGTTCCTCTCCAGGTATGTTTCAGGTTCATCTCCTGCCTTGTTCCCCCAAGTCCCCATCTCGTGCACTGGACTGACTGTCCCCAAATATTAGCTGCTGCCTCTGGGTCTGGCCTCAGACAGTTCCCTTTGCAAGAACCGCCCGATACCCCATTTCTTCCTCTTTTTGGAAATCCTTCTCAGTCTGTGATGCTCACCCTCCACCTTTTCTAAGCATCTGTCCAGGATCTCCCCACCTGCATTTGACTTCTTCCTTCCCTACACTCTGGTCATCCTTCTTTCTAGACGGTTACTTACTAAGGCAAGCCTCTTATTAGGTATTTGTGAATGTGTCTGTCTTCCTCATGGGGAATTTTGGAGGACCAGAAATTATGTGTGTGTGTGTGTGTACATGTGAATGCTCCATGTACACACGTACGCCAGCGTCTTTGCTGTCCCCATAAGGCAGAATAGCAAGTACTCAAAGATACTTTTTCAGTTTGAATGACCACTCTCCACCTTCCCGTTCACGTTTTGCCTCCACACATCATGGATGCCTCATTCTGATACCACAGAAAATATTTAAACACTTCTGCCTTCCGGTCATACGGTTTGGGAATGTTTCTCTTCCCACTCTTTTAATTTCTAAAATGCTGCAGAGCCCACAACCACCTAGAATCTGCCTGGCCTTAGTTCTAGCCAGCACTCCTCCACCTCCCCCTGCAGCGGGACGAGGACTGGAATCAGAGCAGGAGGACTGATGATGATAGAGGTTTGGTGAGAGTGAGTGCACTCCATAGCAGACATTCTCTTGGCAACCCTTCTGCCGTTACTTCAGGAATGTTGCTTCCAAGGAGGAAACTGAAGCTCGTGGAGATGACGGAGCACAGCTGGGATCTGAAGCCAGATTTCTCTACCAAATCCTATGTTCTTTCCCCTACCACCCCCTAAGTCTCCTGAGCCCTGTCATGTGCGTGACACAGTGCATTCATGAGCCTAGTGAGTCTTCACCACTGTCCTCTTCAGAGAAAGATTGATAGCCTCATTATCCACAGAGAGCGAGCTACCACCCAAGGTCCCGCCACTGATAGTGGGAGAGCCCATGATTCAAGCACAGGTGTTCCCGACTCTTCTCTTTCCATTGAACAATACCACCTCCTGACTCCCCAAATTATATATAGGGGACTCTGCCTGTCTTGTCTTCTTTGTTTCCCAGGGTCGTTGCCTGCCACTCACTTTTCATCTTCTAGGCCCCCACCTTAGTTGTGGAGTCTTGGGTCTGCGTTAGGGGGTTATTGTCTCTCAGGCTGTGGGAGGCACTTACACAGGCATTTAAAATCACTTGTGTGGGGATGCACTTGAAGAAATACCACATTTGTAAACAATGATCTTCCTATTTTTAAAAAATGTAACTCACTCATTCCAAAATGCAGACATGTCTACAAAATGAAGATTTTCTGCCAGATGAATCAATAATTTCTGGATTTTAATGCTTCATAAGCTGCTCATTTTTTAAAATGTGAACCCCTGTCGTGGATCTTTTGAGAATCCTAGAAGTGGCTGGGGAAGGGCTAGTGCCCTCTGTGCCATGAAACAGCGGTTCTCAAACCTGTCTGTACATTAGAGTCACCTAGGGAGCTTTAAGGATTATATCGAGATCCACTCCAATAGCTCTGACTTGCTTGGTTTGGTGTAGGGGTCGGGCATTGCTTTCTTTTGGTTTGAAACTCTTCCCACATGGTAATGTGTAGCTAGGTATAAGAAACATCTTGGGCCTTCGAGGAGAATGCCAGCCATATAACTGAGTTTCAACACTGGGTCCACCTCACTCAAGGTCCCCAGTACCCAGATCGTGCCACAAGGGCTGTGGCCTGGGCTCTCTTGGCCTAAGGCTGAAAGTGTCCCAGAAGTTATAGCTGTATATACCTAATGCAGTGGAATAGAGGGGGTTTGTTTAATCTAGCCCCACTCGTGTGTGTCTGTGTTTTCCTTAATAATAAGCACATTTATGGATTCACTGGGCTCTGTACTCGATGTCCGAATTATTTCTAATTTCCCCAACAACTCTACAGAGTGGTTAAAATTATTATAAATTTACAAGGAGAAAACAAAAGAGCACAAAGAGAGAAGAAAGTAATATGCCCAAGGTCATACAGGTAGGAAGTGTTCGGATTTAAATCCAGGTAGTTTAACTGCAGAGTTCACATGCTTAACCAGAGGGTTCAAGTAAAATGCGCATGGGGTAAGGCAGGGAACAAAAATGACCAAAGCTGCTCAGGGGCAAACACTAGGGAGTGGTGAGGACTGGGGAGCCCAAGGAGGGCAGCACCCTTCAGCTCAAACCAACTGCTGCCAGGCAGGTGGGTGGCCCAGAGTATAGTCAGCACATCTGATTTTTTAAGAGATACTCTAAAAAATCTGGAATTTTGAATATGAATCTTACTCCACTTTTAAACATAGCAAACCTCTCTTACAAATTGTACTGTCTTCACTGTTTTTCGTTCTCATTAAGGAAAGCCATAGTCAAGGACAGAGATACTGAAAGACAGTACAAGCATTGCATTGAGCTCTTAGAAAAAAAAGCATGTAGATTCTTTTGGGGAGGGACTGGTCTTTCCACAGATAGGACCTACATTGATCTACACAAGCTTTTTGTGTTACTCTTCTGGAACTGGGATATACTGGTCTTTGTGACACTAAACTAAGCTGTAGGTACAGGAATGTCATATTGATCTGAAGGTCATATCAAGGATATCTATCCAGTTTCTTATCTCTGTGGTCTGTGGTTCAGCACAGATGAGGTTATCATGATACCATAAACACAGGTATTAAGATATAACGTGTCCCTAACCAACTTACTATCCTGGCTTTGCTCAATTTTCATGTATAAATTTCTTATTCTTGTGTATGTGCATTAATTAGTCTCAGCTGAGAAGAATGATGAACATTTTCTTGGTGTTTATTCATTCAACAAACATACGGGCAGAGAAGTATTTAAGAACTTGGAAAAATAGAGTGTTTTATAATTTAAGGAACATTGCTTCAAATCTGATTTGATTAGATATTGAGCCTTTTAAAATAACATCTAAGATTAAGGAACATTCATTGTAAGCAATTTTTGAGACACAGATTTCTTCCTTAGTGTCCTAATACAGCACAATAGTTTAGACATTTTTAAAACAGTGCAATGTTTTGAAAGGAACGTCGTTAATGGCAGTCAGTATAACCATGGGACCTGAACGATAGGACTTTGACTTAGAAACAGTCAAAAGCTTATTTTTCATAGCCTCTCTAGCAACGGTTCAGATTCCATTAGTTTGGGTTATTCATCTGAACATAATAGGAACTGTCTTCTTGTTAGAGGAACCAAACTGAGTCCTTTCAGAGGATGTAGGGGGTCATAACTGGTACCTTAGAAAAACAGGGACAATGTAATTAGTTATTCTCAAGGAAGAACTTTAGATGAACACATTTCTCTTGGAAAACCTAAGGTTATGAAAAAAATTGCACCGTTTATTTTAAAAAATAACTTTGAAGATTATGGATTGTTTATTTCAGAACTTGAAGCACTTGAAATTATCCTTGGCTTAAGTTTGTAAACAGATTTTAAAATATTCCTTTTTTTTTCTTTTAATGATGAGGAAATAATTATTGAAATTTATTGTAGATTTATAAGTATTTAGAGATAATTGTTCTATTGTTTAAGAATTCTGTTTCTTTTAAATACAGGTAGATCTCCAAATTAATGCCATGCTTCAACTCAACTTTCTGACCATACAGCATATTTTACTGGACCGTGTTCTTTTTCTGGATAGTAACATCCATTTGTAGTCATATGATCGAAGATGAAATGTTCAATTTGTATTTATAATTCTAGTTTCTTAGAAAGAATACTGTGTCCAACAGCTACTTTTTGAAAATTTAGAATTACTACTTCAGTTCAGTAGCTATTTATTGAGCATTTTATCCAGTATATTCTATTGGTGATCTAATGAAGAAAAAAATATATGAGCCAGAGGATTGGAGGAGATCTTCATGAAGGAAGTGGGCTTCGATCTAGGCCCCGAAGGATGGATTGAATTTGTATACAGTGATAGATGCAGTTCTTATTAATGACACTGGTGACTGTAGGGAAATGATTGGAATTAGAGTATGACTTTAAGACGAGGAATGACTGAGAGATAATATTTAAAAAGCTAAATTAAGTTCTGTAAGAGTGTTTTATATAACTTTATACTGATTATTGCTCATCTACTATCATCGGGTCCTGGGTGACTCCACTGGTTAAAGCACACATCTAATGCCAGCCAGATCATGCTTTCTTCTGTTCCAAGGCTATAGACCAACCAAACTCACGGTCTCAGAAACGTGCGGTGTGGGTCATCGAGTAAGTGGCTACTAACATGCAACAGGAGAAAACGTGCATCAGCCCAGCCCAGGAATCCTCTCGTTTGCCTTTGACAGGTGTTTCACACTGGCATCGATACTAGAACAAATATTCAGTTGGGAGTCGCCTTAATATTGTCACTTAATGTATTATTCTAAGTTTTCTGGTAGAGAAGAGAGCAGATTCTTTCACCGATTGCAGCCTTTTGATGTCAACTAATTGTTTCTCTTAAATCTTGAATGAAATATCTTCCTGTACTTGAAGAAGATAATACAGATGATTATGAGTTATTTACATATAATCATATATTAAGCAGTTGTTGGAAAATTGGAATCCAAAAAAGAACACTGGAGTAAGGAAATAGTTATACCCAATGACCTTAACATGTCTTCATTACACATCTGTTATGCGTGAGATACTGGGATAGATTCTATGAGAGAATTGGGGAAACATTTAATCCTGGTCTTTAAGAATTTTTTTCCCCCCAAATATGTTTATTTTATTTTTTCAGTGTTACAAGATTGATTGTTCATGCACCACACCCAGTGCTCCATGCAATAAGTGCCCTTCTCAATACCCACCACCAGGCTCGCCCAACCCCCCACCCCCAGGTCTTTAAGAATTTTATCAGTAATACCTTTGCTGACTCAATATTCAGGAGAAGTGCTTCACCATGAAGTCCAGATAATGAGTTAACACACATCTACGGAGCTTGTTATATGTGTCAAGCATTATAAAATCCAGGACACATTAAAAGTAAGAGCTGTGCCTGGAGAGGACACAGGGGTTAGACCCTGGAAGACAGTTTATGCTAAGGAGATCTATACAATTTGAATATAATTTGATAAGTGTATAATTCTCTCCTAAAACTAAATTTTAAACATTTTGAGGGGAAGAATTCTATTTTTCTTTCCTCTTTTCTTCCCTTCTCCCCGCTCCATAGTTTTCTCCTCTTCTTTTAGATGACTTACTTGGAGCACTGTTTATATTGCCTGCCCTCCATACATAATGATACATAATAAAGTTTTACAGATAATGGAAGTATAAGTTTTAGAGTTATTATAAAGCTACCGAATAAAATTTACATGGCTTTTCATGCTTAGATTCCTTATAATTAGTATAATGCATAACATTTTCTTAATAAATCTATTTATTATTGGTTCTAATTTTTTTATTTTCACTGCTGTGTATTATAGCCAGGCTATGATATAAATTGCTGGCCTGAAGATAATTGAGGATTGGCACTTTAACTTATTTTTAGAGTGTCATTTGTAGTCCTAGATAAAACTACGTTCTCCCCAACACTTGGTATTGTTAGTTTTTATAATTTGAGTCCCTGGTATTAGTGTATCTTATTTTCATTTTAAGTTGATTGTTCTTGATAACTAATGATCTAAGGTGCTCTTTCAAGTGTTTATTGACATTTCTGTGTTTTCTTTCTGTTCAAATGTTTACCCATTAAAAATTTGCATAGTATTTATTTTTTTATTATTCATTTGTAAATATTTGTATATTCTACATAAGGAACCTTTGTCAGACATATGTATTACAGATTTTTTTTCCTATTCTGTGGCTTGCCTATTAATTTCCTTAATTAATGGTGTTTCAATGGGGGCAAAACTCACATTTAACGTCATAAAAGGAACAGTTAGCTTTCTGGAGAATGAATGCTTAGGATAATTATTATCATTATTAACTCCATTGGTCAGCTTCAAAGGAGATTTAATGCTTCTTTGAATTCATTAGTACATTGTTTTTAAAAGATTTCGGAAGACTGTTTTAGGGTTTCAGAGTTTGGGATGTACCCTATGTCCTAAATCCTTATAAGCTCCTCTATTTGTCTCTGTAGTAGTAATATAATAATTTTGGATGAAAACAGGGTGACAGATTTCAGATGGTGAAAGGTCATTCATATGGGGGCCCATTTCCCACATTTTCTAGGTGGAACTAGTGAGTAGTATGCTAACCAGGCAGACTCTGGTCTGCCCCTGGTAATTGCTGGAATTTGTTAGCTGAAAGTAGGTACACAATTGTGTTGTGCTCTTTAATGTGGTCTTAACTTACATGCTGTAATTAGGATAAGAGGACAGGATTTTCAGAGAATTTTCTTCTGTAAGCAATATTCTGTTACAGATATAAGAGGTTACTCAAATTCTGTGCTTTTTATTCATTTCGGGAAAAAGTCCATACAATCAAATCAAGTAGCCTTAAACAGAAGATTTCTGTGCTCAACGATATGAGGGAGTGACATCCATTTCCAAAGCAGGGCTAGGAACTTTGGAAATCTAATTTAGAAACTGAACATAATTTGGTTTCTATTTCAGCCTCTGCATGAGGTCTCCTGACCTGACTATTTTAATTTACCTGTGGGGGAGTATGGGTCTCATAATCCAGTGAGCTGTGGGAGAGTTGGTGCTGAGTCAAGCAGAGATTTAATCCAGGCTCCCTCATATCCTGGCTGTTTGACCTTGGAGAAGTTACTTCAACTCTTTGAGACTCAGTTTCTCCATGGTTAAAATTCAGCTAAGATTATATCCAAATTTAGAGGATTATGGAAACATTAATTGAGATAACTTGTATAACTAGTGAAAAAAATGGACACTTTATGATTTTTGCTGTATCTATGATAGAAATAGTAAGTTTGAATAATAACGTTAATTATTCTGTACCTTCCTTTCTTTTTCTGGCCATGTGGCAATGGGTAATTATTTCATGTCCCTTCATTCATATGTGCTTTCATTAATTAATTCTTTAGTGATTGGGCATCAAAGCAGTTAGGCCTGTCTTTACTTACTTAGCTGATTGAGAATTCAAAATTGTTTATATTTCTTGCCACTGAGAAAAGGACCATGTCAATTTATATGAAATACTCTTAGTTTAGATTTTTTAGCTTAGGATTTAGGCAATTTACTTGTTGATTAAAATAATGTTTAATATTTTTCTTAAACAGTCACCATCCCTATATAAAATATATATAATGTTTCTCATTTCTGAACCCATATTCCCGCGAGTGTAGACTTTTGACCCTGGGAGTTCATCATTTATTTATATCACTTTGGATTGAGAAAGAACACAGTATGGCCACATCCCATTTATTCTTAACTTAATCAAGTGATACATAAGAAAGCAATTGTTGACACTATTTATTAGTAATATTTTTTGATGGCTTCCTTAATTCAGTCTGTAGAACAGAAGGGAATATTTAAGTGAGAAAGAGAAACAGAGGACGGAAGAAATAGCCATGCAACTCTTCCTTAACTGGCATTTTAAATGATTTTGAGAAATAGAAAATGGGATTACTTGGATTGGTGTTATTAATTGAAATTGTGTGTGTGCGTGTGTATACTTGTGGGTGTGTGAAAAACATTTCTAATTATGGAGGTATTAAAAAAATTCATCTCACCTAGTGAGAGGTACAATAGCTTCATCACTCATCTTCCTGCTTTTGAGCTTGCATTTCATTTTTTATTATCGTTAAGCTACCAGACCCCATCTAAAATATAGGCCAAGTCCTGTTATTTCTCAGTTCAAAACCTTCCCTATTTCACTATCAGTAAAAGTCAAAGTTCTCATAATGGTCAACAAGGTCTTACACTCTCCCCTCCCCTTAACTCTCTGCTCTCATCGTCTACCTCTTTCCCTTGTCTATAAGGTGATACTATTTTTGGCCCCTGTTTACACAGGAAGAAACTGAGACCTAGAGATTTTTTAATCTTGTTTGCATTCAGTCTATTGTTCATTCATGAAACATTGGATTTCTACTATGTGCACAGCACTGGCCGGTTGTTTGGGATAAAGGCAGCTAAAATACTGTGTTTACCCTTAAGATAAAGCTTCAAGCTAGTGAGGGAGAGGGTTGCATAAATTTAATACAATCAAATAGTGCATGAGTACAATCATGAGAAAGTGCACAGGGCATTCTGGAAGCCAGAAGAGCAGAACGAACCCCAACCCCTGGAGAATTAATACAAGGCTACCTACAGAAGAGGACCCTGAACCACTGTTAGGGAGGAGTAGAAGTTGACTAAATTTGGAGTGGAGGAGGGCATTCCAGACAGAGGGCATGGCGAGAACTCAGGTACAGAGTAGGAAACAAGGTGATTAATGGACACTGCGAGAAGGCGGGTGTCTCAGGACCATAAACTTAACACAAGGCAACGAGCGATAAACAGACCGCATCGCCTCTTCCACACTGGGAAGCAGGGTCTGGAATTAGTTTTATTGTCTCAAGTCCAGGGAAATGGGATGAGCAAGGACACCAATTCCTGAGTTTCAGGCTGATAACCCACCTCTACAGTGTGGCTCTGCACAATATAAAGTCAAATTCTACTTCATTTCTGATTTTTATTCTAGTTCTTCATCAGGTCTGGGGCCCAAGCCTCAATCCTGGTGCATTTGGAAGAGGCCATGACAATAAAAATTATTCCCTAGTAGGTGCCATTTTCCCTTCCTCCCACCTCCACTTCTCCCCACTTCACCTCAAGCAGCATCTGTAGATAGGTGTAACTTTCAGATCAATGACAGTGGATCCCATGCGCCCATCTCCCTGAATCATATCATTGCTGCCTGAAGTCTTGCTGGAGGCACTTAGGACTTCCAGACAAATCTCCAAATACTGGGTATAGCTCTGATTAGATTTTAGTTTACTGTTTAGTTTGTTCTTTCTATTGTTTGCATTTTCAGGCTCTAAGCTCTGCAAATAATTGCCCTAAACCACGTTAGTTATGTGCACTCAGCCTAGGGACAATTTCATTTACATCCCATCAAGGCTGCTTCTTGAGGATCTAGCATGATTTAAGTGTTCTGAAACAGAGAAAGTACTGGTATTAGAGGGTATTTGCTGTTTTGCAGCAGTTAAGCAAATCTATTGCATCTTTGTGGTTGTATAACAAAATTCATAAAGTTTTGAACAGACATTAGCTTTTTCTTTGTTATTTTACATAAGCCAGGTCAGAAAAAAAATGCATAAATTTTTGTTGTTGTTATAATTGCTGTTTTTCCTGTAAGGGGAAGTTTTCTCATTTACCTGCATCCAACTTGCTTCATGAATATTCAGCTGTTGACGGAGCAGCAAGCTAATATCCATGGAAATGAACTCATTAATAGTATTTTCCTGGCTCCTACTTGGTTCATGAAGTATACAGAAGTGTTTATGGTATTTCCTATTTTGTTTTCCTCTTGGCTTTTGAAACATAAATGGATTATTGATAATAGTTGTTATCCCAGATTTTTACAGTTAGTTTTTCTCATATTTCTTGAGTGCATAAGCAAAATCTTTCAGATATTTGCCTTTTTGCAGATTGCTAATATAATTTTTACAAAGCCAATTATGAATAAAAACTATAAATGGCCTAAAGACAGAACTAAGATATTTGACATATTTATACATACATAATGCTAATCCTGTTATTAATGCATTGATTATCACATGTTGTAAAAAAGACTGATTCTTCTTGACGTTCTTTCAGAAATTAAATGTACTGTCAATTAATGAAAATAGCATCTGGCAAGTATATTTGGTGACATAAAATAAAATAGGAAAAAATAGTAGTAATAGCTAACATTATATATTGGTTTTTGATGTAATAGTTGCTTCCGGAATATTTATTTAACCTTTGCATCAAGGCTGTAAGAATAGATACCATATTATTCTCATTTTACAGATGTTGAGGCTGCATCAGGGAGGTAAATTTACTGGTGAGATGTCTCATATCTAGCATTTGGTAGAGCTGGGATTTGAACCCAGGCAGACTGGCTCCAGAATTCAAAACCACTTCACATTCTTCTTTTTATGTGGACAAAGTCTGCAAACTGGACTGACTGTTGTCCAACACCTGTGCATTCCTTCCCCACTGATTTAAAGGACCACCTGTTTCATGGTGCACTTGGGTGGCTCAGTCAGTTAAGCCTCAGACTCTTGATTTCAGCTCAGGTCATGGTCTGAAGGTTGTGGGATTGAGCTCCATGTGGGGCTCTATCTAGGCCAGCGTGGAGTCCGCTTGAGGATTCTCTCTCTCCCCTCCCTATGTACCTCTCCTCTCCCCTGTGCACACTCACGAGCACTCTCTCTCTCTCATATAAATAAATTAATCAAAAAAAAAAAAATAAAGCACTACTGGTTTCAAATACCGAATTCCCTCCTACTCAAAGTGTTTTCTGGGCTCTTTTCTGTGCCACTGCTCTATTATCTGTATTAGCCCAAACCTAACTGTTAATATTACTATACATTAGTTCCTTTTAGGAATAGAGTTCAAATAGAATGAAAATAGAAAGGAAACAAAACTACAGACTAAGAAGTGGATGGTATGTTGACTATTTAGACATGAAAAAAAGAGAGAAGGGAATATGGTAAGTCAGAAGGGGCGAAAGGATGTTGGTAGAAAAGTCATATGTTAAGTTTTAAGAATAAGAATGGACAATTTTAGGAGTCAGTTTTAAAACGTAAAATAGATATATAAATTTCTAAATAAAAAAGTTCTTTATATTAGTTCAAGTGTCCATTTATCATGAAGCAAATTAAAAAAAATCTTTCTTCTCTACCTTGTAGGATTGTACAGCGAGTTAAATCAGAGTGTGAGAAAAAAAGGGGCCTGGATGCCAGGGTAGAGACGGATCTTTGTGTTGGGATCCTCAGTCATTTCTCTGGGTTGTTTTCCAGCATTAAATACTTTTCCTTCCCCCGCTGCTACATTTCCTTTTCATGGGAACTGAATTCTCAAATAACGACTTAAACAGGAATAGTGTTCTGCACTTTAAATTTGGGAAATGACCAGTTTCCTGTGCCAGAGAAAAATTTGTGCTTGAGAATATTATCTATATAGTGTGCTTTGTACTTCCTGCTTAGCCTTTTCTTTCATTGTGCTGTGTTTTTTAAGTTATCTGATATCACTGTAAATTCCTGAGCAGCACAATATGAAGTATTATGTTGGAGACACAATAGTCTACTGGCATCTCTGAATAAATATTTGTGCAATATTAAAAATAAGTTAATTGAGCAGGCATCTTATTGAGGAAAATTTTTCAAAAGTATATTCATTTAAGCTTATGAACTGCCTTTGGAAATTCATTTTATCCCATATCAATCACCAACGCTGGAAACACTTTTATCTTAAATGCCACCAAAGGATTACCTGGGTGGCTCAGTGGGTTAAAGCCTCTGCCTTCGGCTCAGGTCATGATCTTAGGGTCCTGGGATCGAGCCTCCCATCAGGCTCTGCTCAGCGGGGAGCCTGCTTCCCTCTCTCTCTCTCTCCCTGCCTCTCTGCCTACTTATGATCTCTCTCTCTCTCTCTCTCTCTCTCTCTCTCTGTCAAATAAATAAATAAAATCTTGAAAAAAAATGCCACCCAAAATTCTGGGATGTTTGAAATATCCTCTTTTATTGTTAATTCCGAATGTAATGAAAGGTTCATTATTTTCATCTGACTTTAAGCTCTTTTACAAATACTATGACTTGTAATATATAAAGGAATAGCTTTTAATTTTTGTTTTGTAATCTCGCCTAATGCATTATCTTTGTTTAATGGTTCTATTGGTGCTGTAGGGACTTGATATCATTCAGAAGAGCTAAGGCGACTCCAAGAATATTAGTCTTCTTTTCTGTACCTGACTTTTCTGTAGAACTTTTTTCAGATTGGCCTGTCATTTTACTTTATCAGCCTGTGTGAGTTTTGTCCATACCAGGATCAGTTCATTGAAAACAAAGCCATAGCATGGCCTTACTCCACATATATTGTTCAATTTTTATTAATACCTTGTGCTCTACATCCTCTCAAGGATTATAGATGGGCTTCAGTCTCTATAAACGCCTTACAGTTTGATCTTGAATTAATTTTTTCTAGCTTCTATTTGTTAATTTTTAAATTTCTGGAATGTTTAGAAAATATGACTAGAAAGATTGACAGGAACCACATTTGAGGGCAAACCTGGAATTCTGAGCAGAAAAGACCCAACACAATATGACCATATGAAGTATACATATATTTTAATGAACAGTAGACCCCTCCCCACTAACAAATGTCTTGAAGTATTTGTTTTGAAACCAAGGAATTGTCTTGAAGTTAGCATTAGTTGGCTTGATTTACTGTTAAGAGGGGAGTAGAAAGGGGGAGGACGGGGTTTACCCTTAAGTTCTGTTCTCTCTAGGGTTAGGAATAATTAAAACCACAGTTGATATAATAGAACTATGGGTGTGGTTGTAGCAGTAGTAGCAGAAATACCAGTTAGCATTTATTTGGCCCTGATTACGCACTGACGTTGTACCAAGTGCCAACAAAAATACCTCTGTGAATTCTCTTCACCTCTCTGTGAGATAGTTACTATTATTTTTTTTAAAAGATTTATTTATTTATTTGAGAGAGACTGAGTGAGAGAGAGAAAGAGAGAGAGCCAGTGAGCATCCACACGTGAGCAGGGGGAGGGGCAGAGGGAGAGAGAGAATCTCAAGCAGATTCCCTGCTGAGTGCAGAGCTCGATGTGGGACTTACCCCTGAGATCATGACCTGAGCCAAACCAGAGTCAGAGACTCAGCAAATTGAGCCACCCAAGTACCCCAAGCACCCACTATTATTTTTAACCTAATTCAGTGTGTGAGGAAACCGAGGCTCAGAGCCTTGGCTGGACTCCCTGCCTATGAGACATCCTGTATCTGCATAGGTGTGTGGTAGGTGTTTATAGGTCTGTTGGGGAGGATTAGCTCTGAGGGGTTTCAAAACAGCAGACTATAAATATTGGACACTTCCTAATCTTATTTATTTAGTTGTTTTTTCCCTGAAGTTCGGTGTATCACTGACTATTCTGGAAAGAGACATCAGTCACCCAAAACAATACAAGGAACACAAGATCATCATGAATCAAATGATACTTGGGATATATAAGCCAAGAAAAATTTATTGCCCAAAAGTCACTTTATTAAAAAAATATTTAACAGTTTAAGGGGCCCCTGGGTGGCTCAGTGGTTAAAGCCTCTGCCTTTGGCTCGGGTCATGGTCTCAGGGTCCTGGGATAGAGCCTCACGTGAGCAGAGAGCCCGCTTCCCCCTCTCTCTCTCTGCCTGACCCTCTGCCTACGTGTGATCTCTCTCTCTGTGTCAAATAAATAAAAAATCTTTAAAAAAAAATATTTAACAGTTTAAAATAAAGGACGTAGAGTTTTTTCAATCTTCAAGAAAACTAATTGTATTACATGAGAATTAACATCTAATGTAATTGTGAATGCCTTGGGAAACCAGATGTTAAGTAAGTAAGCACCAATTTTCTTCTTGTTTTTCATTGAAGCTTTTTCTCTTCTCATCTGGGGACTTTTCACTCTAATACTTTAAGACCAAATGCCATTTTAAAACTTAGAACTCTGGGAGTAGCCTGGCTGGCTTAGTCCGGAGAGCATGAGACTTGATCTCAGGGTCCTGAGTTCGAGCCCCATGTTGGATGTAGAGATTACTAAAAATAAACTTTGAAAATAAAATCAAATAGAACTTAGAACTCTGGAATAATCACTCTTAAAGATTTATAAAAGCCAACAGGGCCTTGGCAAAACCTCAAGATTATGTGCTGAAAATTAAAAGGGCGACAGAGATTTCTAAGTCACAAAAATGAGTAAAATGAATTTTACGTAAATTAGATAACAATATTAGTGTGAGAATAAAAAGCAATTACCTTTTAGTTTTGATGTTTGGGTAACAGGGAATAGTGATGACTGTAGCAAGGGGAATAGTGATGACTGTAGCAAGTGATGACTGTAGCAAAGGAACATGTGGTTGCTTTTGCTCCAGCCTATTGCTGCAATTAAGGAATGTGGAACCCGGGTCGATTTTTTTTTCCCCCGGTGTTTGAAGAGGGACTGTAATGATTGATTTTTATGTACATGTTCTTATTTCCTTAAATGGTAGCAGTTGAAACAATGTTTTAACCAATTGTGTTATGTCCCAAAATACTTCTACTGTTTTTGATCTCTGCTGTAGACTTAACTCATTGCCTTAAGTCAATGGAAGTTAAATATCCAAGAAAGGTGGCTACTGTTAATCTACTTTTATGGGCTGAGCGGTGAGGATGAGATGGTAGGAATTGAAATTGCAAAAACACACAAGAGAAAAACAAAAACTTAACAAAATCATAAAAGCTTCAAAAATTGACAAAGGACACACTTCAGAAAAGTTTGCTTTTATTATGGTATGTTATTGAAATCATCTTAATAAATTTTCTGATTTTTATATTCCTTCTAATAATTTTATGCATCACTGAGATGCCATTGATCATGGTTCTGGCTTTTCCTTCATCTTCTGTCCATTTTCACTAGTGAATTTCCAGCCACCTAACTATTAACCATCCGTAAAATCCTGTGCCTTGTGTGTAGAGTACTGACCACATGCTGATCCGTCATGAAATCTTTCCCCCCGAGAAGACCTGAAGAGCACAATTCTGTCATGCTGCCTTTTAGCACATTGAGGTCAAACAGAAGACACTAAATAATGTTTCAATTATCCTCAAATCCTGGGGAAGTTTCAGCCAAGGAAGTTTAAAAAGTGTGGATGTATGATGAAAAATTATCTTTGCCTAGATGTTGGTGATGTTAATTTTTAATTAATAGTTGTTCTGAGAGGGGCGCCTGGATGGCTCAGTTGGTTGAGCAGCTGCCTTCGGCTCAGGTCATGATCCTGGAGTCCTGGGATCAAGTCCCGCATCGGGCTCCTAGCTCCATGGGGAGTCTGCTTCTCCCTCTGACCTTCTCCCTTCTCATGCTCTCTCTCACTGTCTCTATCTCAAATAGATAAATAAAATCTTTAAAAAAAAAGATTAAAAAAAGATAGTTGTTCTGAGAAAGAATAAAACATCTTTTGGTGGGAAATTGAGCAGATATTAACAGGCTCTCAACAAATATGACATAACAAATCCTTTTGGTTTTGAATCATGAAAAAACACCAACATTCCAAGGGTGTTCGCTGGGGATACTGACATACACTGACATATCACTGTGATCTCTTTAGGCGTCTGTCTGAGTAACCCAGAGTGGCATATATTTTCCTTTGATGGTTTGTAGAGGAATAGATGCCCAAGAGGGTTAGTCTTCAGTGCTACTGGACTACTGACAAATGATTTATTATTCTATCAGTTTTTGGAGTTTTGCATGGATGGAATGTTGTCATGGCAGTCTAGGGACAAACTAATATCTGTTCCAAAGATGAAAACATGCTGCCCATACATTTTCTGTAGGATTACACAGTCTGGTGGAGAGCAGACATGCAAACTAAAGGTATTTTATAATTGTTGTTCATTGTGTCCGAGTGGAAAATACATGACAAGGGGAGCTTTAAAAAATCTACTTTGTTTGAAAAGAACTTTAAACATAAATTCTGCCTAATAATAATCTTTATAAAAATGTAGTGGACTTTTTACTTATAATCTAACAAAATCATTGAAATAAGAAGATATGTGGAGAAATATGGGACATTGCTAAAGCTCAGGAAAACACAAAAAATTACTCATTTTTATAATGTAGCCCAGAGATGTTGATAATCTGGAAGCTTTAACCTCAAATTTGTGAATTTCCTTAACAGTGCTATACGTTATTTTGGGATGGTCTATACCAGTGGTGCTCAACTGCACCACTGTGAGGGTTGCTGAGTCATGGCAATGCAGAGAGACATTTTTGGTTGTTGCAACTGGAATGGTAGTTGCTGTTAGCAAGAAATTGGGGCAGTCCATGAAACTCTTAAACATCCTACGTGTGCAGGATGGACTCCACAACCAACATTTTTCTGGCACAAGTATGAAGAGTGTTAATGTTGAGAAACCCTGGTATATGGTGATGAAAAAGAAAAAAGATAGTATGATATGCTTATATCTCAAGTTGCTGATGAGTATCTGGGAAGATAATACACTGGGGGAATTAATGCTACACAGTCTGGTGGTCTTTAGAAACACAAATCCTCTAGTGAAGAAAAATTTCTTTACTTTTTTTTTTTAAAGATTTTATTTATTTATTTATTTGACAAAGAGAGACACAGCAAGAGAGGGAACACAAGCAGCGGGAGTGGGAGAGAGAGAAGCAGGCTTCCTGCCGAGCAAGGAGCCCGATGTGGGGCTCGATCTCAAGACTCTGGGATCATGACCAGAGCCAAAGGCAGACACTCAATGACTGAGCCACCCAGGCGCCGCAAAAATACTTATACCACTAAAGTTTATTGAGTGCTTACCAAGTGCTAGGCATTGTTGGAGACACTGGGGAAACCCGAGTGAACAAAAGAGATAGGCTCTGCCTTCACAGAGCTCTGGTACGAATGTGGGGGACTAGTAAACAAATACATAAAATGGGACATGGAAGAGCAGGTAGTGCCATAGGGTAAATAAAGTAGAGTAATGGGGCCGGTAGGGCATGATGAGGGTTGGGAAAGGGAACACTTAGACTGGATGGCCATGAGAGACCTGAGTGACAGCAGCCAGATGAAGAGGGTTTTAGGTGGAGGAAGCAGGTTGTGAAAAGGTGCCAAGGTGGAAGTAGGCGTGGCTTGTTGGGGAGGCGCAGAGAGGTAGTTGTGGTTGGGCAGTGGTCCAGAATGGGGAAGCTGGGATGAGACAGAATATGAGAGGAGGGAGGGGCTGGATCATGCTCATTTCATTTTAGGTTGATAATATTCCATTGTCTGGATGTATTTATCCTTTCACTTACTGAAGGACATCTTGCTTGCTTCCAACTTTTGTCAATTATGAATAGAGCTGCTTTGAACATCCAGGTGCGGGTTTTGTTATGGATAAATTTTCAACTCATTTAGGTAACTTCCAAGGAACATGATTGCTGAATTGGCATGGTAAGAACATTTATGGTAAGAATATGCCAAACTGTTTTCCAAAGTGGCTGTATCATTTTGCATTCCCACCAATAATGAGTGAGAATTTCTGATTATTCCACATTCTTGCCAGCCTCTGGCACTCTCAGTATTTTGGATTTTGTCCTTTCTGATAGGTGTGTAGTATCTCGTTGTTTTAATTTGCAGCTGCCTAATGATTTAAGATTTGAGCATCTTTTCATATGCTTATTTGCCATCAGTATATCTTCTTTGGTGAGGTGTCTGTTCAGTTGTGCCCATTTTTTAATTTTGTTGTTGACTTTCTTATTGTTGAGTTTTACTAGTACTTTGTACATTTTGGACAATAGTTCTTTATCATACGTGTCATGTATTTCTTGGGGAAGTACTTTCTCCTGGTTTGTGGCTTGCCTTCTCATTTTCTTGTCATTCACAGAGGAAAAATTTTTAATTTTAATGATGTCTGGCTTATCAATTATTTTTTTCATGGATCACGCCTTTGGTGTTATATCTAAAAAAGCCATCACCATTCACAGGGTCACCTGGAAAGGTTCCCCTATGTTAATTCTAGGAGCTGTATGGTTTTGCATTTTACATTTGGGTCTTACCCATTTTGAGCTAATTCTTCTGAAGGATGTAAGATTTGTATCTAGATTCTTTTTTTTTTTTTTTTTGTCTTTTTACATGTGGATGTTCAGTTGTTCCGAGCACCATTTGTTAGAAGGAGTATCCATTCTCTACTGTATAGCCTTGGCTTCCATTTGTCAAAGCTTAGTTGACTATATTTGTGTGAGTCTGTTTCTGGGCTCTCTGTTGTATTTCATTTATCTATTTGTTCTTTAACCAAATCCACACTGTTTTGATATCTATGGCTTTATAATAAGCCTTGAAATCAGGTAGTGTCAGTCCTCTGACTTTGTTCTTATTTTTTAATACTGTTTTGGCTATTCTAAGTCTTTTATTTTCCATGTAAACCTATAATCATTTTGTTGATATCCACAAAAGAACTTGCTGGAATTTTGATTAGAGTTGTGTTAAATCTACAGATCAGGTTGGGAAGAGCTAGCATCTTGACGTTATTGAGTCTTCCTATCCATGTTTGTGGACTACCTCTCTCCATTTTATTTAGTCTTTTTTGATATATTTTATCAGAGTTTTGTGGGTCTCCTTCAGTTGTACATATTTTGTTAGATTTATACCTAAGTATTTCATATTTGGAGGTGCTAATGTAAGTGCTATTGTGTTTTTAATTTCAATTCCATTTGTTCATTGCTGGTACAGAGGAAAGTGAGTGACTTTTGTAGATTAACCGTGTAACCTGCAACCTTGCTATAATTGTTTCTAAGTTCCAGGAGGTTTTTTTTTTTATCAATACTTTTGCATTTTCCACATAGACAATCATATCATTTGTGAACAAAGACAGTTTTATTTTTCCTTTCCAACCTATATACCTTTTATTTCCCTTTTTGTCTTATTGTATTAGCTAGGAAATACAGGACAATGCTGAAAAGGAGTGGTGACAGGAGACATTCTTGCCTTGGTCCTGATTGTAATGGGAAAGCTTCTAGTTTCTCACCATTATGTATGATGTTAGCTGTAGGGTTTTTTTTTTTAAAGATTTCTTTTTTTATAATGTTGAGGACATTCCCCTGTATTCTTAGTTTACTGAATATTTGTCATGAGGGGGTGTTGGAATTGTCAAATGCTTTTTTCTGTATCTGTTGATCAGATCATATGATTTTTCTTTTTAGACTAGTAATGGATTTCATTAACTGATTTTAGAATGTTGAAGCAGCTTTGCATACCTGTGGTAAATTCCCCTTGGTTTTGGCTTACAATTGTTAGATATTTGTGGCTTTTATTTGTTAATATTTTGCTTAGAACTTTTATACTTGTAAGAGATATTGGTCTGTAGTTTTCTCGTGAAGTCTTTGGTTTTGGTATTAGGGTGATGTTGGTCTCGTAGATCAAGTTAGGAAATGTTTTTTCTAATCCTGTCTTCTGAAAGAGATTGTAGAGACTTGGTATAATTTATTCCTTAAATGTTTGGTAAAATTTAATAATTATTATATGTTTTTCGATGTGTGTAGATATGTTTTTATTATTACAGTAAATTCATTGCTCAGTTTTAGTACCTAGCTTCTCATATGCCGAATATGTTTATTATGTTTATTGCATATTGTCTGTCTCCCCCCACTAGAATATAATCAGAAATTCTTGACTATTTTGTTTATTGATATGTTTTATATGCCTAAAACAGTGGCTCTCAACATGCGCTTTGCAGTCTTTTGAGGTTTTGCAAAATCTGTTCAGAGAATATAGAAGGTCAAAGCTATTTTCATGGCAATACTAAGACTTTATTTGCTTTTTTTTTCCCCCACTGTGTTGTTGCTTGCACTAGTGAGAGAAAATCAGTAATGTGTAAAACTGTTGATGTTTTAGTGTGAATCAGACAAGTGGCACGGAACTGTAATAGTAGCCAGTGTATACTTCCCGGTCCTCACTCATGGGGGAGTGGCATGGGGATGCCAATTTCACTTAAAGCTGTAAAAATTATTAATTTTATTAAATCCTGACTTTTGAGCACATACCTTTTTAATATTCTGTGTGATGAAATGGGAAGTATACCTAAGTACTTCTGCTGCATACTCAAATATTATGGTTGTCTCCAGGGATAGAATTTGTGATTGAGTTGCTATGGAACATTATATTTACCTGAAATAACAACTGTGAGATAAACTGTGGTTTTAGTTTCAGGGCATTTGGGCATTTGGCAGACAGTTTTTTCAAAAAAAGAATGAAGTAAGCCTGTCACTTCAGGGAAAACAGCTGATAGTATTTGTTAATGATGATAAATTCAAGTTTACAAGTGAATTTAGAGTTTTGGAAAATTTATGTCTGTGAGCTCAGTACTTTCCTAGTGTAGATTTTTCTAATGAGTTGATATTAACTAACAAAATTGATATTAAATAACAAAATGTGTTAATATTTAGAAGATATGTTTAACTCCCAGTGAATCATTGCTAAAAAAATTTACAGCATCAAGCATAGATAATAGATCCCTTCAAATTGCCAGATAGATCAATTGGTTTTAATGCAACAGAGTATGGAAAGGTCACTGATATGCTTGGTTTCAGATTAAAAATCATGACTAACCTTTAAGAAATTACCACTTACTGAGTTTTGGTGTTTTATTAAAGAAGAATATCTCCAACTATCTGAAAATGTTACAGCAATGAACACATCTGTGTGACTTTTGAGAATGATCTACTGTGCGTGCCTAACTGATGAAAAGAATGGGGAAGAAAAAAATGAGTTGAAGGAGACAAATTAGTACGTCCAAATTGTAAAATAAACTGGTGAATTCTGAGAATAAATTTCATCATGAAGTTTGCCTTATCCTTTGAATAAGCAGTGGCCCACATGACCCGACATGGAGGAAGGGAATTGCTGTCTTCTCCCTCTTATATCTTCATGAGGTATCTCCTTCCTTCTCTTACTTTCTTGGTAGCACATTTGTGACATTTTTAGCTTCCTTAAACTTTAATCAATGTATGCCATTTATCCTATTTTACCAAATCCACGGTAGGAAAAAAAGCAATATGGAAGAAACTGAAGAGAAGATGAAGAGTTCTGTTCTCGGTTTAGGGAAAGAGTAGCCCCTGACTAGAGTAACATCTAGGAATGTGTTGGGTAATCATTGTTAGGGGAATGCTGGCAAACTGAGTTCATGCTAACACACCTGCAAGCTGGAAGGTACAAGGAGGGAGATCTTGGGTCCTCACTTCTTCCAAATGCAACTTAGTCTGTCTTAGCTCACTGGTCTCAGAGATCATTATGCCTCATTTATGCAGCCCAGAATTGAGGTTCATGGTCCAAGAGAGGATCCTCTGGTGTGATATCGGGAACACCAAGTGGCAGATCTAGAGGTTATTGGGCATAGAAGGAGACGACATAGGGTTTGAAAGTCAAGAAGAAATGACCCATTTTCGCTATCGAGACTCACTTGTTTCCTCACAGTCTATTTCTTTAGTCTCTGGAAGACTAAACTTAAAGGAATGTTCATCAGATGTGGTCTCTGGACCAACTCCTTCAGAATCATCTATGGAACTTACCCAAAGTGCAGATTTCTGGGTCCTTAACCAGTCGGCTGAATCAGACCTTCTGGGGTAGGGGAATCTGCATTTAGAAGAAACTCTCCAAGCACTGTACACAATAAAAAGCTCGAGAACCGCTGGCATTACAAACTTTTTCCAGTACTTATTTTCAACATATTTGTATCAAAGATGACCTAATTCTGATGAAACTCTGGGCCAAAGGGAATGAATGAATGCAGAGATAAAACAGCATATGAAATCCCTTATGTATTCTTGTGTTTAGGGTATTAATACTTCTTTGACTGATTGAACAAAAATCAAATGCTCCAATTACGAAGTCTGAAAGGACTTTGTAGATGCTGGTTGTTACAAGAGGATTCTGAAGACATGTTATTTTTCCTTATCTTAAGGAAGGCAGACTTACATGTTTTGTCAAAAATGTCAGTTTTCGTGATTTTGTGCTCTTGGCAAACTATCTGAAATCTGCCTGAACTGTGTATAAAACGAAACTCTTAGGAAGAAAAGTGCTTGATCAGAAATGCTAACAAGTTCCAGGTTTTCTTTCATTATACAGTTAAACAAAAAGTTGCATGTTGTCACAGAGGCTAAGAAGATAAAAAGTCAGGTGAAGATATAGTTTACTTTCTTAGTTTGGATGTCCCTTTCTAACTCATATTTTGATTCATTCATACTGTCTCCTTACTTTAATTCATGGGCTTCAGAATGTGACTGAGTTCAGCTCATGAAAAAAAGGTTTATAAATGCAGAGGTGAACTTTGAGTTTTGCTTGCACCAGAGGTTACCTGTTTACTGTGTGGTCAACACGAAATGTAAACTAGACGACTACACCACCATGTTATTTTAAGATTAAATGGAAAGAACGGAGCATTTTTGGTATGGGTATACAAAACCAAATCTAAAATTAAAAACTAGACTAATACTGATTAAAATGGGCAAAGTCAGAAAATTCGAAATCTCTTCATGAGCAATTGTACTTAACTCTAGGTAATAGTTCAAAAATCATATCACATGTTTCCAATTAAAAAAATAAGGTGACATCCATTATTTTCTTATTGAATTTTTTTTAATTCAGCTGAGTTATTTCATCTGTTGAGGCTGTTAGTACTGATGTGGTTTCGTAGTTATAGACTGAAATATGAACTGATTGAATCGGGAATAGAGATGGGGCTCCAACTAATGCTAGGAATGAGATCCTATGGCTCATATGTTTTGTTTCTTTTAAAAAGTTTTGTTTTTCTTTTTACTAAAGTTACAGCATGCTCACAGCCAAATATTCTGAGCATAAGAAAGTATACAAAGGTCACTTTAACCACTGCTGCATTTTGATACATGCTACATATTTTTTCTTAGTATGAATGCACACTGCCATTACACATGTATATTTATGTATACATACCTATATGTAATATGTATATGTGTATACATATATATGTGTACCTATTAAGAAAACTGCTTTGTAAATTTGTTCATGAAACAATATTTTATAGACGTCTGTTTATATATATTTCTATGAAATTTTTATCACATTCCATTTATGATTATAGTTCTGCATAGTATTTTGTAATTTGCATGTACCATAATATAAATGAGTCCCTTTTTTTTTTAAGATTTTTATTTATTTGACAGGAGAGAGATCACAAGTAGGCAGAGAGGCAGGCAGAGAGAGAGAAGGGGAAGCAGGCTCCCCACAGAGCAGAGAGCCCGATGCGGGGCTTGATCCCAGAACCCTGAGATCATGACCTGAGCTGAAAGCAGAGGCTTTAACCCACAGAGCTATCCAGGCGCCCAAATGATTCCCTTATTAATGGGCATTTAGGTTGTTTGCAATGTTTCCACTTTTGTAATTAATATACTGTAACCCCTTGCCTGAAAGTTTTCTTGGGATAAATTCCTAGAAGTAGAGTTTCTGGGTTAAAGGGTATGCCCATTTAAAAATTTGAGATATATTGTCAAGTTGTTCCCAGAAATGTTGTGCCGTTTTATACCCCCCTTTTTTTAGGGGGGGAGGGGCAGAGGCAGAGGGAGAGAGAATCTTAAGCAGGCTTCACATTCAGCGTGGAGCCTGATGGGCAGCTTCATCTCACAACCCAGAGATCATGACCTGAGCTGAAAGCAAGAGTTGGATGCTTAACCAACTGAGCCACCCAGGCACCCCTGTGCCATTTTATACCCTTACAAGCAATGTCCTTGGGGGTGATAACTTTGGACTATTATAAACAATACTGGGTTTTCTTAAGTCTTTGTAAATATAACATGTCAAAAATGGGATTCTTACTTTAATCTTCATTTGTTTGATGTAGTATCCAGAGATTCCCTGGAGACTCTGTGTGCCCTGGGGATTGGTGGGCTGTGTAGTCATATCCTAACTTGACTGGTTGTGCCCGAAATTCTTAAGACAGACAAGGGAAACAATGATTTCACCTGGTTACTAGGTGGTTAATGAACCAGGTCTTGAAGACACAAGTCAGATTTGCTGGATAAAAAGTCACTTCTCCTTTTCCTTCCAAATTTTCTCTTTTAAGACCCAATATAAATAGCTCTTTCTACTCTTTTCTTCCTTTGCAAAAATAATAGCTTACTTGGTGATGGGTCCAAGCTTAATGACTTATTAAGGAGAGTCCAGATCTTTGAAATGCTAAGGAACTTATTTGCCTACCATAGGGCTTTGGAGAACTCTGACCTGATCCCAGAAATACAAAATCTGGCTTTCTAAAACTTGAGAGGGGGTAGGTAGGAAGGGAAGAGAAATCCTTTCATTTCTCTTGAAGAGTCACTTTCTCTCTCTCTCTCTTTCATTCTCTTTGTATCTCTTACTCCCTACTTCCTTCCCTCAATCTATCTTTGTTCCAAAGTATCACCTTGGAATTTCTGGCCCTTTTGTTTTTTTATCAGAAGTCCCATTTTTCATTAGATTTGGGTGTTTTGTGCTTCACAAGACTTAGAAGTTTAGGAACCGTTTGACTCTTAAGCGTTTACCACAGAATGTTGAGATTGTGGGGGATGAATTTAGTTCATATATACATGACCACTTTTGGTCTTGTCCCCAGACTCTGAAGGCTATAATTCCCAGAAAGGAGCCACAGTGAACCCGGGTTTCACCTTTTACAACAAACCTGTTATTCTCAGTAGTTATTGGATTTTTAAACTCTGGTTTCCTATAAAAAAATTTAGTTCTGATCAACACCCTGTTATTTTATTAACCTAATCTTGCCTTCACAATATCTTTTTTTTTTTATTTGTTTCATGCAGGCATTCTTACACCGAATGAACCAGTGTGCTGCCTCAAAGATTGATAAAAATGTAACCGAAGAAACAGTGAAGGTGAGGAGGCGCAGCTGGCCCTCAACCCAAGCCCACATTCCCCTTTAGTTACAATTTCGTCTGTGGGATGTTACTGTAGGCTCTCCAGCTTCTTCTCAGTTCCACTATAAGTTCTACGCCAGTCACTCGTGTGGGCGACCCTGAGAAAAAGGGAGACGAGGGTTTGAGAAAAGAAACACAGGGTGATGAGGAGGGCGGAGAAGACGTGGAGCGATTTTCTGCCAAGGCCTTAGGGCAGTTTGGAAAGAGGAAGAAAAACAAACCCACGATCAAGAACCTCAGCGTCCCTAAGGGGGGGGCAGAGCCGTATGTGGCAGCATTGCCAGAGGTGGCTTAGGAAGGCAAGACGTGGACAAAGGCGACTTCCAGTCTCGGATCACCAAAGAACAGATGATTTGGATGGTTCAGTGGGTTCAGAAAACGTCTGTATAGTATCTTCAACTCAGAAACACATGCATAAGCCTTTCCTTTTAGGCTGTAGGAGGAAAATAATGAAGAGTGTTGTAAAGGAGGAGAAGGTAAATGAAAATGAATTGCACCACCGTTATTATTCATTGAAGCTGCATAAATTATTACTGATATTTATTTTGGGTGCTGATTTGCTGTTTTATTTTACGAAAAAAAAAAAAATTCCCGAGGATTTTTATAGGCCCTTTGACTAATTTTTCATAAATTAAATACCAACTTTCAAATGCTCCTTACCACGGGAGCGTTTTAGTTTGTGTGCTTTAGGTTGCAAGCAAAAGAAAGACACTTACTATTCAAATGACTTGGAGACACTTCGGCTCTCGTTTGGGGACTCCGGACAGAAGAGGAGGTTCAGGACCTGTGGCTCAGGGAGGTCAATAAGATTGCCGGCTTGTGTTTCGCTCTTCACGTGGCCATCCAGGTTATCCGCTTTGCCCCTGGGCTGGCTCCTCTCATCGCTGCAAAATGACCCTGTAGCTGTCCCAGCTGTCATTTCCAGACACAGCACCTTTCGAGAGGGGAAGAGACTGTCCATTCCAGGATGCTCTTCCAGAGAGCAAAGAAGCCCTTGTCCCCCAAAAGCTTGCCAGCAAATCCGCCTGCACTAGGTTACCTGCCACCCATTCTCACTAATGGGTTGGGGACTGTCATCCTTGGATTCAGTCACTCAGGCTTTTCCTGAGAGCCAGGAATAGGTTCCTGGTTCCCAGAGCTGCGTGGGAGTGGAAAGGATGTCCAGACAAAATTGGCGCTCTGCCCTCCGGGCGGGTGCCCTGAAGTTTTCAGCTTAGAAAAGAGAATACTGTCCTCTCATGGACTTTTTTTTTTTAAACCTGCTTCACTATTGCATTTACTTACATTTATCTGCAGATGCTGTTCTCAAACATTGAAGACATCCTTGCTGTACATAAGGAATTTTTAAAAGTCGTGGAAGAATGCCTACATCCAGAACCTAACGCTCAACAAGAAGTGGGAACCTGCTTTCTTCACTTTGTAAGATCAATTTCTGTTTATTTTAAAAGCTCGTCCCCAACCCCCCTCTAGATTTTAAGGTTTAGCTTTTGGCACAGTAGCATGTGAGAATTCAGCGTTAGAAGGAAAATGTGACACCGAAAGTTTGGGGTCTTTTAAGGCCAATGAAATCTTCCACTGAGAGCCAGAAACGGGGTGAGGGCCTCACATCATCCATTTTATTCAGTGAAGAATAAACAGCCTTTTCTTTTTCCCAACAAGTTAGTTTTTCGCATCCTCTGTAGCTTGGAATCCTAATGAATATTCAGGCTGTTTATAATGAATGGATTCTTATGTTTCTCTCAAACATAGAGCATTTCCCTTCTGAGGCAGAAAATCCTTACTCTTCTAATGGCGCGATGAGCCTTTTGTGAGTCAGAATGTTCCCTTGTTAATCGGCTGGTGACAAGCCTGAAGGTGAACGAGCCATGTCACTCTAGGTACACAGATGCATGAGTCTCAGTGTTTCTCAAGCATTGACTCTCAGAAGGTCGTACCGAGTGGTGCAGAAGAATAACCAGTCAGTCCTCAGTTGTTTCAAATTACACATCATGCTCGTGTGATCATTTCTGTCTCTTCGGACACGATAGTTGAAATTATTTGTACAACTGATTTATAAAGTAACAAATCACCTGTGAAACGAAAATTCTTTTCAGAACTAAAGGGCATTCATAGCAAAAAAAAAAAAAATAGTGCTGCTATTTATACCATTCGACGGATGGTAATTTTCAGAACACCCACCTGAATTCCTTTTTTTACCAAAATGCTATAAAATTGATGTTTTATTTAAAAATGCGTATTTTATCATAGAAGTCAATTTTTGGTTATTTTTATTTCTATTTTGCCTTTAGGAAGGTAATGATACATAGTTTCTAGGTCTGTATTTCTGTATGTAGTGAGCAGAGATGCATATGTTCTTTTGATAATCAGGAAGTATTTCATAAAGGTAATTAATATTAAATGGAGAGAGAACCCTTGGAGTAGGAAGATCAAGCCGTACTTTCCTTGGGCATGACTGGAAATCATGCATGTTTGTGTGCACTTAATCCAGACTGTTCCTTTTCATGGAAGAATTCAGATCTTCTGCCAGTTGGAGCATTTGCTTAGTTCAGGGCCTCACATGGGAATCTTGCACTCTGACATCCATTTCCTCAGTAACACACTATGAATCTGTCATCCATGAATTTAGCTAAACTATTTCTAAAGCATGTTTCATTCTGGGTCATACCATCCTTTGAAATGAGTAACTCCATATATTTTCTGCTGGCTATAAAGTAGCACTCAGTGTTGCTTTCCAAATGTGTGTCTTGGAAATTTTAGAGGACGTACTTCTGTTCTAATATTTGATTGATACATTTTCTGTGTCTTTCTCTTATTGGTGCTGCTTTGGTAGATACTAATCCTAGCCACTGAGAGAAAAATCTAATAATGGGAGCATATTTAATGATCATGATGGTGAAATTACTCCCCTTTTGAAAGTACCCCTTCTGTGGCAAATATGAACGTTGTTTATATTGTTCCTACTGATCACTTTTAGTGAGAGCTGTAAACACTAGAAAATCTTTATGTTAATCCTGAATCCGCCTACCACTGCCCATCATGGATTGCCCTCGCAATTTCTACCCAGTGGTCATAGTTTTGTGTTTTGGAGCTACATCGTGTTGTAAGTCCATTACAATATGACAGCGCTCAGAAAGTAGCTACCATTTCCTTACCATTTCATTACCATACTCACAAATCATTCTACTTGAAATGACCTCTCATATGTAGAGTCTCCAAAGTCCATCATTATCTTCGTCACTTATTGCTGAATATTCTCTTGTTTGTCCATGTCCCTCCTAAACACAGCTGTCCAGATTGGTGCATGTGAACTTCAGGGTACTAGGTCTCTGTATTCCTGTATGATCTGGCACATGCTTTCCCCTCTCCCTAAAATGCTTTCTTCCCTCACCCTGCCTGGGAATGGTGGATTCATCTCTCTGGACCTTGCTCAGATATTACCTTTTTTCTTTTAAAGCTGTATCTGAATCCTCTCAGGAAAGCTGAGTACTCTCTTCTCTGTAATTTGGTACCATTTGGTTCATTTCCTTAGTATTGCATATATGTCTTATTGGACTCTAGTTAATATAACCTGTCTTTTTTCCTATATTATTCTTCATGGATCAGAGAAAATTGAAAAAGTGTGCTTATATACATACATACAGTAGAGCTCCCAAAACATAGTAAACAGTTTGGACACATAAAGTTTGTTCACAAACATCACGCAGGTTAATCTTTCCAAATGGCTACTGACATGACTCTAACCCATCCTTATTCGAATTCACAGAAAGACAAGTTTCGTATCTACGATGAATACTGTAGCAACCATGAGAAGGCGCAGAAATTGCTTCTTGAACTTAACAAAATAAGAACAATCCGCACATTTCTTTTGGTAAGTATATATATGTGTTACCATATGCTGTGATTCGTTGATAGGCTCTCTAAGGAACTAAGGACTAGCATCAATGTGGTGTAAAAACTACTCGTGGGACAATGGTTTAAACGTGTCCACGCTAGGAGACTAGAGTCCCAAAGGACTCCACACATAAGAAGGGAGAGTTGGCAGAAGCTCATGGATGGGAAAACACTGATAATGCCCTCTCCTGGCTGACTATGAATTGTTTGTGAGAACCACAGATTCTTAGTAAGAGAAGACATTTATGTCAGAGTTCATCATTGCTTTTATATCCCTCAGTTCCCTAGGGTTTCATTTACTTTTGCTAAGAGTGCTGTAAGTAGGGCAGTCACAGGAAGGAAGCAGATCCTGGGTATTGTAGAAAATAAATTTATTTATTTATTTATTTATTTATTTATTTAAAGATTTTATTGATTTGTTTGACAGAAGGAGAGAGATCACAAGTAGGCAGAGAGGCAGGCAGAGAGAGAGGGGGAAGTAGGCTCCCTGCTGAGCAGAGAGCCTGATGCGGGGCTCGATGCGGGGCTCGATGCGGGGCTCGATGGCGGGGCTCGATGGCGGGGCTCGATCCCAGGACCCTGAGATCATGACCTGAGCCGAAGGCAGAGGCTTAACCCACTGAGCCACCCAGGCGCCGCATAGAAAAGAAATTGAAAGATTGACCTTTCTCCTACATACCTTCCTTACTCACTTTTCACAAAAAGAACAAGAATATATGTTTCAATTTTTTCGGATAGCACAAATATTACTACTATTTTGGTAGTAATTTGGATAATTACCAGTGAGGACCATATCATAAGTGTACAATTCAATAATATTTAATATAATATAATTTAGCTAAATATAATAATTCTGCTAAATATAATAGCATTTAGCAAATTGTGGAGTGGAGCAACCATCCCCATTATCCAGTTATAGAGATTTCTAGCACCCTGAAAAGTCCCTCGTGCCTGCTCATGGCCCATCTCTACAACCACTGTAAACACTAGGTAATCATTGATTTACTTTCAATCTCCATAGTTTGCCTTTTCTGGATAGTTCCTACAAATGGAATCCTTCAATGTAATATTTTACACCCAGATTCTTTTACTGAGTAAAATGTTTTGAGGTTCATCCCATTGTAACAAGTATCCATATCCATTTTTATTGCTGGATAGTATTCCATTGTGTGGATATACCATATTTTGTTTATCCATTTGCCAGTGTGTGAACATTGGGCCAGCAAGCAAGTATGATTAATGATGGACCTTGAAGATCATTTCAGAGAGAGGTATTATTATTAGTTTAGAATACTAATTCTATACTAATAGAATAGTAGGAAATGTCCGGTTTGAGCTATTTTATAAACGATGCTGAGATGAACATTCATGTACAAGTCTTTGTGTGGATATTTTCATTCTTTTACATGGGTGCTAGGAGTAGAATTGCTAGGTCATAGTAAGTTTATATTTAAGAAACTGCTAAAATGACTGTGCCATATTCACCAGCAATGTATGACATTTGCAGTTTCTTTATATCTTTGCAAATACATGTAGCAAACACCAGTTGCAATTATAGCTGTAATAGTGGATGTGTAATTTATCTCAAGGTGATTTTTATTTGCATTTCTCTCATGACCAATGATATCAGGCATGCCTACTATGTTCGTATTAGCCATTCATACATCCTGTTGGTGAAATGCTTATTCAAATCTTTTGTCCATTTTTAAATTAAGATGTTTATCTTATATTGAGCTATGAGTGTCCTTTATTTTGGATAGAGCTTCTGTATCTGACATATAATTTGTGAATATTTCCACCCAGTGTGGATTGTTCATTTAAAAATGTTATCTTTTGAAAATCAAAATTCTTACATTTTATTGAAGTAGGATTTATTAAATTTTTTCCATATGAACATGTTTTCATTATATTTAAGAAGTCTGTATTCGGGTTTTATACTCACTTTGTTAGGTTTATTCCCAAATATTTTACTCTTTTTGATGCTATTGTGATTGGAATGATCTTAATATTTTTTAGACTGTTCATTGCTACCACATAAACATATGACTTTTATTTCTTTTTGTTTATTGTATATTTTTGTATCATGTGGTTTAAAATCATATATATATATATATGATTATATATAGTCATAAAGTCTAGTAGTTTTTTGGTAGATTCTTATAGAATGTTGTCATCCGAGAGTAAAGACAGTTTTATTACTTCCTTTTCAATATAGTTGTCTTTTTTTCCCCCGGGCTGTTGCATTGGTTAAAACTAGTTGAATATTGAATAGAAGTGATAAAAACAGACATGCCTCCCTTATTTCTGATCTTAGGAGGAAATCAATCGGTTTTTCATCATTAAGTGTGAGGTTAGCTCTATATTTTTTCTCAGATGTCCTTTTCCGGTTGAAGAAGTTCCACTATATTCATAGTTTGTTAAGAGTTTTTATTGTGACCTTTTTGCCTTTTTCCAATATCAGTGTTTAAAGCTATGAATTTTGTCCTACACACTGCATTAGTTTTATTCCATAAAATTTTACATGCATTTTCAGTTTCATTCAGTTTTTGAAAAGGTCTAGTTTCCTTCATAATATCTTTAGTCTATTCTTTATTTAGAGTTTGTCTTGGAAGGCAGTTCTGCATGGGACTTGTGTCCCTGCACATTTTCTGAGCAGAGGAACTGACTGCCTTTGTTCTGGCCGATCTTTTAAAGGATGTTTATATCACGATATAAAGGATGTTTATATCAGAAGGTAGAGATACTCTCTTCCTCCTGAGCGGCAGGCAGTCATGCTTGCTGCCCTCATGAAAGATGCTGGTTCTTAACCTCAGGTCTCCTCTCCTGGGGTCCATGTGCATGGGCCACCTGGTCTTCCTTGTCTTGCGATGTGGGACTGGACCTTGGGAAACTGGACCCAAAATAGTGATACTCTGGCTACCGCTGCTGCTATAAGGAAAAAAAAAAAGTCCTATATCTCTGGCCTAGGAGTTTCATGCCTTCTTCCAACATCTAGAAATCTCTGGCCAGTTAACTTTTGAGCTTGCTGGTAGTGTAAAACCTTAGAATCATCAGCTTTAATATTCCGTAATTTTATTCCCCAATATTGGAATTTTCCAGATTTCTTCCTGTAGTTGATTTTTAAAATTTAATTTCATTCTGGTCAGAGAACATAATTCAATCATGTAAATCTTTTTAAATTCATTAAGACATTTTTATGGTTTAGCATATGGTCTGTCCTGGAGGTTTTTTGTTTTTTTTTTTCTCTCTGTATGTTTTTTCTGTATGTTCCATGTGTGCTTAAAAACTATGCATATTCTGTGGCTGTTAGGCGGAATGTTCTATAAATGTTAGGTCATTTTTGTTCAGAGTGTTGTTCTCTACTTCTTTGTCTTTTCCTCTAGGTGTTCTGTTAGTTATTGAGGGTAGGGTAATGAAATCTATAGGTATAATCGTTAAATTGTCTGTCTTGCCTTTTAATTATGTCAGTTTTTGTTTTATATGTTAAACCTGTAAATGTTACATATGTATTAATTGAAAGTGCTTGTATTTATATTTCTATTGATCATAAAATGTTTTTCTTCGTCCCTAGGGATATTTCTTTTATTAAAATCTGTTTTGGCTGATATTATTATAGCCATGACACTTCTTGCACTGTTTGTATGTCTTTTTCCAGTATTTTACTTACAAACTATTTATGTCTTTGAATCTAAAACATGCTCCTAGGAGACAGTATATAGTTGGATCTTGCTTTTTTTTTTTCAATTTTATTTTATTTAAATTCAATTAACCAATGTATAGTACATCATTATGGATCTTGCTTTTTTATCCAGCCTGACAATCTCTGACTTTTGATAGGAGTGTTCTGTTCATTGAACTTTAATCGAATTATTGATGTTGTATTGACAGGTACCATTTTATTGTTTTTTCTGTATGTGATTTTGTTGCTGTTGTTCCTCTGCTCCTCCTTTGCCTTCCTTAGTGAACTGTTTTATTTCCTCTGTTGATTTTTTTGAACTATTTTTTTTTTTTTGGTTTTTTTTGGGGGGGGGTGATTGCTCTAAGAACAATATTCATCTTAATTTATCAATTCTATTTCTTGAAGTTGGTTATTGTTTTTTGTTTGTTTTATTTGTTTTGTTTTTAGTAACTTTCCTGGACTTGATTTGAGAACCTGTCACCCTTGTATGTGCAGCTGCTGTCTTTACTCAGTTTTTTATTTTATAATTTAGCCTTTCTTAGGGGTCACTCTAGTAACTGCTTAACTTAGTTCGGTTGGTGATTTGTCAGAGGTGATCAAACATCATTAATCGCCTTATCTGTGGATCTATGTGTGAGTTTGGGGGTTGAGAGAGACATTCAAAGGGTAGGCAGTTTCCAAGTCAGATCTGGGTTTTTCCTTCCATGGAGATCCCCTTCCCCCTTGGGTCTTTTCTGCATGTATACGGTCTGACACCTGCTCCAAAGAGGGCCACAGTCTCAGGCTAACAAAATTGTGGGCATTCTCCATTTTTTTCTTATAGAGTGTGCTAATTTTATTGATAACACCCCCAGTTGTGAATTTCTACTCTCTGCAGCCCCCTCTGCAAGCAGGTTTTCAGGGCCTTTCACTGTGTTGGGGCCTCTGTAATGGGGCCACTGCAAGAGAGCCACTGTGAAAGCACCATTGTGATAGGGCCCCTCTGCAGGGTAAGCTGGTAGTACCGGGAGGCAAGGGAAGGGTGGGAGAAGTTCGAGTGAGAACACCATAGACTCCCACCATTCTTACCTGAAAATTCAGCAGTGTTTCACGAATAAACACTTCTCAATTTTTTATTTGACTTTAGTTGATTTCCAGAGCCTTGAAGCTGATATTTTTGATAATTTTGCTGAGCGTTACAGTTGTTTTTCAGGAAGGGGATTTACTGATCCCTTTTCTGTGGCACAGCCAAAAGAGGCTTCTATGCCACTAAAATTTTAGGGCTCTTTATGAAGTGTTAGGACTTTGTCGTCTCAGTGAATCCATTCTGTTCTCAGCAGAGTTGACTCTTTGTTCTTCTTGGTCTAGTTTATTGACTGAATTGGGTCACGCGATGCTCGTAAAGTCTCAAGAGTGCTGGTGTTCAGATGATCCTACAGCACAGTCTGGTAGGAAACCTGGCTTTTGTAACTCCTGCCCTGGCCCTAAGTGACCTCTAATTACCTGAATGACTTTAGGAAATTTATTATATCGCTGGTATCATTTTCCATCTCCATAAAATGAGGATAATAACAATCACCCTTGGGAAAACAGGTGAGAGTTTACAGATTCCGTGATGGTAAGATTTGGGTACTTGGAGGCAGCATATGCCACCTCACTAAGTTTTCATCATCAGGGAAATCTCTGGGAGCTCATTTAGAAGATATTCTTTATGGACACATGCGGAGAGAGCTTTCATAAGCCAGTCTAACGTGGCAATCAACCTCTGCTATTATGAAGACAGTTCATAATCTGTACTGTCTTGTTAGACAAGGAATTAACAGTGTGTTAAGCAGTCATGAATTTCTTAAGGTACTTCAACCCAGGGCGAGGGAAACGGGGTGGCCGCATTTATAAGGGGGTGCTAATGTGTACAGGAAAACTGAAATATCACTGGAAATATAGTGACGTGTACATAGTTGTGTCTCATGTGGTTCCTCTGGGGCAATACTGTGCGGAGTTGGAAAAAAATATTTTGATAAACTGATTCCAATGGGGGATGAGGCCCTCAAAGAGCATGCTTGAGTCAGAACACTTCTTTGCTTCCCGGTCCTCTAAAGTGTCTGGGTGAAGTTCAAGTCTTGGTGTTAGTTTTGCTGACTTGAATACACTTAGCTAAAGCCAAGTTGCTTAGGACAGTGGTGGTGGTGGTGGCGGCGGGGTTGTTCTGCTACCCCCAGTCTTTTCTTTGTCATCCTTTCCTACTCAGCACTTGGTCTCTCTTCTCAACGAATATAGGACAGTAGTCTTAACCTTTATAAAATGCTGGCATAAAGGTTGCTAAATTATCAGTATGATATTTGAGGAGCCCTTTTCTCCCTTCATTACATATTTATTGACTGCTTTCTTTTTGCCAGCCTCTCTGATAGACATTGTAGAAACCGGATTGGGCACAAGTTTCTGATCTTTTTCTTTTTTTTTAATTGATGCTTAAACTGTAAAATAAAGACCAGATGCTTCAGAGGATATAGGCTTTTTTTTTTTTTCTTTTTTAAATCAGAGTTGATTTTCTCTTCTATTTCATCTTATTCTGATTGCTGATTTTGAGATTTCTCCATTCATCTTGCCTCTCTGGCGATCATATCTGACCTCCTTCTCAGAGACTGGCTGGCAGTGTCCCTGGTGGAGTATTATAGCTAAAAGTGACTTAGCAATCACTTGGTTGAAACATGACAGTTTTACAGGCAGGAAAACTAGCATTCAGAAATCAACCCAAAGTTACATCACTAATCAGTGGCGCGCACGTATAGAACCTGGTTGTCTCCAAGTCTGCTCTTTACAACACAGCACATCACCACAACTGAACTGCAACACAACTCCGTTTATAAGCAGGATTGATCTGTGTATCTTCGTGTTATTATTTATTCATCCCTGAGTCCATTCATCCCTCCATTTCTCTGTCCATCCGTCCATCTACCCGCCCATCCACCCATCCATTCCTCCGTCTCCTATTTCTTTTTCCTCAGACTTCATAGGATAATATATAAAAATTAATTTTCAAGGTATGTATTCAAAACATATTTTGGTTTCTGCAACTAATGTGATATGGAAAAATACTTCTCTTGGTCTCCTGTAAATGTTATTTGTGATTTCATGGGCTCATCTCAGACAAAGAAGGTATGGAGATAGGCTTTCACAAGATTTTAGAAGAAAATTTTAGGATAGGAGAAAATTTCTTGGCTTCAGTTTTAAAAAATTGTAATTAATTATTTTTATTTCCACTACAGAACTGCATGCTACTTGGAGGACGGAAGAATACAGATGTTCCCTTGGAAGGATACTTAGTAACGCCAATACAAAGAATTTGCAAATACCCTCTCCTTTTGAAGGTATTTTGTGTTTATATCACGGTAGTATTTTCCTTGTATCTGCATATTTTGCTGATGGTCTTTAAAAAATTGTTCTTTTAAATAATCTGATTTTCTAAAGAAAGGGCTGATCATAGTAACGAGGGAAAATAGCTATTTCATCACACATAAATATGAATTAGGAAACAAATCTTAGGAAAAGAGACTTTTAGTGCTCTTTGTAGAAAATGTACTTGTTTGAATTTTGAATAAATGCGTTAGTTTCAAGGTAGATCCCGTTAAATACCTTATGATCAGTTTATGTCGCATTTTATCTACAGGGTTCTTTTTCTTAAGTAGATCTGCTGTTGGCGTATTTTTTGACTTCCCCTAACATTGGTATCGTCTTGATGCTAATGACGTTAAAGTGAAAGTTACGTAATTTCAGAGCTTGGTTTTTGAATCAGTATTACAGGGAATGGTGTGGGTCACATGGGACAATAAATGATAGGATGGAGAATGACAGTGCTAAGCAAATGCTGCCTCTGGACGACAGGATATGCCCCATTAATGGTCATAGGCCATTGCCTTATCACAATGACCAAAAGTGTTATTGTGAAAAACATTATAATGTGCTAATTATGTTTGTACTGCAAGACTATGCAAATAGAATAGCAATTCTGGAAATGATGCTTTTTGGAACTACAACAGCAGGATAGGCAGTTTGGGATGGTGGTTGAGCACAGGAGCTCTGAGTTCAGATCCTAAGTATTCTGCTTACTAGCTGTGTGACTGAACACGTAATCTAACTTCTTAAAGCTTTGGGTTTTTATTAAAGAAACAGAAATAATGACGATGAAATTGTAGCATATGTCTGCAAGGATGGGTATAATGGATATGTATGTCTGTATATATGTGTATATACATATATATGCATATGGAAAAGGTATTACATAAAAATAGTAATTAAACTTTTATGCAAATCATTTGGCACAGTATGTACTCTATATATATTAGCTATTATTACTCATATGTATTTGATTCTGATTTATCTTAATAGGTGAATTACTACTTGCTCTCTAAATTTTTAAAATACTTCAATATGCTATGCATATATTAACGGGTGTTCTTATTGATTTACTTTTTGAGAAACAGAGGTAAGGAATTTGAACTAAAAATACATTTTTTTAACTACAGCTTCCATGAGTTGTGTAACTGGGTTTTTGTGTAAAATTTCTTTGAAAACAATTTCTCCTTATTAAAAAACAAATTAAAATTGCTTGGTTAAGCCATAGAGAGAAGCTAACATGGGGATCTCTAGTTCTGCAGAGCTTTAATGTGGTCTTCAGGTCAGGAAGATTGGGGCAAACGTGACTCCTGTCTTTCTCAGAGTCTTTTCAGACTCCTGACTTGGTGACTCAGATCACGTCAGCTATTCCTGGACCTGATTTTGGAATTACAGGCATTTGTTTGTTTTAAGAGTCAGAAGGGATAGTGATATTAAGAGAAACGCATCATGCTAAATAGTTGTTCTAAATCACTTCTGGATAGGAAGGACCACCAGAGAGGGTTGGCTAAGCTGACCTCTCAAAAGATAGAATCATGGACACATTCTTGCTTAGGAAGAAAAAGATCAACTCAGAGCACCTTCGAGAAGTGGAAAGATGACATCTTTCCCCTTCTTTGGATGATTGTCTTCACAAAGAAACATGAAGAAACTATTTACTTGTGTAGTAGATATGTTGGTGTTGATAATTTTTTTGTTGTTGTACCATTGTGCTGATAATCTCTTTGATTTTGGTTGGTTTTATTTATTCAGAGAAAAACATTAGGGATTAGGCTGTGTCTTAAAGAAATGATCTATTGGTTGTATTTATGGAACTGGAAATTGTTGGTTTGGCCAACCAGCACAGGGTTCATAGGAAGTAACTGACAAAAGATTATTGCTAGTCATTTCTCCTGCTATTTCACATTGTCTAAATTCATGTCTCAACTTCACAGATACCCACTGGGCACAATTCCATAGGGCTCCAAATCATAGTCTGCAGGCTGACCTGACCACTTCACATAATTTACAAATACTTTTGCACTTTAGAATTTTTAGAGAGGCCAGCATATCTTTTTTAGGGATTTGTGATCCAACATAAGTTTTTGAATCTTGTCTTGGGAGTGATGTAATGTGTATTCTTCTGGTGCTAGCTCTGCAGAATGGAGTGTGAACATACCGAATATAGGGTCAAAGTTTATGGCAGAAGTTTCAACAGTAACAGACCTCAAGAGAGTATAACAACTGCATATTTTCCCACTGTATGTTAAGAATTAAGAAAATTCTTTTAAAGACTTGCCTCAGGATTTCTGTAATTGTGTTAGTTACATGATGATGGCAACTGTAGTAAAGAAACAAATGACTAATTAAAAAGCAATGTGGTCACAACTGTCTAGACAGTGGGTGAAGATGTTTAATTTTGTGCTTCTAAACAACAAACAAGACGTTTTAATATATTTAAAAGATTAAAGATCACGCTTGCTCTGATATCCTGAATGGAAAAAACCATAAGATGCCAAAAAACCCCAAAAATCAAAACAAAAAAAAGCTACTGAGGGGCATATGGCAATTCCTTCACTGTAGAAGGTAACCCGAGTTATTGGTGAAAATAGCATAAACTGCTCCTTTAGTGATGATGGAACTTCTAAATTATTTTTCTAGAGTATATGACATTATTTAAAAATTTTGCTTTGCTTATGGCATGTTTTTTGTATTAGAAAATAAGGGCTTGAAATTATTTTTGAAATTATGGGACATACTTATTGAAAGACTTACTGTTCTGCTAAGACTCCAGGAAGACATACGAAGTTATATTTCTGTTGGAGCAGAGGTCAATCTTATAAACAAATTACATGCTGCAGGTGAGATATTTGACAGTTTGAAAGGAGAAATCTAATTTAGTTTTTAAAAGCAAAATAATTTTGAGGCAAAAAATTGAGCTGCAAAATGTGTGTCAGGGTAACGCATAGTCATTGATTCCACCTTTCGTTTTTGATCTGAATTTTAGTGGAGTTTGTGATGTCCCTTCTGAAAGTGGCTCTCACGATCTCTGCAGTTCTCATTTCCTGGTCAGTCTGAACCTGCTGTACCAGAAAGCTGAAGATCAAAGGGCGATTTGTTTTTTTGTGTATAAACAGGAGTTGCTGAAGCGGACTCCGAGGAAACACAGTGACTACGCAGCAGTAATGGAAGCCCTCCAAGCCATGAAAGCTGTCTGTTCCAACATAAACGAGGCCAAGAGGCAGATGGAGAAGTTAGAAGTTTTAGAGGAATGGCAGTCTCACATTGAAGGCTGGGAGGTACATTCACTCTACTCAACAATGGAGCTTAAAATAGTTTTGTTATGTCTCACACTGTGGGTAGAATTGTTGACATTGGATGGAGTCATAAATGGTCATTTTCCCAGATAATGCCAGAGGACTGTAACAATTTCTGCAAAATGCTGTCATTATTATTTTTAAATATCTTTAGAGTGGCAGTTAATTGACTTAACGTCAACCCGAAAGCTTTGTGATAGAGCCGTCTAATATTGTGTGGGTTGTAAGCTTTGGTATTTCAGTATTTGTGCATCTTGATTATCCTTTCCCTGCCTTCCTTTGGTCAATAAGTACATAGTTTGAATCCTGGAGAGAGTAAGGAAAGGGAATAGTGCTTCGTATGTGTTCTATGATACTGTTATTTTCAGATTCTAAATTAGGTGTTTGATGACGAATTTCATTGTAAGCTCACTTAATCTCTTAATTTGCATTTCCTCATTTCTAAAATGAAGGAACTTTCAATGATGTGATTTTTAAGGTCCATTCAAGATGAAAAGTTTTATGGATTTATGATTCATTAGAGAAAGATTTTTTTAAATTATAAAAAAGCAAACAGAGTGATATTCAGACTGTTATAGGTTTTCATCTATGGTAACTTTGTTTTTTTTTGTTTTGTTTTGTTGTGTTTTTTTTGAAGATTTTATTTATTTATTTGACAGAGAGAGATCACAAGTAGGCAGAAAAGCAGGCAGAGAGAGAGGGGGAAGCAGGCTCCCCGCTGAGCAGAGAGCCTGATGCGGGGCTTGATCCCAGGACCCTGAGACCATGACCTGAGCCGAATGCAAAGGCTTTTAACCCACTGAGCCACCCAGGCGCCCCCATCTATGGTAACTTTGAATCCCCATTATTTCATGGGGTTGGAGCCCTATGTTATTTTAGTGCTATATAAAGCATAAACTAAAATTTTATCTTTAAATTGACCTAATTGAGATGAGCATGAGCTTTCAACTGAGATCATTTATTTTTATAAAGTAAGCAATTAAGATATTTTTTAAAGGTATAGAGAAAATTTAAAATGTTTCCAACCAAATAATGTATCACACAAATTCGAGTGGATTGCTTTTTATCTTTAGGACCTTATAATTGATTGATTTGTTTCATATCTTCAATATATTGGTTTCCACTTAGATCTAAAATTATATCCACTCAGATTTGCAAAGAAACCTCAAACATTGACCTCCGGGAATTTCCCGAATTATCTACTCTTCACCATGAAACTTTTCAAATGCTAGCTGGGACCTAAGCTTTCTCCTCATCTATATTCTTTAATTTCAAGTGTCCAGGGTGACCTCACATTTCAGCATGAATGCCGCTTATTTCAGTCAATTAAAATGGTTGTGTGGTTTACAGTTGATTCATGATGATAATTCCTTTCCTAGGGAGCGGTTGTCCTGCTGGGTTGAGAAAAATGGACTGAAGTTTGCTTTTGTCGTTCTGTTGTCACTTGAGCATTGGAAGAAAAATTGAACTTGCTTTAAATTGCTGGGTTTCTCATTGATATCTGCCAGGCCTTTTCCCAAAACAAAACCTCACAGATTCTTCTCGGTCCTCTAGGGGAATGGAATCTGTCATAATTTTGTTCCTCCTCATGTGTATCCTAAAAATTGCATCTACTGCAGAAATAAGAGATTCTTTAAAAAGCGTTGATATTTCTTGCACTGGGCATGCCAGTTACTCAAAGGAAGAATGTGTGTGGATCATACTGTGTTATATACAGCCCATAGCAGAGGGCGCCTCAATCTCACCAGCCTCGCTGTGTTTACAACAAACACTTGGAGTGCAAGAGGAAAGTGCGGCATCGGGACAGAGGAAACTGGCTGCAGGAAATCAGATATGACTACAGTTCCAGCATGCACAGAGGAGATCATAGGAGTATTGGGTCCCAGAAAAGGGCAGCAATGCAGTTTCTATTTGAGTAGGATTTGAATATAATTGCATAAGACACAGCCAGGCCCCTTTGGGGGATTTTGCAACGTTGAGGGAACGCAGTTTGGAGGAAGGCCCAGCCGACTGGTTGGCAACTTGTAATAAGAACCTGATTCCCCCTCTCAGTCCACCACCTTGGAGAGAGGGGGGGAAAGTTCTTATAATACTCAAGCCTGGTCCGTTCCTAGAAGCCTAGGAGAAACGCTGATAGGACTCCAAAGGTGCCCAGCAGAGAGGGATAGTCATACAGGATGAATGCAGGCCCTGGGAGGGAAGGGGAATAGTTACAGAGTTTTCTTTGATTTGCAAAGATTACTGCTCAGCTTGCAGACAGCTTTGTGTATGTTTAAAGTAGCTCTAGTGGGGTTAGGACCTGGCTGAGGGCAGATGTCAGGTGGCATGTCGGCCAAGAACCAAGAGTTCCTTAAAGAGCCTTTGAAGTGAGAAGTCTTGAGCTAAGGTTGGGAAACAGCTCCCTGTCTAGTTCCTTTCCCAAGTCCCTGCAGACCTTTGAGAACCACCTGAGGGATGATGCCCTTGCTCCAGTAACTAAAGTTTATTAAATTGGATCTGAATCTTGATACACCATGAATTAGCATTTTTTCCACCTTAGGTGGATTATTTATTTCAAGTAAGTCACTTAATTATCCAGGGTCTTATTTTCCTGTTAATCGAATGAAGGCTTTTTACAGTAAAATCTGTCAGGTATCTTGCCTGTCTAATATTTTGTGCTATAAGTTATCATCACATTGTTTATGTTGAATTTAGGTAAACAAATGATTGGAATCTATAGTTTCCAAATCAGATGACATAGTGCCAAAGCCCGACTTTCGAACAGAATTCGTCTCTAGTCCGGACTTTAACCCTTACTTTGGAGATGATGCATCAGACCTCTCCCACGTACAATGTGGGTTATTGCAGGAGTCAAAAGAAATAAGTGGAAGTGCTTTGAATATTGTACAATGCTATGCAAATGAGTAGTATTTTAAAGCTCTGGTTCAGAGGTAGAATTTTACCCTGGAGAAATTCGCATTTGTCTAATATATGCTCCTGTCTACTGAAGGTGTTATATCACTTCAGTTAAGGTTAAGTAGTTCCAAGTCCCAGAAAAAAGAAAGATTAATTTAAAAAGATATGGAGTAGTTCACAGAATCAATGAAAAGGCTATACTCTCAAGGGTGTCTAGGCAGCCAGAGCTGATAGGCAAGCTCATCAGTGCCCTAACTAAAATGGGTAGGTTCTAATAATTTTTCCTCCCTTATGTTACATCACTCAAGATTCAAGATCAAAATCTAAGATTCCTCTAGTCTTACCTGGGTAAATTTGCTTACGGGAGAATAGAGGTCCTTGATGGCCAATCAGCCACTTTCCTTTAGAGGAAAGGCTAATCTTCCACCGTATGCAATCTTGGTGAGCCTTTAACAGTTTGCTGAGGTATTATAATACCCATTACACAGATTTAAAAAATGAGGGCTGTATAATTTACCCCAAGTGCTTACAGCTAATGGATGGCAGAGTTTAACCCTATATTCCTTGTCACCATGTAATATTATATCTATTCAGAAAAAAATTGAGCTTATTCTTTAGATTAGGTTGATTGCTTGCCGTTTAAAAGTAAATTGATTATAGAAATTAGGTTTTTGTCATCATTTACGTAGTGACTGCCATTACAGAGGATCTGTAGTTTAATTGCTCGTATTTGAAGTTCTGCCTTTTTTTAGTATAATTTATTATATCTCAGTTTTATGTCTTATCCAACATTCAGAACATTGCACAGGATATTCTATTGAAGGTAAGTATAGGGCAATGATCAGTGTGCTTGGAAAGGAAGTTCATTAGCTGTTTAATCAGAGTCACTGATTCATCTCATAGGACAGGACCAGTCGCTGTTTTGGTCTGCTTTTTGGCTGTTTGGTAGTGTTATAATGGTAACTCTAATCTTTGGAGTCATAATGAACCATATCGACAAGGGAGTATTAATAAGCATTATGTCATTTGGTAATTCAGATTTATATCCATAATAGGCCTGTTTGGAATAGAGCTCTCAAATCTAAAAAAAAATTATATTAAAAGATAAGAGAGAGAATTATTAATATATGAAAGTGTTGGAAAAAATAATACCAAAAGAGTTACTGCATTTTATTTAATTTATTTTTATTATTTATTTATTTATTTATTTGACAGAGAGAAAGAGATCACAAGTAAGCAGAGAGGAAGGCAGAGGGAGAAGGGGAAGCAGGCTCTTGCTGAGCAGAGAGCCTGATGTGGGGCTCGATCCCAGAACCCTGGGATCATGACCTGAGCCAAAGGCAGAGGCTTAACCCACTGAGACACCCAGGCGTCCCAGTTACTGCATTTTATGAAGTAAAAAAAAACAGAATAGAAATTTGACACCTCTTGGTTATTTTATTTTACATGGAAAAATATAATGGTACAAGACCATTTTAACATCTGTTTGCTGCTTTACATATAATTAAATTTGTGCCTGACAGGCTTCAAGTTATGTTCTCTTACTTCATGAGTGTGAGTCTAACAGAGGTTGTGATGAGACCTGCTTCTTTTTTCTTCTCTACAAGGTGATTTGGTAGATACAAATTTGTCTACTGCCTTGAGGCAGAATTGATGTATAGATGGCTCTTGTTATTTAAGGATAAGTGATTTGGGAAGAAAGCCATTGAAAGTCAATGTAGACTTTCATAGACTTACATGGACTCCTATGTAGAAAGGAGAACAGAATTTCCTAAGTGGGATGGGGGAAGCTTGATTGGGATTTCATTTTGGTAAAATAAACATTTATGTTATTAGCTTTATCTATTAAATGACAGAGTCTAGATTATAACTTAAGTTAATAAATTGAATCTCGAAAAGAGTGAACCAGATGCTGAATCTCTTGCCAGGGGGCATACATTTTATGACATTTTATGATAAAATGATATGATATTCTTCATTTCAGGTATAACTTTTCTAGTAGTTTTAAAAGATTTTTTGAAAGAATACTCAAATGCTTCATTCATTTTCTTAAGACACTCCTTTGATATTGAAACCATTGTCTTATGAAACGCCCACCTAGTTGTCATTCTTGTCAATTTTCTTTTCTTCCACAGTGAGTGGGTCTAGCTCTTGTTAGATCTTCATCCGTCAGTGCTTTGTATATGATTGGGGGAAGTTTCAAAGCCTCCTGTCATCTTTCATCTTTGCCAAGATTATGCCTTCTCTCTGCAGTCTGTGTTTTTCTGGTATTGACATTCAACATTTAGTTGACAAGATGAATAGGGTAGACTCTGGAGTTAAACAGGGAGAGCTGACAATGGGGTCAGATAATTAGTGACTAGTTTCCTATTATAATGATTTTTGCCACCTCATAGCTGCAAAGAATCAGTAATGAACCCTTATATAACATATTAAGAGAACTTGTTAACATAAAAAGATTTAACTTTTCAAATAGTCCAGATATGGTTTAGCAATATTGTTCTCATTGGGTCTATTCAGAGGTGAGGATTTGTTCTGTTATTGCAGAGTTTCATAAATCATGATTTTAATGTTTGAAGGCACACTGGAAATTAGAAAAAGAGCCATAAGATAAATACACATGCTTCTGACTGTCTTCTTTAGGTGTTGTCATTTTCTGAAAGCATACTTTGGCACCTAACTAGTGTCCACCAATGGAAATTCATCATACTTCTGCATTAAATTCTGTAATGGCGCTTTGAATTTAATAGTCTTTCATGTATGCTGACTATATAATTGGCAGCTGATTATATACCTCAAATTATAGAATCAAAGTTATCCAGCTTCTTAACAAATTAGATTCTGAATTGTCACTATTTTCTTGCTGGATCTTGACCACGAGGCACCCACAATGGGAAGAGGAGCCATCGGTGAGGAGTGTTGCCAACATGGACTGCCTCTGGGTCTTGGCTTTAGCGACTGAAGTCATGGTTTGCCCCATCCATTTCAGACTGATCTTTTTGTTGTATCGGAAGGTGAATATATTGAAATGGTATACTTTGTAAGTTTGACATAGAAAATCCCTAAACAGTGATTGAAACCTGAAACCATGGCTTGGAATGAACTGTGTAGTTAATGATAAACAAATACTCATAAACACACAGCTATCCCTAATATTCATCAGTGTTAATTCATACCAACTCTGGTATTATTAATGCTGTATTACTGCAGTGATCACACTGCATTTAATTCTATGCTTACATATCTATTTCTTCCACTAGTAGTGGGAACAGGGTTCATGTCCCAAGCCTTGGGTCTCTGGCATCTAGGACAGTGTCTGATACATAGCGGGTTGAATGGTAATCAAATGCAGATATAATTATATTGTAGGTATGTATTAATTGTCAGTGGCTTCTCACTATTTTTTAATATTTTTGGGTCTTTTGGTTAGTAGCAGTGATTCTGACCTAGAATTGTTATTTGTTTTATTTTTCTGCTCCTTTGATGTTCTCTCATCCTCTTTAGCATCCTGTTCTGGCTTAGGGTTCACAAATATATACCATGCAAGATTTTTTATTTCCTCATATTAGAGTGGAACACTGTGCAGTTGTTTGAAATTCAGTCTCTGTGAGTGGATTTCCATAGTTGCAGTTTCTCTTTCTTTTGTCTAAGGACATACACGGATGGGCTTCCCTCACTGTAGTTCACCTTTGCACCTGCCTGGGCCGTGGTGAAGGAGGAGGGATGGCATAGGTTTCTGCAGGCTGGACTAGAAAGAGAAGTTTTTGGAAGGAGAGGCACTGGATGAATAGATTCCCACCCCTGGCAACGTTATTAATGGGTGGTTACTTCTCACCTTGAACTGTCAGTCAGCCTTCCTTTCCTGATTTAATAAAAGCAGTCAGGATTAGAACCATCCATGGAACTTCCTTGCTGGGGTTTTGCTGTATTTAATTCTATATATATAATTCATCACAGGTGTGATTTTACATGATAAATGTTGCTTCCTAAGGGGAATGCATGTTAAAAAGGATAAATCATCTAGATGATAAAAGTACATTATTTTGGTTATTTATTTTTTAAGGGATTGCTAAGACAGCAGAACTCTAAATCATATGGGTAAACACATTATTTTAAAAATATATGCATTGAATATGTACATATATATTACATTATGGGTAATGGCTTTAGGGTAGTTCAAAATTAATGATTTTACAAGCTCTCTTACTTTTTAAAAATAATTCTTTTATACCTCGCCTCTCAAATGTTGGTTTATGACTCTGTGATATATCACTGTGTTGTTAAAGTAGCTTATTTTCATGGGCAAATTTTTTTTCACAATCACATAAAATTCCATCTTTGTAAAGGTATTTCTGTAGTTCAGGGTCTTTTTTTTTTTCTTTTTCCATGGCAAAATAATCTGTTGCCTTCGACATCTATATAGTGACCCATGAAAGAGTATACAAAACTGATTTAACCAAACATCCTTCCCTTTCTTTTATCTTCCTTCCTCCCTTCCTCTTCTCTCCTTCCTTCCTTCCTTCCTCCCTCCTACTCCCTCCCTCCCTCCCTTCCTTCCTTCCATCCTTTCTTCCTTCCTTCCTCTCTTCTTCCCTTCCTCACTTTCTCCCTTCCTTCCTCTCTTCCTTTCTTCCTTCCTTCCTCCCTCCCTCTCTCCTCCCTCTCTCTTTCTTTCTTTCTAAAACTTTACCAACAGAGAAGCCAACTTGTTAGAGATTATACCAGGAGAAAATGTTTTTTTTTT
>CM052798.1:111555161-111588394 GCA_028533885.1 Nasua narica
TTTAATCCTTGCCGGTCTTGGAAGCTCTTTATCTCTGCATCCATTTTGAATGACAGCCTTGCTGGATAAAGTATTCTTGGCTGCATGTTCTTCTCATTTAGTGCCCAGGAGAAAATGTTTAACACATTGTCTGGCATGTTGTAGAAATGTTGAAAACCCAACTTTAGTATTCATCTAGAGAAAAGTGTTTATCATACATGATTGTTCAGTGACTAAATATGGATTTGCCAAAGAACAGATTCCTAGATTTAAAAATTAGCATTGATTTTCAAAATGAAGATAAAATACTAACTAGGTTATGTAACATTATAAGGTAAAAGTGAATATTTACTAGGGATGAAATATACCAGAGGTGACTGTGTGGTCTGTTTGTGACCATGGTAACATGATCAACACTTATCTGCCCTGGGCACTGGAAAGCAGTTAGGACTACCTCGTTTAGAGACCTGTGCTCACCTCTATCTCTCTGTCAGCAGGGTTGCCATACTATGCACTTGAGCACCTGGATTCAGGTACTCAAAGCCTCCAAAGCATTTTACTTAGAGTGTTGACAGAATATGACAGGCATCAGCATTTACTGGAATGGCCTGGGACCTACCCTAGCTTTACTCAGTTTCAGTCTCCAAAGCTAATCTCCAAAGGTAATGACAGGGAACCTGAGAATTTTAAGACCCCCATCAGGTGTGTCTCCCAAAGGCTAATCTTTGAGAACCATTGCCCTAGAGGATTTGCCCTCTTCTGATGATCTGCCTGGCTTGTTTTACTGCTTCCACATTTTTTTATATTCTAGCTCACTCACCAGGCATTGTCATTTTGATAGACTTTAGTGCTCCTGACTCTTACCTAGCAATCTGATGCTCATAGCCATTCTTCATTTCAATTTCTCCCATTAATTTTGTAGCTTGATTTCTTTATTCCTAACCCCAGAAACTCTCTTGGCATTTCTAGGGAAATGAAAAAAAATTGCCCGTAATTCCAAAATATCATAAATTTCATTTACCTTAAAGATAAAACTGTGAGTTTTTGTTTGTTTTATTTTTTGCTACAGAGAAAGGTAGATTTATCATGTAAGCAAGGGGAAAATATACCACATTATTTAAAAAGAGACACTTAGTAAGTGCCTACTTGTATGTGGGATGGATTTGAAGTGAGAGGCATATCATTACTATATAGAAGACTGTATATACACTTGGTCAAATTTTATTCAATATTTATAATATTGTATATCCCTGTGGTTAAAAAATGCTTAATGATTTCTAGCTGCCATTGTCATAGAAATAATGCACAGATTCAATCATGGTAAATCAAGAGCACAATGGTTCTTCTTTATCATCTATGGGTTATACACATGGTATAAAGGGAAATACTACAGGCCATTCTTTTAGAAGGAGTTTTTTAGACAAATGCATGTGTTCAACACAGATTCCTTTAAGTGCATAAACAATCCTCTGGGAATTATTTAATAGAGCTTTCATGTGATAATAGTAGATTACTATGGTAGAAGATGGTAAAGTTAGCTACTGTATTAATTCTTAAAGCTTGCTGTTAAATATTAAAGACATCTCACCTCAGTGATAGAAATGTCTCCATAAGATTTAGTAAAATATAATATTAGTGGTGTTATGTTTATACTGTGAGATATACTTTGAAGCATAACAAGATAGTTGGGCTTGATGTCATTACCTCACAAAATTTCATTAATAGAAGCCTTAAACAGAGGCTTCAGGTTGTTTATGAAAAGAAGTGTTGACCTCACAGAGGCCAATTGATCTTATTCTGATTTTTGATCAGGAGCTAGGAGCTAGTGGGAAATTATGGTAATGACTTAAATATAATGTATTTTTTAAAGATTTTTTAAAAAATGTTATTGATTTAAGAGAGAGAGATAATGAGAGAGAGCACAAGTTGGGGGAAGGGAGAGGTGAACTCCCCACTGAGCAGGGATCCTGACACAGGGCTCCGTACCAGGACTTTGGGATCATGACCTGAGCTGAAGACAGATGCTTAACTGACTGAGCCACCTAGGTGCCCCAAAATATAATGTACTTGTATATTAGTAATGGTTTGGAGAGTTTGCTATGATACCAATCTATATTAAATCATTCAAAAGTCAAACTATTTACGTATACGATAGAGGAAAATGATCTAGAGCCTTTGTTGACTAATGGAGCACTTTGAATTAGTTATAAGATGAGATTGCCATAAAAGTGCTAATATAATCTTAAATGGTCTCAAAATATGTATTGTAGGAGGCTGGAGAAATACTGGTATCACTACATGATTTATATGACAGCTCATATCCAAGAGGTAGTGTTCACTTCTAGAGGTGTCCCATATTAAGGGAAACCCCGACAAACTGGAGAAGGTTCAGAGGAGATCTTCAGGGATCTTGCAGATTTCTCAAATCAAGGGGTAGGATGAATGGCCAAAAGCAATGCTAGTTATATAGCTTGGAAGGTGGAAGGGAAATGTATTGGCTATTTTCAGACATTGGTGGGCCAGGCCTGTTATAATGAAGAGGATATTCCTCTACTCCCAGGAGGCGGAAGTAGAGTCAGTGAGTAGAAAGGGAGGTAGATTTTGGTTCTACAGTTAGAAAATCTTTCTGATACTTAGAGTGGCTAAGTAAAGAAATAGCTTTTCTTAAGAGGAATGAACTTAATTTTACTAGGAGCGTTCAAGAATAGGCTGGAAGGCCTTTTTTGTCAGGGCAAAAGTCAGTGTTCTCTGAGGCAACAAGATGTGTTTACCCTCAAAAAACTGGAGAATCAGAGAAATAACACTGTTTTCAAAGAGTTAAATCATAAAAATCAACATAAATTGAACCACAGCAGAGATCAGAAATAAGTGAAGTCTCCTTGCAGAAGAAAATCATTTTTAACGCTTACAGTGTTAATTGTACTAACCTTTATTGAGTCCTTTTCTGTGCTAGGCATTGTGCTGGGAGTTTTATATATATTGCCTATTAGTTCTCTGTATAAATTAAGTACTATTATCCTTTTCTACATTGGTTAAAAGGCATGAACATGGCTACAGAATCAAAGGAGTCATTCAGAAGTGTGATTTGTTTGTACTGGAAGCAAAGAAAAGAGAGAGCAAGGAGAGACACACACCAGAGAGACAGATAGACTTTGGATGGTCTTGTCCAGATGGTAGAGTGTGCTAGCTTATTGCTTACAGACTGCTCTAATTCCTAATTCGAGTTCACCAGGTTATCCTTCCCCTCCCCCACCCACTTCTTTCCTTTTCTGCTCCCTCCCTCCCTCCCTCCCTCCCTCTCTCTCTCTCCCTGTCTCCTCTTGGTACATAAATGAACAACTCCAGCCCCGTCTCTACGTTCTGTTGAAAGGCCTCCTGTAATAGTCCAGGCATGCCTCTGACTTGTCTAACGCTGCGGTCTGAGCAAGCTTCCAGCTCTAAAATTTGCTTTCTTATTAGAAATCAAAGGTACAGCTGCCGACGGGCAGTGCTCAGTCTCTCCAACAGCTGACCTATGGGAAGCTGGCTAGCTAGCATGGGTCTGCTCTTCAGTTCAGTCTGTTCACAGGACTGGAGACAGTTTTTCTCAACTGGGAAGCGTGATTTCATTAGAAAGTCTTTGTGGCACTGACAAGACCGAAGATATGAACAAACAAGAACTTGGTGGTGGAAAGCAATTCAAATAACATCTTGACAGGTCACAGGAAGACAAAAACAGGGAAAAGGCAGGGGTATGGTCAGTGGTAAAACTGGCAGTGGTGGTCAGCAGTCTGGTTGTGAGTTTTTTACTTGTGTCAGGATTCTTTCTGATTATAATACAGCTTTCCAAATAGGAAGTTTACAAAGGGAGGTTGTGCTGGCCATACTTATGGGACCATTCGGTGTGGATGTCAGTTATTTTTATCATTAAGAATAATATACCTACTTTTTATTTTACACATTAGTTCCTGTGAGTTCTTCAGAGCTTGGACAATATCTCCTGTGAGACTGTGGACGGGGATGGAAGAAACGGCCTCTAGCCACTATACTTAGTTCAAATTTACATTAAATTCTTCTTATATTTATTAATAAAGATTATAATCAGGAACAGGTTGGAAAATGTATGGTTAGGATTTCTCTCAAAGTTGATTTTGGCTCAGGTGATGATCTCAGGGTCCTGGATGTAGGGTGCACGTCTGCCACCCTGCTCAGCAGGGAGCCTGCTTCTCCCTCTCTCTGCCCTTCTGCCCCTCCCCCCACCCTAGCATTCACTGTCTCGCTCAAATGAATAAAATCTTTAAAAAAAAATTCAAGTAGGAATGCATCTACTAATACCTACCTATATTTATATTGGGAACTTATTTGGAAGACTGGTTAATGTGCAAATTAGAATAACATCTACAGTTATCATTTAATAAGATAACAAGTTAGCTTCTTCGCTTTAGTTTTTTGGGCTACTATGAGAAATAGTCTTAGGTGAAGTATTTTGTACCTTTTGTAAAATTGTTATCAATAAAGCCACTTTCATAACATTGTATAGGTGTCCCTGTGCAAGAATCAATGTGATGTTTCCTTATTTACATTTTTAATAGTATTCTATCTTAATTTTTTTCTGAGGTAGGGATGGTACTTAAGTAAGAAATCATTGCCACTGAAATTGGGGTTTATATTCATATTTGATGACAGATTTTACTTATCACATGATGAAGGATATGAAATTGTGTAAATTTTTGATAGATCTCTAGTTATATGTCCACCTTTATGATGAAAGAAAAAAAAGAGAACTGTCTTAAATCTAAAATATTTTGTAATGGTTGGTCATGAGAGGGGATGTGTGTGGGGGGAAGGGTGAAAGAGGTAAAGGGGATTAAGAGTACACTTACCATGATGAGCACTGAATAAAGTGTGGAATTGCTGAGTCACTATATTGTACACCTGAAACTAGTATAACACTGTATGTTAACTCTCCTGGAATTAAAATAAAAAACTTAATAAAATAAAATGCTTAAGTTAAACATAAAAAATAAAATATGTGTGTAGGGACGCCTGGGTGGCTCATTCTGTTAAGCATCTGCGTTCGGCTCAGGTCATGATCCCAGGGTCCTGGGGTCAAGCCTGCTTCTCCCTTTGCCTGTTGCTCCCCCTGTTTGTGCTCTCTCTCTCTCTCTCTCTCTGTCTGACAAATAAATAAATAAATAAAATATTTAAAAAATAAAGTTAGTAAAAAAAATAAAGTGTGTAATATAGATTTGCAACACAATCACATTGTCTTTTTTTTTTTAAGATTTTATTTATTTATTTGATAGGAGAGAGATCACATGTAGGCAGAGAGGCAGGCAGGGAGAGAGGCAGGCAGGGAGAGAGAGGAAGCAGGCTCCCCACTGAGCAGAGAGCCTGATGCGGGGCTCGATCCCAGGACTCTGAGATCATGACCTGAGCTGAAGGCAGCGGCTTTAACCCACTGAGCCACCCAGGTGCCCCAACAATCACATTATCTTAACTTCCCATTTGGGAAGTTTCTTATTGACAGGTATGAGTTGTCACCATAATTTAAATTTTTATAATCAATCAGAGAAACTATATCAATGATTACTGTGGAAATATGAAATTTAAAATTCATGGTCTGATTTTTAAATATCAAAAATAAAAATAAAAGCATTAAGTTTAAAAAGAATTAGAAATTTATCTCTAGATTTGAAGAGACCAGACGTATTGAAAATGGAAGTATTCTTGCAGAGGGTGCTTACCAGCTATCTACTGAAACTTTATTTTTCCTTTTTTTGTCTAACTCAGTGCATTCGTTGTGATAGATTAGGTTGTAGAAACAAATAGACTGTCACATTTATAATGGCTCAAAGGAGAGATTTTTGATCAGATCACACAACAATCCAATGTTTGTGCTCTGCTTCATTGGGCAGCTTTCCTCTGTTTATGATTCAGGCTCCTTCCATCTCGTGGCTCCTCTCAGTGGTTAGCTCTCGTGTCAAGACTTAGTTTTGTCACTAGTCATCTGACCTTAGCGTGCACTCAGTGAATTAAATGAATGAGTGTGCCTATGCTAACTTTTAACTTGGGTAAAGGCACTATGGAAAGTTGCTCTCTTTAAATAGTTTTTTTTTAATTATTATTTAATTTCTTCTTTTTTCTTCCTATCCATCGTAGGAGTGGATCAATAAATTGAGACTCGCTAAAAATTTGGAGAATTTCATATACTTTGTGATGTATCCATGGAGCTCTTTTCCCCTACCAGGGAAAGAGAGGAGGTGGAGAGGAACGTTAGGGACATGAAGGTTATGCATCAGTTTGAAATCATCTCCTTTTATTTTTTTTTAAATTACCAAAGGGTCTTTATTTTTTTTTTAAGATTTTATTTATTTATTTGACAGAGACAGAGAGATCACAAGTAGGTAGAGAGGCAGGCAGAGAGAGGCGGGCAAGCAGGCTCCCCGCTGAGCAGAGAGCCTGATGCGGTGCTCGATCACAGGACCCTGAGATCATGACCTGAGCCAAAGGCAGAGGTTTTAACCCACTGAGCCACCCAAGTGCCCCGAAATCATCTTCTTTTAAAAGAACATATGTCCCATGTATCATCCATGCTTAAGTATACATCTGTATACTTGCATGCATACATCTGTAATAAAGCTAAAAGAAGACACAGAATCTCTTAACCACAGTTGTATCTACTGAGACTGATGAGGAGGAGTCTGGGAGGAAAGGAGACCTCCATCCAATGTATAAATATTTATGGTGTTTCAGCATTTATTCTGTCTGTATATTGTATCTTGAAATAAAAACAACAGACTTTTAAGGAGAAAAAGAATTACACACAAAAGTTTATGTTAAGTAATCAGACCTTGTCTCCATTTTTCTTTTTTTTTGACCTAGGGATCTAACATCACCGACACCTGCACTGAGATGCTAATGTGTGGCGTCTTATTGAAAATTTCTTCTGGAAATATTCAAGAACGGGTGTTTTTTCTTTTTGATAATCTTCTGGTGTATTGCAAAAGGAAACACAGGTAAGGTGAGAAACAGGTACTACTCCAGAAATGAATTATTAACCTCAGAAAAAAATTTTTAATAAAAAAGGAAATTATTTATCCATCTCACAGGTTCAACCTTTTCCTCTCTACTCCTGGGAACTCAGGATCTCCTCAGTAAAATTCACATACTCTTAGCCTATTCTCTGATTCTTCTCTTTACCTTCTTGTAAAACCTGACCGAAATGTGACTATCATTCAATAACACTACCTTCCCAGGAACTTTCTGGAGGAAAAAAAAAATTTTCTGTTGCTAACCCACATGCCTCTGGCTCTTTAGGAAAGGTGGGTGTGTCTTCTATGTTTTCCAGTGCTGCTTCCCAGTCATTTCCTCCTCTTCCTTGGAAATATTTTCCTTGACCGCCCCATCTAGTATAGTCTCCCTGCCAATTTTTAAATCAATATCTAGAAAATTCTTGCTAATATTTTCTTCATTATTTATTTGTTGTCACGTTTGCTGGATTAGACTGTAAAGTCCATGAGAACAGTGGTCTTGCTACTTATTCTGTGCTATTTCCCCAGAGACTGGACCTGCCATGTAATAGACACTCAAGAGGTATTTGTTCAATAAGTGAATAAATGAATAAATAAATGAATGAACGAAAGCCAAGCAAGTTCCTGGTATAGCTTAGCCATCGTTAGTTTAAGTAATTTAATGTAGCAGTGTTATTGATGTAATGTTATTTGTTTTAAAGTATGGATATAATTTTTTCTTCAATTTTAGTATATGTGCTGCCGAAACGAGCACATAATTTTTTCTTCAGAAGGTACTTATCTTATAGGATATTTTCTTGAACTCTTGGCAAAACATTTTGCAGATTGTTTAAGCAAAATAGTAAAGTTGTACTTAATTGGGAAATTTCCTGAGCCTTTATGTACTTCTTCCTAACCATTTCTAGGATACATTAGTTTCAGTGAAAAGGTACTAAAAGGCTTTGTGAAATTTAAAGCTAAAACAGATGGGTTGAGGATGCAGGGTTTGAGTGAGTATTTATTCTAGGAAATTATTAGGAAACTGTAGCCAAAGATTTTTTGGTAATGAGACACTTTGAAAATGAGACACTCAAAACTGACTAATTTATGAGGCAAGATTAAGGGGATGTCATTCTTCATCTCTTGAAATGGGATTTCCTAAGTCAACAAGATGCCCAGAGCAAGTTCCTGGAAAGTTGGCAGCTATGCTGATGATATGGGAGTTCTGGCTCTTGGATTATAGTATCAGAATTCCCTAGCATGAGACATTAGTGTGAAAATACAGTGACACTAAGAAAGCATAGAATTGCCCATGTGTCTTGCTGAAAGGGAATGGTTAGGGTTAAAGTCAAAAGATAGTTGTGGGGCGCCTGGGTGGCACAGTTGGTTAAGTGTCCAACTCTTGGTTTTGACTCAGGTTATAATCTCAGGTTTGTGAGATTGAGCCCCACATCTGGCTCTGCACCCAGCATGGGGTCGGCTTGGGTTTCTCTCTCCCCCTGTCACTCTGCCCCTTCCCATTCTCACACATGCTTTCTCTCTCTCTAAAATAAATAAAGAAATAATAAATCTTTCAAAAAAAATAGTTGTTGTTAATCCCTGCCTTAATGAGCTTTTTTTAAAAATGCTTTTTTAGCACATATGAAAATGAACTCGTCTTTTTTTTTTTTACTATGCTCTTCCAATTTCTTTGTATTTTGCAGCAAGATTGGGATTCATAGAAATAGGTTTTAGGAAGATGTAAAAAAGGCTGTTAATTTTACTCGTATATAACTCATCAAAAAATTATGATTCAAGTTGTTTAGGTACACTTGGTTTTTTCCAGCTTTACTGAGGGCTAGTTGACAACATTGTAAGATATTTTAATCATACAACACGATGATTTGATATACATCATGAAAGGATTTCCCCCTGGAGTCAATTAATGCATCCATCTAGGTGCAGTTATTAAAGGCATCCATTTGAGAATGATATCTTTTTTTAAATTACAATTGATCTCATACTTATTTATATATATGTCTGCCTTCAAGTGCAAAGTTTTTTGCAAAATTAGTCGTGTTCAATGATGATAATCATTTATGGTCTTATGGCTTTCATTGTTCAATTGGCAAACAACAGGAAAGATTTTGTAAAATTAAAATTCTGAAAGTTTTTTTAAGTTTTATTTATTTATTTTGAGGCAGAAAGAGTGAGCACCAGGAGAGACAAAGGGGGAGGGAGAGAAGCAGACTCCCCGCTGAGTGTGGAGCCTGATGTGGGACTCAGTCCCAGAACCCTGAGATCATGACCTGAGCCAAAATCAAGAGTTGGATGCTTAACTGACTGAACCATCCAGGTGCCCCTAAAATCCTAGTTTTTGAGCAAATATCCTTAATGTGTGTATAACGTGGACAAAATACGTAGTGACTAGAAATCGAAATACTGCATAAATATGATTGTCTATTCCTTTCCTGAATTGAAGTAGTATGAATATACCATCTATTCCCTTCATTTTAGAATACTTCATCCCCTTTACCAAATACTATTGAAGCTCTAAAGATCGTTTAGTAAGTATGAGTAAAATGAACCTTTTCCAAATTTCCACAATATTTTAATTGCAAGACCCAGGGACTTGATGAATTGAATTCTAGAATTACATTTACAAAAGACAAGAGTGCTGATTAGGCATCTCAGCTCTGGAATTTTCTAATGCTATTAATCTTAGGAGAAACTAGTATTTAAAAAAATAATGTGTATAATATTTAATACAAAAACATGATATGGCTTATTTTGGCTTGTTAATGAGCTGTGTAAGTATCATAATGAATTTCATCTTCTTCAATTTATATTTTGTATACAATATAGTTTGTAAACTATATATCCATGTGTATAGGAATAGTTTATTCATTTAACTGTTGTATAATATTCCATTGGTTAAATATTATCACAATTAAATTGATAGCAATTTAATTATTGACTCTCCTATCAGTGGACTTTAGGTGTTTGTTTATTAGTTTGTTTTAGTTTTTCTCCTCTTTTGAACATTCCTGCAACATGTATCCTGATGATCACTAAAACACATGATTGGGAGGGAAATCATAGAAATGGGAATCAAATATTCTACATTACAATATAGAGCAAAATCATTTTCAAAGCAAAGGTTTTCAGTCGATATACTTTAACAGAACCACCTTCTGAAGGGACCAAAGATCTCTTTTTAAGCTAGGTGTTAACAGTATTGATCAGATGCTGGAATTTCATATTGAATGTCATTATCTGCAGGTCAAGAGAAATATAAAAAAGTCTGTACAGAACTCAGAAGATCACAAAGAAAATTAATGCTTTGGAAAAGAGGACCCAGTGATAGATTCTATGCCATGATTATTTGCCTATGAATAAAACTGTTATCAAGGATATTAAACTTTTAAAAAAAATGATTGAAGCATGATGTATCAACTTACAAGAAATTCTCTTTTGCAAGACACCAGAATACTATGTCCTACCTGGGAGAATATGCAGTTACCTGCTTATTAATCTGCTCTGTATTCTTCTCTCTCTTTGACTGGCTATGATGCCAACTTGCATACTAGATGGCCTGAATCCCTTAGCATTTACTTAAGGATATTAGCAAAGGACATTTAGAGGTCACTTTCATAATGAACATAGGAGTGCAAGATGGTGAAGGCATGGGGCTGACAAACCCTAAATCAGGTTAATTAATCTGTTTAATAGTTTCTTTTAGTAGGGATGAAGGGGTGCTAAGTTCTGATGAGGCTTTAGACAGATAAGCCAGGAATATATACTCTCTTTCAAGGAAGGAACTCAGGGACTAGGAGAGCACCTTGTGACCCCTCCCTGCACCTGCCCCTCCTGCTTCAGGGCTGATATCCAACCGTAGGGGTGAGTAGGATTGGGACACTGAAGTTGGTGAACATTTACATCTTCACTTTTGCCAGATGTTTCTATACAACACAATAAATGAATAATTATTTCAGTCTATTAAATTATTAGGCAGACTTTTATCAATGAGTCACATGGAATAATTCAAGTTAATTGAAGTCTTTTGAGTGACGAGGTATTCTTGAATCCTCCTGAATCATTTCTTAGAATCTTTCCTCTTTAATTAAAAAAAACCCATTTTTAAAATACTCTCTCCTGAATGTTCAGTGATTCAACTACAAACACACTTAACCACATAATTCATTATTACAAATGTTCGTCTATAAACCTGGATATTTTAACTTTGTGTTACATACATTTTAAGATTAAAGACCAGTAGTAGACACACTATACCAGCATTTTGGAATGTTTTAAACTATTTTAAAAATAAATAAGGCCCTTATAAAGCATTATCCATGTATTAAGAGACTTATTCAACAAGTATATAGGCTTCATATCATAGAAATAATACAGAAAATTATTTTCAGCTAGATAACACTCAACTTTACAATTTCCGGCACAGTTTCTTTGCAGTGGAATCATAAGTACTAACTGAATTTTATCCGAACCTGAAAAAATGGAAATTACCAGCTAGTTACTGAAAAATGAGAAACGAAAGTGAAAGAAATAAAAGGAAATTTTAAAATAACTTTTAGTGTGTAACAGACTTTGATTTGGTACCTTTTATGTTCTAAATTGAGCAAAAGCACCTATTTACCCACCAACTGTGTATTGTTCTTAGTCCAAAGCTTCCATTTGTTTACAAAAGCTAGGACATAAGCCTCATGTGTAAAGCAACCAGTGCTGTTATGAATGGGAGGACGCATAGTAAAAAAAACACCAAGAGCCTCACAGTTGATATCATTGGTGGCATCGGTGTCTTTTTTGTTTTTTCCATGGACATTTTACATAATATTGCTTGAACACTGTTTTTTATTAAGTTTAGTAACAAAGTTTTTGTGATTTTATTCCATTATAAGACGGTTGAAGAATAGCAAGGCATCTACAGACGGACATCGGTACCTTTTTCGTGGCCGGATCAATACAGAGGTGATGGAAGTGGAGAATGTGGATGATGGCACGGGTAGGTAATTTGAATTTTAGAATGAAAGACTAACAGTAAACTCCCTCATGAGACAGACTTCTCACCTGAATAATTCATTTGCGGCGCGTTAGAGCTTAGAAGTACTTTGTTGGGTGGAGCGGTTGGAGGAGAAAGGCAAGATAAGGGAGAAAAGGACTATTGGCCAAAACACACTAGCATTCAACACAGAGATACAAAGAAATAGCTGAGTAGGAGTGATATACACACTCACAGTTCCTGGTATCGCCAGCATGAGTGCAGAAAATAAGGGATTAATTTTTCTTCAAGTTATACTATGTTTTATATGTATATATGTGATATTTTTTCATATACTCACTGTAGAATATAGAAAACTCTAAGTTTGTTTTAACTCTACAGCCAGTATGCATATAAACATGTTGTTGATTTGCTTATAGAGGAAGAGTGTTTTGTGTATTTTAAGTGTACATTTTAAGTACTTTATTACTTAAAGATAGTGCCTTTTCACACTGCAGATTTGAAGGTACAGACTGACAAGTAAGCTTATCAAATCACGATTAGTCACAAACATTAAATAAAATGAGGCTAAATAAGTTATTTTCTATTTGAAAAAATAAATGGGTCATATTAAGTAATATGATGATCTACTAGTCTATAATATGAATGGTTAGCAAGTTGGATCACGTTTCCCTCCCCCCCCAGTGATTTGAATTAGAATTTAAAAGAAATTCTAGGAGAAAAGACAAGTTGAAATAAAATATATTAATTGCTGCTAAGTGACTTTAATTCCCATATAGAGAAATGCCTTTATAATACCCCATTTAAACATGGAATGGGGGCACAGATCAGCTCCCTGCTACCACATACCTGCGTTGCCATCTCTTCGTCCCAGAGGGGAGAAGAATGTTTAAATCTGCAGGGGCACGATTTTCAGATGCTCACCCGTGTACCATTTCTCTATCCCATTGTTAGCACCCTAAAACATTGTCCAGAACATAAATAGTGAAGCGCGTGATTGCTGCGGATAAGGGGAAAAGATGCGCAATGAGCAAAACTCAGGAGTACTCTCCTGGGAACCAAGTCTTCTTGTGGCGAGGGCGAGGTTCTTCATGGGCTAAGGGAGGGAGGGGGGTGTGGGTATGACTGACCCCTGGCACAGCTGAAAATCCCTTTCTGTGCTACAGGCTTCAATACCATTGCAAATACACCCATGCTAACATGTGGGACCTCGTAGGCTACCTTTCCCTGTCAGGATGAGCACAGTGTTTTTTTTAAATAAGGTGGCATTTGAATTCATTTTAATGCTCTGAGAGGACACTAGGGACATGTAGGAATGTTGTTCGTCTACATGTGAACAGCTCTCTTGCTTCGGTAACCTGATTGCTCAAGAGAATATCCAAAAGCCCACGTTGTACTTGAGGTGGTGCAAGTAAGACAGAGGAAGGCACACTCAGACCTCCACTCTCTTCCTTCTTGGCCCTGTCTCCCCCTGGTGGAACCACCTGTCCCCTGTTGCTGTAGCCTTTGTTTTCTCCCCTTTGTATGCCTTTCCATGGGCACACAGCTCCTGTGTCTTACTTCCTTTTCTCTCCCCTAGAAGGTGTGGTCGTGCCCATTTGTACCATTTGCACTGGTAATCTAAGTGAATTTTGGTAAATTTTGATGAATTTGACAGCGATTCCTATGTTTTGGGAAACTCGAGCACCAGATGACTCTAAGAGGCCAGGGTCTTCGGAGGCACAGGCATAGAATACCCTCGTCAGCATATCTGTGTCTGAGGGAGGGGAGTGAGAGCCTCTGTGGGGTGATGGAGCTTTAATGCAAGGGGACTTTGGATTGAATCCCATGCAAACTTTCTTTTAGTGCTGGTAAGATTGTGCCTTCAGGACCTTGGTACCTGAAGGATAGGGATGTTAGGGAAACAAGCCTTCAGACCCTGGCAGATATGAATTAGTGGAAAAGATAGGACCTTTCAGAATACTTAGTCTGATGACATCTCTTGGCACAAACTTCCAAGGCTCATGTTTCGTTGAAATATGATGAAGAAATTAATTACACTTTGTAGTATATAGTTAAGGCCTTATTTCTCCCTTAAATATATACAGACAGCATGTTGCAGGAATTTGGCTACAAATGCTTGCTTCAAGGTCACTTAAAGAAATTTTAGGCTGCAGCTGGATACCTTCCCTTTGCTTCCTGCAAAGAAAATGTAGTTTTCTAAGTGGGACTACTAGGTCTTTAGGCTAAGTGGATATCCTCAGCCAGGACTGGGAAATTCAAAAATAGAATGTATATCTTAGAAATTCATTCAGGAAAGTAACAAAGGATCATTCATATTCTTTCTTGAGAACTAGTTTATTTGTGTAGTTGGACAGAGGGCAAAATGGTGACCTTTAGAAAATGTTATCTGTGGTTCAGTATTGGGCAAACCATAAATTTCAATGCAATGGTGAAATTTGAATTCAATAAGATGGAAATTTTTTATTCTTTAAGGTGTTCTTTAATGCAAAGTGATTTTCTTAAAGAAAGATTTCAGCTGTCATTTTCAATATAAATATTTTATTTTTATTTATTTTTATTTATTTTTAATTTTTTTTAAAGATTTTATTTATTCATTTAACAGAGAGAGAACACAAGCAGGCAGAGAGGCAGGCAGAGGCAGAGAGAGAGGAGCAGGCTCCCTGCCGAGCAAGGAGCCCGATGTGGGACTCGATCCCAGGACGCTGGGATCATGACCTGAGCCGAAGGCAGCTGCTAAACCAACTGAGCCACCCAGGCGTCCCTCAATATAAATATTTTAGACCGTTCAAAGATACTAAACACATTGGATTTTTTTAAATTAAACTTTGTTTATTAGAGAAAAGTTGGAAATAACAGAGAAATAAATTGAGAATACTAGACAATTTCATCATCTAAAAAGAAATAAATGAGAATTTTAAGATATTTCCTTTAATTTTCTTTTTATGCATAGATTTTTAAAAATGCTTAAAAACATGAACTCTATAGTTTTGTATCCTCTTTTCAATTGAGTAGAATCATTTTCTGAATTATAGTCATCTTTATCTTCATGTCTTGTCACCACATAACATATATATTTATTGTTATTTAATAGTCAACAAACTGGAGACAATTAAATAGACAAACCGTAATTACCTTAACAACCATAGTACTGTTGTATAACCTAATTGAATACATTGTTAATTAAAAAGCAGCATAACTTCACAATGTTGAAAAGAATACCAAGATATGTTAGTTCCTTCCTGATACACTTAAATTTTCAATGTTATTAATTAAAGGAGTGTTCTTGGGAGTTTAAAAAGGGTCAGGGGAATTACTTCTAGTTTTAAAAGGAAAAATCAGTTAAAACCTTTAAAATTTTTTTTTGCCATAAATAATGTCAAATGCTATTTTGGATGCCAGAAAATTTTCTTATGTTATTTGATAAAATCAAAGATTTATTCCAAAAAGTAATTTTTTCAGCGTTAACTATTCATAATGTGAGTAAATTATGATTTTTAAAATTTCTCTTAGAAATTTATGCATTCACACCATTGATCATCAGAATTAGGGTTAAACACATTGTTTAGACATCAGTTTCTTGATGTTTTGAATAATATTTTCTGGTAGTTTCTTCTGTTTCCTAGCCTGAGTATACAGTACTTGGCTAGCTTCCATCTCATTAAAACTCACACTATTGAAAAGATACCAGCATTTCCACTGAGAGTTATAGTAGTATCAGTTTTAGAAGAATCTCATCTCATTATGTAAAACTATGCTGAATTAAGAGTGAGGAATTTGCAAACTGTATCGCCTCAAAGTGATTAGTGAGTTATTCAGGGCTGCCCCTTGGATTTTTCTCTTTTTGGAAAAAACATCAGTGACTGGAGACTGTTGAATTTGGATATTCTACACTTAATGAATGACAATTTTAATTCCATTTCTTTTTAACACTTCCTGTAGAATTATATTTTAGATCCTTTGAAGTTTGCAAATTTCTGCATTTGGCATTAATAAATTATTCTTTCATTAAAAAATATTTTTAAACTTCTACTAAGGAAAAGCACTGTTGGGCTTTTCCATGATTTTTTTTTTTTAAAGATTTCATTTATTAGAGAGAGAGAGCATGTGGGAGAGGAGCAGAAGGAGACACAGATTCCCTACTGAGCAGGGAGCCGGACATGGGCTAATGGGGGTCAATCCCAGGACCCTGGGATCATGACCTGAGATGAAGGCAGATGCTTAACCAATTGAGCCACCCACACACCCCTTCCATGATCTTTATGTGGCTGTTCGTAATAAATAAGTTGAACTCAAATTTATTTTTTAGAATGAAGTTATTGAAAAAGGTGCTGTGATTGAAATTACAAAGCCATTTTTATATCACTAATTCTTATTTTGAAATAAATGGTAATTTGGTAACTGATATCATTGTGATATTTATACTACATTTTGAGGCCTATTGTATGTATATACACATTCATGTTTGTAAATATGTTTAAAATTATTTATGATTTTTAAAAAATTATTTATGATTTTTAAAATTAGTGATAGAAAGTGGCCAGCACATAAACTTTAAAAAGGAACATTATCCTTCCATTTTATTTATTTATAAAGATTTTATCTATTTATTTGAGAGAGCGAGAGAGAGAGAGAAAGAGAGAGAATGAGCAGGGTGAGGGGCAGAAGGAGAAGCAGACTCCCTGCTGGGCAGGGAGCCTGATGCAGGGCTGGATCCCAGGACCCTGAGATCATGACCTGAGCCGAAGGCAGACGCTTAACCAGCTGAGCCCCCCAGGTGTCTCCTATCTTTCCATTTTAAATTGTTAGATAACATAAGCTATTCTTTCAAAATATTATATTGGTGCAGCAATTAACCTATTACTTGACTTGGCAGATTTTACAGTCAGTTAACAATCCTTCTGTTCATGAAACAATGACCACATGCAATCACAAGCTGACTTGTCTAGTTCTGAGTTTAATCATTTATCTCCCGAGGGAAGTCAGAATGCACAGGTCGTAATGGTTAGTCAAGGCTTCGTGAAAGATCTGGGTACACTTTAAAGAGAAGAGAGAGTTGCTGAGGCAGAGAGCAGAGCTGGGTAGCTTGATGGGAGCGTTCACAGGACAAGAAGGAAAGCCGCAAAGAGTGGCAGGGCCGCTGGAGAACCCAGTGGAAAATGGCATCATTCGATAGGGCGGGGTCAGTTTAAGGAGAAGCACAAAAGCAGGCTTTCTGTGTTTTCACTTGATTCAGTGGTGAGCTACCAAAGGCTTTTGAAGTAAGGAATGGCCTGATGAAATATTGAAGGAAGAGTCAGCAGGATGTGGAGAGAGCAAGGCCAGGCTCAAATAATCCAGGGAAGAAGGGAAGGAAGGAAGACCCAGGTTACAGGGGTGGCTTGCCCAGGGCATGCGGTGTGCCGGGTCGAGAGCATCAGCCTAGCACATGAATTTGTGTTCCTCGGTGTTTTGTGGGAAGAATGCATTACGTTCATTTTAAAGTAAGTCCAATATTTTATCACTGCAGGTTGCATGTGGCTCTTGTGATTTTCTTTACCTAGAGTATGATTAAAAGGGCGTAACACTAGTGGAAATGTGGGATCTTTTAAGCTTTGGTGACGGCTTCACTCAGCTAATCTCGGTCTGATTGTGGAAGAGGGGAGAGTCTGAAAAGCTGATGCTTGTTTGTGATACTGACCCTGTGAGGTGATACATTTGGGGAGGAGGCTGTGTAGACATGTACAATTTGATCTTCCCCCACCGAGTTATCATAATTTCTCGCTTAGTGATTTTTTTTTTTTTTTTATTTACTAGAGAGAGAGAGACTGAGAATGAGAGGGGAGAAGGTCAGAGGGAGAAGCAGACTTCCCGCAGAGCCGGGAGTCCGATATGGGACTCGATCCCGGGACTCCGGGATCATGACCCGAGCCGAAGGCAGTCGCTTAACTAACTGAGCCACCCAGGCGCCCCTCGCTTAGTGATTTTTGTAGGAGGTAACAAGGCATTATGGTATAATTATTAACTAATAATTTTTACTTTCTTACTAATGCCATTGATACCTATCTGACTTGTATTACTAGGATATGTATCCTATAGGTGCTGCTACTTTGTATAGGGTACGAATATGCATTAAATATGTAAGGGTAAGAAGGAAAGTACAAAAATTCCTTTTAAAAACAAAACTGTTTTTTCCTGATGGGGAAAAACTAGTTTGAATCCCTATTTTACCAGAAATTGTTATTATTAATGGGATTATGGCATATATATATACTTACATGTTTGTATGTATATATATATTATAGACTAATATATAAGTCTATCCTGGCTTATATATAACTTGGATTTTTTAAAGACCCTCAACCATACAGAATCATTTGAAAATGCATTTTTTAAATAAACTGATCACAGATACTGTATGGTGATTTGGGAGCTAGAAAGACAATGGCGACGAGGTTTTGGGAGAATGAATGCCAGCCATGCCTGCTTTTACTCAGAACTCACCAAATAAAATAGGCCATTTGAGAAAAACTAAAGAAACAAAAAATAGTACGGTGCCACGAAGTCATTTCTCTAAACCACCCTTAACATTTTGTGGCTCACTTCCTGTCTACCTGCCATTACTGTTTAGTGACTCTCCGGGACATGAATGAAAATTGCACTTTACATCGGTGCAGGTGCTGATTCAGGCCTTAGTTATATGTTTTTTCATTTTGAGTCTTTGCTTTGCGGACTGTCATCCCAATAAAGGCTGGATACACATGACTATTCTCTACCTGCTGTTGCTATGAGGCAGAAAATAGCCATAGAGGGTTTCCTGTTGACATTTTCAAGTCCAGGATGACAGTGTAGCCAAAATTATGGTGAGACCTAGTAAAACACAGTGTGAATTCATACTCAAAAAAAATTTTTTTTGTTTCTATTCATGCCAGTTATATGGAATGATGTGGTTTTAAAGAGTGTGTATTTTTCAACCATGAGCAATGATAATGGATTGGCATTTGTACCTTTCTATTTATTGAAGATTAAGTAAATGTACTCTTGGTATGTTCCATTCATTTGTTCTGATTCTTATTATAGGGTTCATTAAACAGCTGAGAACTGTTCTATGGCGGTATCATTTGCTTTTGAGACCTAGAATAATATTTCAAAGGAATATTAAAAAGAATGAATCTGACACCTTGGATATTTGATTATTGAGATGAAAATTATTTTAAAAGTTCTTCTTTTATTACTTTAGGAACTTTAACAACATTTTTGGACATAGAGGAAAGGAATGTTAATTAGTTCAGATGTATAATTTCATGTAATATAATAATGTTGTGAATTAGAATGTTCCGTTCCTGAGTACTGACTGCATTTAATATATAAACACATAATTGTTTTATTTTTATGTTCTTCATTTATAATATAATGCAAAGACACTTTTAAGAATTCAGTGATCTTGGAACTGTTATGAATGGAATGATTGTATTGATATAATATTATATTTGTTGTTCACCTTTACCCATTAATTTCCAGCTGACTTCCATAGCAGTGGACACATTGTTGTCAATGGATGGAAGATACATAACACAGCGAAAAATAAATGGTTTGTATGTATGGCAAAAACACCCGAGGAGAAACATGAATGGTTTGAAGCTATTTTGAAAGAAAGAGAACGGCGGAAAGGTGGGTATATGAATTGGGTCTATTAGACTTTGTGAAGATTCTAATGTAGCAAGAAAGCAGATAATGGGCAGAAGTTGTGAGAAAGTAAAAAGGCATATGATGTTCACTTAGATTTCCCATGTGATGTAAGAATAAGACTCATGATAAAATACTTTTTTTAAAGACTTTATTTATTTATCACAGCGAGACACAGAGAGAGAGAGCATGCACAAGCAGGGGGAACATCAGGCAGAGGGAAGGGGAATGACAGGCAGAGGGAGAGGGAGAAGCAGGCTCCCCAATGAGTAGGGAGCCTGATGCGGGACTCCATCCCAGGACCCCGGGATCATGACCTGAGCTAAAGGCAGATGCTTAACCAACTGAGCCACCCAGGCACGCCTAAAATACATTTTGATACTTCTAATATTATTACTAAAAGAAAAACATTGTATAGCTGGTAAAATAATATACTGTGGTCAGTAATGTCTTTTAAATAGTATCTTAGTCTTTTGAGGCCACTATAACAAAATACCACAGACTGGGTGGCTTATAAACAACAGAAATTTATAGCTCATAGTTCTGGAGGCTCGGAGCCCCAGATTCAGTGTCTGGTGAGAGCAATTTCCCAGTTCATAGATGGCCATTTTCTCACTGTGTCCTCACACAGCAGAGGGGCAGGGGATCTCTCTGTGTCTCATTTATAAGGCTATTAATCCCATTCATGAGGACTCTAGCCTCGTGACCTTATCACGTCCCATATGCCTTAGCTCCTAATACCATCACATTGAGTGTTAGGTTTCAACATATGAATCTGGGAGGCCTGCAAACGTTCAGTCTACAGCAAATAGTTTCATTTGCTTTAAAATTTGTTCAGTTTTCTTTGTACCTTATTCTTGCCATTTCTAAAACATTATTATGGAGTTTTCCTGTAAGAAACAAACTTCAGCAGTAGAATGCAGTGCTATAGGGCCTTCAACAGTTATATCTTTAACAGTACACTGAAAATTTCTAGACCAAATATGTTAGTATCCTAATTATAAAATAAGGCACTCTGGATATACATTAACATTTTAAAATTGTTACAATGCCATTGAATATAATGCAACCCAATAAGGAGTTTGTTCATATGCGGAGGCCTGGCTCAAAATTGCTTCGTGTTTTTTAGCAAGATTTGAGAAGAGTATTTGATCTGGCAATGTTCAGTTGTGTGAAGTTTATCTGCAATTAAGCACATTTCTGTAATTCAGCTAGGAAATAGAAATACTTGTGTTACTACTAATTTCTTTACCAAATAATTGATAAGAAACAAGACAATGTTTATTCCTTTTCCCCAGAGATTTAGGACCAAAATATCTCCTTGCTAATGAAATTTCAGGACACAAAGAACCCTTCCATCTTCAGAAATTTTCCCTTGAAGAACATGCAAAGCTCCTACTTCTATTAAAATATTCATAGTACACATTTGTTTGAGAACTTCCAAAGCATTTTCAAATACTTAACTCCTTTGTTTGATCTGGGATGGAGAGTCAGAAAAATTTAAAGCAAAGATTATGACTACATCACTGATTCTTTAAGTTTTGTGGAATCTAGCAATCATTTGAAATAGCGTAGCAGGGGCGCCTGGGTGGCTCAGTTGGTTGAGCGACTGCCTTCGGCTCAGGTCATGATCCCAGAGTCCCGGGATCGAGTCCCATATCCGGACTCCCGGCTCTGCGGGAAGTCTGCTTCTCCCTCTGACCTTCTCTCCTCTAATTCTCAGTCTTTCTCTCTAATAAATAGATAAATAAATGAAATAGCGTAGCAAATCATTTAAAAGGTAAAATAAATGCTTTATCAAGTTGAACCTTTATTTATTTTTTCAGAATGGCTATGCATATAGATAAACCTAAAGTGAAAAGGGAAGGAGGGAAGGAAGGAGGGTAAGAAGAGAGGAAGGAAAGGAGGCAGGGAAAGAGAAAGAAAGCAAAACAAGCAAACAAGCACATTCTGTTAATTTGTTTACGTTAACAGGCTCTATTCTTAATGGATTATTCTCTATTACTGACAAATGGTAATTGCTCCTCTGTTGTAAAAAATAACAATTTTAGTAAAAAATGTTGTAGTTAGAAGACTGAAAATAATTCAAGTATTTTTTTAAAGATTTTATTTTTGTGAAAAAGAGAGAGAGAGAAAGCTAATGCACATAGGGAGGGGCAGAGGGAGAGGGAGAAGCAGGGTCCCCACTGAGCAGGGAGCCCGATTTGGGACTCCATCCCAGGACCCTGAGACCATGACCTGAGCCGAAGGCAGATGCTTAACCAACTGAGCCACCCAGGTGCCCTAATTCAAGTATTTCTTCTGCAACAGTTTGTTAGTCCCATCCACTGATTATGGGTATTCCCTGGCTTTCAGCTTTGACCTTCCCTTTAAGGTACATCCTTGCCTGAATTAGCGATTCCCACCAGCTTCACATCCATGTCTGTCTGGCCACTTTCTCCATCTTTATGTCCTGCCTTGTCCTCTCTCCTGAGCATGTGTCCCACTGATTCTTAGACTCTACCTGAAGGGCCAGAGTCACCCTGCACAGTACTGCACTCCTCCTTACCTGAAACCCCCTTCCTGATACGCTCTTCTCCTGTTCCCCAGTTTGCCTTTCCTCAAAAGCTTGGAAGGCATCCCGATCTCTCTTTTCCCCATAATGCCTACATTTAACCCTTTGCTGTATCCTATCATTACCATTTCCTAGATAGTTCTCAGCTTTTGTCTGACCCATGGCCTCTACTATTGGCTGCAGAGGCTTGAACTTACCGGAATTTTTGAGGTTTCCTTCTAATGGTCTCTCTCTTTTTTAAAGCCTGCCCCCTTCAGTTGGTTCCTATACTGTTGTCTGCTCTTTGTTTCCAAAGCAACAAAACTTTCTTTCCTGTCCTGCCCTGCTTTTCCCCTCCCTCTGGTGGAAACCCTTACAAGTTTCCCTGATACTCCAGTGATGACGGGCACAGAACCTGCAGTTGAGCGAGGCCCCTGCCTAACCCGCCAGCGTGTCCCCTGTCCTCTCACCTCGAGCCTGGGGATATCTGCCCTCCTGTGCTGCTTCGCCTCTGCGAACACTTTCGCTCTCTCTGCAGATACTGTTCGGTCCCTCGGCATTTAAACATTGGTCTTTAGTGGAACCTGTCTTACTATTTCTCAAAGGTCAGATCCTCTGAACATGCCTTTCTTGTGTCACAGCTTGTCCTGTAAGGCTGTCGGTAGGGCCACCTGTCCAGTTGTACTGATGGAATGCTGCAGGAGGTGCTTGGAGCCTGAGCTGCAGCTGCTCTTCCTTCACTGGTCAAACCATGTGCCTTTGGGCACAATCTGCACAGAGGTGCCCCATGGCCCTGGGAATCCCATTCTGACTGTCTCCCTGGGATCCCCTGAACTTCTTCTTCTTTTTTTTTTTTTAAAGATTTTATTTATTGATTTATTTGAAAGAGCAAGTGAGTAAGAGAGAGACAGCATGAGAGCAGGGGGAGGGGCAGAGAAAGAAGCAGACTCCCCGCCGAGCAGGGAGCCCCATGCGGGGCTTGGTCCGAGGACCCTGGGATCATGACCTGAGCCAAAGGCAAGTGCTTAACAACTGAGCCACCCAGGGGCCCTCCCTTGAACTTCTTGAAGACCAGGGCCCTGTGGTAGAGAGCTCTGTATCTGCAACCCCTGCCCCATGGTCGACGTGCTGTAAATGTTGATATCATGCAGGCAAGAGTGAGCGAGGGGACGTTTTCAGTTACCTGTCCTTGGTTTCCTTTTTGATAGGTTTAAAATTAGGAATGGAGCAAGACACCTGGGTAATGATCTCCGAGCAGGGTGAGAAACTCTACAAGATGATGTGCAAACAAGGAAATCTGATCAAAGACAGGAAAAGAAAACTGACCACTTTCCCTAAATGCTTCCTCGGAAGGTGAGGTCCATAGTCTGGGTGCATGGATTTCTTTGATATTTTCACTATGTCATGTGTCAACTACCCTTACCTCAATGATTTGTTTTTCTTTAAAAAAAAAAATGTTTCTGTGGGGCATTTTTGAGTATCTCTTTACTGTCAACATTTCCTGGACCATAGTGGGGTGAAGGATTGGACCTGGAGCCTGAAATCATGGAAAACTTAAGACATCTATCCGTCCATCCCTGACGTCGACAATTTCAGATGTACCATGTTCCGAGGGCGAAGCAGACGCTGGGGTCAGGCAGGGCCGGCAGGGGGGTGAACTCTAGCAAGAGTGCGAGTACGGGGCATCAGAGAACCAGAGAACGTAAGACACACAGTCTAAACCCGAGATTAATCTGGTACTTTGACAGCTGGGCTCAGCATGAAGGACTCTCTCGATGAGGAGTCTGGAAAAGAGGGGCCTGGCACAGAGCAGCAGGCAGGGAGGTTGCCTGGGCTTTGAGCACAGACCCACTGTGCGTCCTCTGGAGTCTGCGGGCAGCTGCACATGGAAGTCCCTGCTGGGTGAAGCGTGTAGGACCAAAGGGAAGGGCGGCTGCCTTAAGCCAGGCCCATATGCCCATGTTCATACAGCCAGTAAATGCCAATGTCAACTCCGTGGAAGGAGAGTGGGGTGGTAGTTCAAAGCCCAGACTTCACAGGCACACTGTCTCTATGCAAATCTGGTCCTACCTCTGGCTAGTTGAGCGATGCAGGAAGTGTAAATGTCTTTCGCCCCTCTAAACATGAAGATGATGATAGTGCTTACCTCTGGTGCCTACCAGAAGGTCTTCTTGATTAGTTATGCAAATACCGTAAAATAACCATAGGCCACATCAGCTCCTAACCCAGTTAGAAAAATTTAAGCCAGGAAACCCTGGCCTGCAGGGCAGCATGGGGTCCCTCCTTCAGGGGCTGTGGTCCTCACGGCAGACCAAGCGGATGCCAGCAAGCTGCTGTTGCCATCTTTGGTAGGCCCCCAGCCAACGGCTCTTGTGTGAGAGAAAAAGCAGAGGTGAGCCCACCTTGGCATAGAAACCCCATGTTGCAAAGAGGACCCGATTTCTTAGAACCACCTCCTGGGCATAACTTCCAGGGTTCTCAGAGGGATGTGCCTGCTTGTAAGGGTCACTTCAAGCTATAGCTTCTCACCAAGAATTTATTCATATTCCATTTAGCCATTAGGGGTCATTTGACCATAAGCAATGCTGCCTGGTAACACTGCTGACGCCCTGCCTTCACCAGGTTCTAGGGGGACAGAGCTACAAGGCTGACCCAGGGTCAAGTTTTCCTAGTTAACGGAGCAGGGGTTTTGCTGACTCTCTAACCCCGCGATCTTACATGGCCAAAGTGCTCGTTAGTTACAATAATATTTGAGTGCTCTCCAGAATGCCTGATACACAGGAGAGACTCGGTAAATTTTAGCCCTGTTCATTGTGGCTTTTTCCGTAACAGCACACTAGCTCTGTGTGACAGCCCAAGTTTGAGATTGTTTTTAACTGGATCACGATCCTTTTGCAGGGTATTAATAAAATCTTATGATTTCTGTAGGTCCCACGATAAAGACACCCATTAACCTTCTAGACAGTCTATCTCTTATATTAAGCCATTACTATTCTATCTATTTTGCCTGTTAGTTATCTTTAGGATCTTGTTTTATTCTCTTTATAGTTAAAACTACTCTAAAATTTTCCCTTTGTGTTTACTAGAGGTCTCAGTAAGTTGAATAGTTCTTATATATGGTTTAGGTAAGCATGAATGTATGGACATGGGTTTTCTAGAATAGAGTAAAATTTAAATAATTTGGGGCTTTGCATATGTGAAAAAATGCATGCTGAAATGCACTGCAAATATTTCTTTATATCTGAGACTCCTTCCAAAGCTGCTTGATGAAAGCACGGTAGAAATAGACTTCCTAGGGAGGCGGGGGTGGGAAAATTGTTTAACTGTTTCATTGGATTCCTATTGCAGTGAATTTGTGTCATGGCTCTTGGAAATTGGAGAGATTCACAGGCCTGAGGAAGGTGTACACTTAGGACAAGCATTATTAGAAAATGGAATCATCCACCATGGTAATTATTTTATTAATTACTAAGTTATTCTCTTTGGCTACCAGTTGGAAGCAGCTTAATTCCATTAATGAATTTGGTTTGTAGTAAATGTCTGCATTATAGGATTCTTATGTATTTTTAACATTTCAAGTGCCTAATGTATACAGAACTGTAGTTCTGGGAGTTTCGGGGAGTGTGGGCTTATGGTGATATATTCGCTCATTTTAATGTGAGTGGCTACAAAACAGGCAAAAATAAGAAATACAGGTAAGTGTGGGATTGTGGAGGAAGAAATGGAAAGTTCTAATTGGAGTATTTGGGACTGCATTATGAGGGAAAGGGCCTCATGTAGGGCATTGGAGAATGAGTAGAACTCTAACAGGGACAGAAGGGCAGAAGGACGTCCTGCCCTGAGGCACGGGAGTGGGAAAGCTCATGGTGGCCTCTTCAAGAACTAGCAGAAAATCTCACGAGGCAGGATAGTCTACTTCATGGATGAATATACTGGGGAGGAAGGGTGTGGTGGAAGAGGTAGGCACATCTGATCCCACAACATCTTACCTCTCTGGCTGTAATATGCAGAGTTTATTCTGAAGGAGATGAGGAGATGATGATTACTTTTAAGCAGAAAAGTGGCCAGAACTTGGCTTTTAGAACTCTTAAATGCAGCAATGTGGAATGTGGAGTGGAGATGTTGGAGACACTGTGGGGAACCCCGTCCATCGGGTGGCCCCCGCCTTTCCCTGCCATGGGAGGATGAGGGCTATATTCTAGGGCATGTCCCAGATGACAGTGGCCCATCTGGGAGACTTTGGGGTAGCTGAAGCAGCCTATTTGATAACTGTTGGATGTGGGAGATGAGAAGTGAAGAGCAAGATCAGGTTATTGTGAGGTTTCTGTCTGGATGACAGGGTTGATTACTCAGGAGAAGGAACAGGGTGGGGAGAGAATAAAGGGTTTGTGGCAGGTTGGGTGTGAGACATCCACAGGGGAGCACTCAGCAAGAGGTTGAAAATGTATATGTAAAGCTCAGAGTATAGAATCATGGAAATCATTTCAAGAGAGCACCAGTTTCCTGAGAACATCAAAAACAAAGAAAGAAAAAAGTGGTGATAATGGGACTGAGAAGTAAAGCTTGAAGAATTTCTAATGTAAAATGTGGGAGAGAAGAAGAGGGAATTATGAATAAACATGGGTATTTGGCTAAGATACTTCAATGTTCTTTTTTTTTTTTTTTAATTAGAGTGGGATGAAAATGAACTAGATTCTTCCAGTTTTTCCCCACCATACTGGGTGCCCTGTGAATTCTTCCACCAAAATAGATCCTTAATCAGACCACTTCTGTCACTTCCAGGATCCCCACCTTCTTCCCAGTCATCAACTTCTCCTTCCTTGCTCCCGCTTTTGTCCTCCATCCCTATGACACAGCCTCCAGGAAACAGCTGGAGACCTTTTAAAACGAATGTAAGATCAAGGCATTCTCCTGCTTATAATCATCTCCTGGCATCCCATTAAACTCAAAGAAAAGTCCAAAACCTCTTACTATGGTCCAGATCTCTTACCATGGCCTACAAGGCCCCACATGATAGGGCCCCTGACATCCTCTGTGAATTGGCAAATAATGTTGCACCCAACTCATTACACTGTGGATTACTTACTGTCTCTTCCTTAAACACAGACAGGATGACTTTGCATTTAGGATCTTTGCTCTTGCTGTTCTCATTCAACTATTATTTATTAATTCCTTATATACCAGGGACTGTTCTAGGTGCCGGAGGGACAGCAGTGAATGAAATGACAAAAGTCGTATTCATGACTCATGTCTTCAGTGATACTCTTTTAGAATCTCATCCTATTACAATAAACTGTGTTTTTAACCTTTGAAATTTTCTTTGTGAACTTATCACTCTCTAAAATTATCATAAAATTATCATTTTATTTGTTTATTTATTCTCTCTTTATCTCACATACTGATTCTGGCCCCCCCATCAAAACAGAAGTACTATAGGAACAGGCGTCTTGTTTGTTATTATATAGTAAATATCTGGATTGCCCATCACATGTAGGTGCTCAATAAATATTTGCTCAGTGAATGAATAAATGAATAATTATATTGTGAGTAAATAGATAGTACTGATAAATCATAGGTGATTTTGTTCTTGAATCTTTAGCACCATGAGAACACCACGTAGCATCTAGTATGCTAAAAAAACATTATCCAAAAACTTATAAGTAGAAATGAAAAGATCTTGAGTTAGATGACTTTCCTCTTGGCTGCTTCTCTTTTCTTTCTTCTAACCCCAAGCCCAAGTGTATACTTGGGTCAAGAAGGGAATATATTGTGTTTTGTCCTGCAGTCTACTGAAGCTCAAGTAGGTAGAATATAGAGAGGTTTCGCATACAATCATAGACCTTCAGAAGTCAGGTGATTCCTTTCTCATTTAGGCTATGTACTTCCAGAGACTATGTCTTACCAGTAGAGCGTAAAAAGGAAAATCTGTTTATGAACACATTTTTTTATTCCTTTCCTTACTGACTTTCCTTCATTCTCTGTGTAAGATATTATGCTACCTAGCCTAAAAGAATCACGTCATGGCCTTTATTTCTTATGGCCTAAGAGTTTTAAACCTATCTTTTTACCTTGTTCATCAAGCAATCCAGCTGTTGACATATTTCCTTTCAGAAAGGTAGAAATCTACCACGGTGGGATAATCAACTTTTTGCAGGGAATGCTGAGAAGGAAAACTGTATTGGTTAACACTAGCTGCTGTAACAAATATAAACCTCAGCACAGTGGCTTACATTCTAGAAGCTACTTTTTCACTCAGGTTAAGTCCAGTCACTGGTGGAGGATGGTGGAGGCACCAGGATTTTGGTGCCTGAGAGAGGCTCACCTGTCTTCAGTGCAGGACTCTTAAAGGTCATTTGAAGGAGTGGTGGAGTTTTTGGTTTGTTTGTTTGTTTTAAATGGGCCTGTACTCTCCCCGTTTGGCCTTACTTTTGTGTGCATATCCATAGATACAACTCAGGTCCATGGCCACTCCTTACTGTAAGAGAAATTTAGAAATGTAGTGTAGATTCATGCCCAGGGAAAATAAAAGCTAAACTAATTTGGTAAACAGTGATCCAATGTCCGCCACTGAGGTATAGCTCCCAGGTCAATATAAAATCTATGGAATTATATTAAAGCCAGAGTAATCATTATATAAACTTGTCAATGTTTTATAGTGATATCAGCATATAATAGTCATAAAAATAACTTTTAACATTTCTATTTCAGTGGAAGTTTTCGTAACTTCTGTTGTTAATTTGAGTGATTTCAAGCCATTGTGAATTAGAAATAAAAGAGAAAAGATCTTAAAGCTGTCAATAATTGATTCTGCTATTTATTTAAAAGAGTATTTAAAAAATGTAACTTTTTGTACTTGTATGGGATTGCTTACTGTATTTAGAAAGAGCTGCAGACTAAGTTTGTTATAATATTTTCCTTTCTGATTGTGAGATACCTTGTAATAGATAGAAGGTAATTACAAAAATTTTATTTCCAGAGCTCCCAAGAGTCAGAGTGTGAGGAACAGAATATCCTTTGAGGGGGCTATTAGGTTATTTTCAAGCCCCCCTTCTACTCTTGTTTTTGTATTTCATCAAAAGTGACCTAGGAATTATATGAGAACTAGTCACTTATTTGCATAGTGCTTTGGGTTCTAAAAACCAAAGACAACTATTATGGGTGGAATTATACTGACTTTATGACGACAAAACTATTACTTTGCCTGAAATCATGAATAGCTAGCCAAACATTTTCAAGTCAATTGTAAGTTCGTACAAAATAGAGTTGGAGTAATATTTGTTAAGTATCTTCATGAATAGTCTTTTAGAGTCTGATCTATTCTTCAGTTCATAACTGCTGAAAGCTCTTGAAGAAATCCCAGAGTTCCATAGAGAGAGAGAACCACCCTTATTTATTCGGTTAAGATGTTTCTCACAATATCTTTTAATTGCCTTTATTTATTCATTCATTCATTTATAAAAAGATCTTATTTATTTATTTGACAGAGAGAGAGACAGCGAGAGAGGGAACACAAGCAGAGGGAGTGGGAGAGGGAGAAGCAGGGTTCCCACAAAGCAGGGAGCCCGGGGTTTGATCCCAGGACCCTGGGATCTTGACCTGAGACAAAGACAGACGCTTACCAATGAGCCGCCCAGGTGCCCCAGTTGCCTTCCTTTAAAAGGAAAAACAGAAAACAAAAAACAACATAAGAATTTTTTTTGGTAAGGGATATCCAAATGGGAGAATTTCAGTCCTAATCCACTTATCTTCCAACTTCAGACCCCACTTTTCTCCAATACAATTTTGAAAAGGAAGTAATAGATAAATTCTGGATCAAAATTTATTATGAAATTTCAGATGCAAAAACCCTTTGGTTATTTAACATAAGAACTTAAATCTTTTCTAACAATGATATTTATAACCTGATTAACTTTTTCTAATAAATAAAGCACTAACTACTCTCTATTAATATCATTCTATTTGTCACAGTTTGATTTTAGTGGCATGTACTATTATTGTTATCAGGATTTGATCAGTTGTAAAGTCAGATTTGGCATACAGAAATTTTGTTGCTAGAAGTAATCACTTTTTTAAGTGTCCAAAATTAACTAGTACAGAATTCCCCTGAACTAGGAGTTGGAGAACGTATTATGCAATTTCACATTAATAATTTTATTTGAATGTAGAAATATGAGCCAAACATGCTAGTGTTATCGGTATGCGGCTCCAGCTGCATTTAGTGAAAATAGAGTTCCTAAAATAAAGTTGGATGAACCATCTGTCTTAAAGAGAGAAAACTTAAAGAGTTGACTGTTATTGCCCCTATTCACATTGCAAATATTGTTGAGAACTTCATAAAAGCAAAGCCTTGCTATACAAGAAATTACTGGGTTGAAACAGCATATGTTTTTGGTATGATATGCTGATAATGTTTTCTTGTCTGGGTCTACTATTTACATTACAAATGCTTACGCAATTCAGAGACCTCATTTATTATATCCAGCAGTGTGCTGAAGTTGGCTTATCCAAATTAAAGAGAGCTGGTAATTAAATTTCTTGGAAATTTGCAAGCTGGTTGTAAGGCACAGCTATTATTAAAAATTATATTAACAGATAGTACATAAATTGTACTATAAACAAAGTTCATATATTATTAAAACTCATTACTTCTTAATTATTTTACTATATTTTATTGTTCTCTGTGTCCTCAGTGTTATTTATATCTATTATTTCTGTATGGAAATACAAAATAATAATGTATCACTGCTTGTCTAACTTGGTGTTCAGTGACTTTATTTTGGTAGCTTGAAATAAGCCAGTGTGGGAATATTTAATACCACAGAAATTGGTTAATACTACAGGTCAGCACTCCTCTCCCGCCAACCAGCTGTATCTCTAGTAATATCTCAATGTTGCATAGTTGTTTAGAAGATAGCATTAAGCAACCTTTCTCACATGACCCGTACTCTCAACAGTTAACAAACCCATTTTTTCACGTTCAAGAAGTTGGGGGAGTGCATTTGAGTGCAGAACTATTCTCTGTTTTTCCAAGGCAACAGCTGAGAATTGCAGATTAACCCAAGATGAATTATCAAAGTCTTGTGAGAATTTGCCCTACAACTAAGCACTCCATTTTGAATAGGCATTTTAAACCACCATTTGTTTTATTGTGGCAAGAGACATTTGGGCCCAATGTGTCCCTGAATTTTGAAATATCAAGATATTAATTTATTTCGAGGAATCTTCGGGGATAGAAATTAGAATAGGTAGATTGTAGAGAAGAAATAAATAACTGGTCTTGAAACATGCCGTAGGATTGCAAAATATTTCTCACCATATTATTTTTCTTTCACACATGCTTTTTCCTTTTTGGCTTGATCTGGAAAAAAATGATGCCAAAAGGCTGTGTTTTCTGTCTGTCTTTGGCAGCAGTCCTGTGTCGATCTGATGTCTGCAAGCCATGCACATGGTTTGGGTAGGTTGGGGTAAAAGAGCTGAAACTTCACATACGTGTGTGTATGTGTGATAAGTCTTTTGCCTTTCTTCTGAAATCAGCAAATGTAGTTCGTCTTCTCTTTTAAAGATTTATTTATTTATGAGAGAGAAAGAGCAGGCAAGTGAGAGAGTGAGAGAGCATGAGCAGGGGGGAAGGGCAGAGGGAGAAGCAGACTCCCCACTGAGCAGGGAGCCCCAAGGGTCCCAGGACCCTGGATTCGTGACCTGAGCTGAAGGCAGACACTCAACATACTGAGCCTCCCAGGCACCCCTCACCAAATGTACTTCATGAAAATTAATTCTGACAACTTTTTCTCCCATTTCAACATTTTAAAAAAAAAGTAAAGGTCAGTGTCTTCCAGCTAATCGTGAAAACAGAGCCCATTGCGGCAAATTATCTCTTCTGCGAATGTCGCATTCCCTGTAAAGAAAACATTTAAATATAAACTCTTCAAGGTTTAATTTGTGGGTTTTTTCCCCTCCACAAGCAATCACTTTTTGCTAGAACTGTCTATAACATACTTTTCCTGGAAAAAAAGAAAATGGGAGGAAGTTAAATAGGGGTCTTTATGAATATAAAACTCTTATCTCAAAGATGAAAGTGAAGGATGACCATTCTCATTTCCACTCAGGGGAAAAAAATTAAGTGACACGTAAGAAAAGCATTTCTCCGTTTCAGAAAACTGTTGAAATTTTGGAATAAGTTACATATTGAAATTATGTGGTCTACTCCAGAGATCCAAACACAGAATAAACAGTCAAGATTGGTATATGTGTGGTCTTGGCCTGATTGCTGTGGGATAAAATAGATAAATACTAAAATTCACTTCTAGGACTGAGAATTGAATTATAACTCACTAGTTAGATTATCTGCTCTTCGAAGGACACTTTTTGCTAGCTTTGTGGCCCTGAGAAGAAAGAGAAAACATAACTTGGTGTATTTATATAAATAAAACAATACATTGTACACACCCTCGTACTATGCTAACCCAATATTACTAATGTCAATTTATTTCTTAAATCATTATATGGAAATTAGAAAGGTATTCTATAACAAATCTTAACATGAATCTTATCAGAATACTGGATTAGTATTACTGTGTTAGGGAAACAAAAGTTTATGGTAAAACTACACGTTTTAGCATTTGGGAATATGTATTTTATAAGTTTATTTGTTTTTGTTTGCCACTTCTTAGATTGTCAGTATTACTTTTTTTAAGATTTATTTATTTGACAGAGAGAGGGATCCATCACAAGTAGGCAGAGAGGCAGGCAGAGAGAGAGGGGGAAGGAGGCTCCCTGCTGAGCAGAGAGCCCAATGCGGGGCTCGTCCCCAGGACCCTGATATTATGACCTGAGCCGAAGGCAGAGGCTTTAACCCACTGAGCCATCCAGGCTAGATTGTCAATATTTTAATATATTGTTTCTATGTTCTTAGTTACTGATAAACATCAATTCAAGCCAGAGCAGATGTTATATAGATTTCGCTATGATGATGGAACATTTTATCCAAGAAATGAGATGCAGGACGTGATTTCAAAGGTAACAACCTCTCGCAGAACCTTTTATCAATAGCAGAATTCATGTTGTC
>CM052798.1:111588894-111650615 GCA_028533885.1 Nasua narica
GACAGTTACTTCACTCAATACCAAGTGGGTACTTAAATTTGTTTTTTCTGCTAAACTCATAAAACCAATAATGGTTACAGTTTCCATGTTACCTGTGTATATGTAGATTTCATATGTGAGAAAATGTGCTCTGAAAATATATTTCAGCCATATGGAATTTCTTATCGAGAAGGTTACATTCCATAAGAGCTGATAAGAAGGGATTGTTCTTTGGCTAGAAATGACAATTGTTTATGAGTTGTCAAGGAAAAATTTATGGGAAAAAAACCATAAAACAGATGGAATGTATGATAGTCATGCTTTTAATATATGTGAACTCAGCTTATCAAAAGAAAAATTACTTGGGTGAAGAATTCACCAACTCACATATGTTTTATAATAGACTGACTATCCTTTTCCTTCTTATTGATGCTTATGGAAACCAAGATGAACTGGGCAGTGAGGTATCAGAAACATGGAAATAGATTTTAAAAGATTTAATTAATTAAATAAATTAATTAATTTAAAAAGGTTTTTTAAAAAAAGAATCTGCTATTGATTACTGGCTAACCTAGTGTATCTATTACTAAAATCTCAGAAATATCAACCATATTCCAAGGATTTTTATGCAAGTGGATAAAATGATGTCAGTATTAATTGTCAATTGCTGCCAGGGGCTAAAGAACTATGAAGAGAGCCAGTAATTATTTATCACTTCAAGGTGTTTGCGGTTCAGATCTTTTGACATTTTGAAAAGACTGTCATTTTCTCTTTGATCCAGGCCCGCAAAATGAATGAATTATAGATTTCTGCCCTGGGGGCCCCATTCTGATCAGGAGCACTTGTTGGAATCTAACTTTGATTTCCCAGATCTGGGAAGTCTACTGAAAAGAGAGGCTAATGTAAAGTTGGCTGGTTCCCTTGGTTCCCTGGGGATGAGGTGTCACTTGTCCATGCTCTGATCAGACAAGATAAATGACAGGGGACTCAGCATGTTTACCTTAGGACAGGCCTGCTGTCTGCCACTGCAGCTGAGCCGAACGAATAATCCTCCAGGGCCAATCCAGCATTCCTGGAGAATTCAGGAATAAAAGAAGTTTCTTTATTCTCCACATTTTGAGATTTTTTTTTTTTTTGTAGACTCTATCTTGACTTTAAGGGAAGAACTTCTATTTTATTATTTTTTGTTAATGAGATATTGTATTTCTACCTAAATTGTTATCAGATAATATAGCAGCAATGATCGACTTGTGTATACAAGCATGTCAAAGTGGAAATGTCCTGTTTTGGACGTTTATCCAAATAAATGTATCATTGTGGGTCTCTTCCGATATGAGCTGATGAAGGAGTTTTCAGGTGGTATGTATATCTTGTAAACCTCTCTTATTTGCACATCATTTGGATAATAGATTCAGATTATATCTGGTAGACTTTTCCGTTGCACACTGATACTAAATGAAATGTTTTCCTGCGCTTACGTATCCTCTTACCAGTTTTGGTTTCCTTTTCCTTTATAGAGATAAAGATTACCATTTACGGACCTACAAGTCTGTGGTCATGGCCAACAAGCTGATAGACTGGTTAATTGCACAGGTAAATAGACAAAAGAACTTGCTGAGTTACATTCTCTGCTGCTTTAAGCCTTGAGGTGATTTAGATACCTTCTTTGGTCACCATGTGCAGATGAGACACAGGGAGATAAATTGAGCAAGTTTATACAGCTAATACAGAGTTAGGATTTGAGTCTAGGCAATCTGACTTCATAGTCTTCAAACTTAATTTTTATGCTATATGGTCTTTCAAGAGGAAGATGTTCCTATTTTTAAAATATCAACTGAGATCCATCAAAAAAACTAAGTGTAGGGACACCTGGGTGGTTTAGTCAGTTAAGCGTTTGACTCTTGATCTCACCTCACATCTTGATTACAGAGTCATGAGTTCAAGCCCCAAATAGGCCTCCATGCTGGGCATGGAGCTGATTTAAACAAAGAAAAAGAAAAAGAAAAGAAAAAAAAACCCTACGTGTAATTTGAATATATCACTGAAGAATATATATTCACAGACACTAAAATTTCTTGCATGTTTTTTCCACCCATTTGTTTTAAGATATCTGTTTCATTAGTCCTAGCAAGTTATTCTAATCTCCCTGTGCCTTTCTGTTAGATAATAATTGTGCTTTGACAATATAAGCTTTAATATTTGTCTACATGCATTTTAAATAGAAAAGTATGAAATTTATTGTTATTGTTGCTCTATTTCTCAGAACGTGGGAGCTGACAGCAGCTATCGAGAAAATGTTATTTGCAAATTAGGGCATCTACCCCAACATACTAGATGCTCAAATATAAATTTAAATGTTTTATCGTCCTAGGTCAACTAATATATAATCAGTGTTTAATATTGATTACAAAACAACTTTGACAGACTTATTGTTTTGTTAGGGGATATTGCTTGGTTGAAATGTTGTCATGCTTAGATATTTGAGTCAATTTCATAAGCAGTTTTACTTTTTTGTTATTAAAGAAAGTGGCCTACATTTGATAATCATAAAATGTTCTTTATTTCAAATATCAATGTTTAATTCCTATTTGACTCATCTGTGCACATAAGTTTTGAGATTTTTTATTATTTAATTTTAATTTCTAGACTGTCCAAGACTGCCTACTTTCGAATTTATAGGACTTAAATGTATTGTATTTATAAGTTAGGCTTTTAGGTTAAACCAAGTAATTATTTTTAGATAAAAACTAATTCATACATGCAATGGGTTTACTAGAGTCAGAGACTTTTTATAACATTATGGTCAAATATGTGTCATAAGAATTGGTTTTGTACTTGGTATCAAAGTTGGCATTTCACATAGCAATTATAATCTTACAGACTCGCACGAACTTGTACTATATATTGACCATGTGAGAAAACTGAAGTAAGTTTTTTGAAGCAAAAGTTGGTGCCTAATAAATATTTAAAGTCCTGACTCGGGTAATCAGTGAGATCAGTGAGCAGCTTTTTTTGGGGGGGGAGATTGTTTTACTTTTCAAATGTGAGCATTAGAAGAACAATAAAAACTGAACCATGTTGCAATTATTTTTTTTCTTCAGGTTTTCTTAGTGGTCTGTTACAACATTTCTTAGAAATTGCATGTAGTAGAAATTAGGGTAATGGATGGGGACTCAGATAACCTAGCATCTCATGATGGTTCTTCTGATAAGTAGTTATGCAAAATTGGACAAGTCCCTTCATCTCTCCAGATTTTATTTTCACAACTGTTACTACTTACTGGAATTATGATCTAACAGTGAAAAGGCGCTGGGACATTAAAATAACTTGCTAGGACTAACAACAGATACTTTAAAACAAATGGGTGAAAAAAAATAAATGGGTGGACAAAACATGCAAAATGTACTTTGTAGGTATGAATGATTGTGAGTGAAAGCAAGGATAAAAATAAGCATAGAGTTCAGAGTTCAGAGGACCAACCCGACTAGGAAGAAATAAGATAAGAAAGTACTTACCCATAAAACCGACAACTCTTAAGTTTATACGTACATACATAATACATACATATGCCTGTTCCTATATATGAATCCATACTTATATGAATAAAAGAAAAGTTTTCTAGATAAAAACATAACAGAAAGTTGTGTTGGGCTTTCATATTTGCTTCAGTTATAGTATCTGATTATTTTTTCTGCAAGATAGTGAAAGAGAAGCTTGCAGTTTACAGGCTCAGCTGAATAATTTACTTTTAGGATCTTATAAATCACCCTACATTTGTTGGTTTCTTTAGGCATCCTTAAAGAGCAAGACCATTTGGTGGAAGGAGATCACGCGTGATGATTTTTCATTAACTTTAGTGTGTCTTCAATATATAGGATATTTTCTTGCTGCACAATTGGGATATAAGATTGAAAAAAACAAGAGAAAAGGATCATTTGTGGTAGCAATAAATTTTAGTTATTTATGTATTTTCATGTTTAATGCAGTATGGTTTTACTCAAGAAATATTATATTTTTGTTTTTCACTTAATGTCAAAAAAAGATGTTTTCATAATCAACTGAATGTTTTATAGCAATTAGGTGCATCATAAGCTTATGAAAGCAGTGTGTGCCCTAATAAAAGACCCTTTCTGTCAGTGTGGTGCTGGGAACGTCAAATGCAGTAAAGACACAACAAAGCCTTCAGTTGCCTGTTAAGTTGTGCCATGTTTTTGTGGTTAACAGGGGGATTGCCGCACCAGAGAAGAGGCAATGATATTTGGTGTTGGACTCTGTGACAATGGATTCATGCACCATGGTAGGGATTTTTATTCTGGAAGTTTACAGATGTATTTTACTGTTTTGTTTTAGTTAGGGCACTGGGAGTATCTCATTGTTTTAGTGAAGTCATTTAGAGATGAACCAGCAAGACTATATGGGTCTTGTCATATGTCCATGCCGGATCCCATCTGCATTCAATTTCACCACTGGTGCCATTCCTATGTCTATTGCTATTATCCACCAGTTGCCATGACTTCTCTTTTCTTTTTCTAGACAGACTCTAGAAGAGCAAAAGCTTGAACAAGAGGTTTTGTGGGGGTTTTTTTAAGTAGCTTTAAAAAAAACTTTGAAATTATTTTAGATCAGACTCATGTTTTTTTTTCAAATGCCACTACATATTAAAATGATTAAGTGAGAGCATATTATGGTTGGATAATCATTGTTCTTTTTAGAAAAATGATTTAAAAATTATCTCAGAGATAAAATTATAGATCTCTGGAAAAAATCTGTTTCATTTTGGCTACTAATTAAAGATTTTCTTTCTTTAACAATTTCATTCCGCCTCAATTTATAAAAATAATGAGGCTTAGTCTTCCCTTTCTATTCACAGCATCTTATAGAGTCCACAAAACCCATGGTTTTCACTGTTTACATGTATATAACATATATATGTTTATAAACACATATTCGATAACACTTCTACCTATTTGTTAATTACTTTCAGAAGGTTATTACCTTTTTTAAAAAGATTTATATATTTTATAGAGAGAGAGAATGGGGGAGGGTCAAATGGAGAGGAGAGAGAGAATCTCAAGCAGACTCCCCTCTAAGGGTTGACCCAGCCCTGGGCTCGAAATCATGACCCTGAGATCATGATCTAAGATGAAACCAAGAGTCAATTGCTCAACCAATTGAGACACTCAGGGACCCCAAGGTTATTACCCTTCTATGAAGAAGGAAGTATAGCAAAACTTTCAGTGATGTTGACAGCATCTTTGGTTAGCATACATTCATTTGGGAATCCATTATATCCCACTATCTCTAGAGCACTGTACGTGATGTGATAGAAAAATATCAGTCCCTGATGAACAAACTATTGAATGGGAGAAATGATATTATTATAGGGAATTAAAACTATAATATCAGGCTGAAAACCTTCAAATATTTTGTTTTTTCTTTTCAAAGCATCAACAAGCAGTCATTTTATCTAAATCTTTATTTTAAAATATTGAGTTGGGGCACCTGGGAGGCTTAGTCAATTAAGCAACCAACTCTTGATTTTGGTTCAAGTCATAATCTCAGGATCATGAAATCAACGCTACACTGGGTTCATGCTCAATGTGGAGCCTGCTTGAGATTCTCCCTCTCTGTCTACCCCTCTCTCATGCTTATAGGCATATGCACATGTTGTCTCTCTAAAAAATATAAATAAATAAATAAAATTAAATAACAAAAAAATTAAATATTGAGTTAAAAATTGAGTTAACAGCAAAAGTTTTCCCTACAAAAGTCTATTTCAATAAAAGCACAACCAATTTGGCCCCTGCCTGGCCTTATTGATGTCCTTTCTCACTCCTGTTAGGCAGACTGTTTTGTGGAGGAAAATAGTAGTAGCAAAACACCATATGAGTTTGGGGGAAGTGCTTGGATCATGTAGGCAAAACCTAACTTGATCTCAAATATATTCTCATTTCTATTGTCAGCTGTAACATGTTACTTTTTAATTTGTGCTTGATAGTTTCATTTGTTAACCCAAGTTGCTGGCCAGTCTTCCATCAAAAGATAAATACATGTATCATCTAGTCAAGCTGTTAGTTATTATTTGGAATTCTGTAAAAATAATGAAATAAAGTAGTTTTGTATTGCTTTCCGTATGCCAAGTTAATCACATTTATTACTTCATTTTTAGTTCTGTATGTTATGAAGAAGGTTTTATTGCCCCCATTTTACTGATGAGGAAACTATAGTTCAAAGAGTTTAAGTAACTTTACCAAAGTCACACTGAGAGTCAACCCCAGACCTGGAGATCTGTCTTATCATAAAGCCAGACCTTGTACAGTGCAGTGGGACAAGTGTCTTCCCTATAGCTACCAAGCTCAGTGAATCACCCTGTTTCAAAAGTACACTTCAACGTACCAAGGATACATAAATAGAAATAGAGAAGATTTCTCTTTTAAAACATTTGACTGCTGTCAGGATCTCACTGAATACAAATTCTCTCTATCAGTATTTAGCTTTATTTTTAAAAAGGTTAATCTTAGGGACTTCGGGGGAAAATATTAACATCCTGATAAGGAGGAAAATGACCTTTATTGAAATAAGATTATTTGAGAATAATGTTTTTAAACAGAAAAAAACTAAGAATTAGTGGAAACTAAAATCATGTTTTACCCAGATGATATATTTCTGGTTTGAAGTGTTAGAACACAAGTGACCACCGTGGGAATTGCTCACACACATAAGGGCAACACTTACCCATTTGAATTTTCCCATAATTGTTCAGGATATTAAAAACACACTTCAAATGTTTACTACAAATTCAAAACAATGTAGGTTTCTATGTTTTGGATTGCATACATTTTTTTTGATTCAATATAATCTTTTATTAAATTTGGGTGAGTACAAAAAAGTTAACATTGAAAAAACACTTAAAAATTCAAAAGTCTTTAGGTAATAGTAATTTAAAGGAAACATCAGCTTTGAAGCTGTTGGAAGAAATAAAACAATGTCATAGGAATATTTGTAAATGAAACTTCTTCTAAGAGTATGACATTGAGGTTATGGGACAGGTATTAGTTTACTGAATGTCCATTAATATGGAAAACGGGTTCAGTTTTTGGATTAATTGGAACAGTTTGAATCTCTGTTTTTGCAGTCCTTGAAAAAAGCGAATTCAAAGATGAACCCTTACTTTTCCGTTTTTTTGCGGATGAGGAAATGGAAGGATCAAATATGAAGCATCGACTTATGAAACATGATTTAAAAGTTGTGGAAAATCTTATAGCCAAATCATTATTGGTAAGATCATCAATGTGTTATATATTTTCTTCATTTATTCTGTTTGATTTGTACCTTTTTTCATAGTTTCTTTATTAACAACACTAATATTTTGCATTTCAGATTAAATCCAATGAAGGCAGCTATGGTTTTGGGTTAGAAGACAAAAATAAAGTTCCAATAATAAAGTTGGTAGAAAAGGGGTCTAATGCTGAGGTAATGTAAATTAGCATTTTTATTTAAGTTTGTTGTCCATGACATACAAATATAAAAGTTCTAAACAAATTGAAATCAGTTTTTAAGTATCTTTATTGAAAATCGTGTTTATGAATAATCTTATTCTGAGTTTCTACCTGACTATTGGAATTTGTGACAGAGTTCATGCACTCAAAGATAGTTGGAGGGAGGTAGTGTAAAGATCTATAGCTGTGAACTTCTTAACCTCCTGGGAGGTCACGTGGCTCATTCCATGTTCCTGGGACTTCCTTGTTCATCACTTGAGCCTGGAACCCTGTGGAGACTGCATATAGTGGGACTCCATTTTCTATGTCAGATAACCGTTCCATTAAATCAAGGGCTATGACTTTTCCTATCACTTTTGTCTGTCTTATAAAAATATAATTTTTTTCTATTTTATTTATTTGTGTTTTATATAATCAGTAAAGTGCATGCTTTGACTTATTTTCTCATTAGATTAATGCTGATTTGATGTTCTCTCACCTCAGCAACCTTTTAAACAAAGGAATCTCCTGATCATTCATTCAGAATTATTTATTTAGTACCTATTGTATGCCAGGCAGTGTTCTAGGCTCTGGGAATACAGCAATGAACAAAAGAGACAAAATCTCCTGCTTTCATGGAATCTACTGGGAGTGTTACATCGCAAATATGTGAGATTCAAAGTATTCTCAACTTGCTGCCTGGCTTGTAAACATGCCTTAAACCTCAAGCAAACTTCTAAATATATAAATCTTAAATGAAGAATGTGAGAATGAGTAAAGCATGACTTTTAGCTTTGAACTTATTTAAAGTTAGTAGCAAACTTCTATCACCCTCCTATCTGCTAATGCCCAAGGTCTCCGTCTTTTACCGACAGGAACTCATGCAAGACAGACAGTGTTTTAGGTACAGCACATTAATTTCAAATGAAATAACTCTGGCCAGCTCATACTTTGTTAAGTGGGCTGGGCCAACAAATGACAATTTTTAGTAATTTTCTGCGAGAAGGACATGTTTCTCCCAGACGTTTTCTGTGGGTGTTCTTAGAGCACAGCTTCATCTGACTATGTCACTGATGAAGTGCCCTCTCCCAGGTTTTCATCATTTCTCTGGTAACCAAAACAGCATGTAGTTTGGAGGCAGCGGGATTGGTTAAGAATGGCGGCCTGGTTGGGATGGAGAGATAATGTCTTGTTTGTCATCTTTTCAGCCTCTGGCAGTCTGTGCTTTTAGGGAACTCTTTTCCTTGGGTTCCAGGCCATTCCTCTTTCCTGTCCTGGAGATGTTTATGCTGTGTCATGTTAGCAATGCATATTCGGTTGTCATTGTTGGCTACACAGAGGTTGAACCTCTCTGAATTAATTGGATATAAATGGAAAACACAGTAAAAAAAATCAACGGGGGTTTGACTGTAGTTTAATGGATGAAATAAGAAAAAGAACTATAAGATACAATAGAAAGAGAGTCACAGGAGGAGGATGAAATTAAGTCATAAAAAAAGGGGCGGGGATTTCAGTGCAAATGGGTGATCAAATTTAAAACGGGTCAAAGAGAATAACTGTGTTATCTCCCCCACAGTTCTGTTGTGTGAAATGGTATAAAAAACATTGCAGATGTGTTGAAATGTCAAAAATCTGTAAGTTCTAGGTCTTTTCAGCTTCTAATTCTGTGAAAAAAAATAGATTCCTTATTAAGATATAATTTGATTTTTTTTTTCTATTTCTCTCTTAGATGGCTGGCATGGAAGTTGGGAAAAAGATTTTTGCTATTAATGGTGACCTAGTTTTTATGAGACCTTTCAATGAAGTGGATTGCTTCCTCAAATCATGCTTAAACAGCAGAAAGCCTCTAAGAGTTCTTGTGAGCACAAAGCCAAGGGAGTAAGTTGTATGATTTATGTGGGATTTTTAAAAAATTATACCTAGGTGAATAAAATAGAAAAGTTAACTAAGCACATGTCTAGAATTAAGTATCTCATTGTTTGGGACATTTAAACCTTACCATGATCACTAATACTGGTCTTTAAATGATGGGAAAAACTGCATTGCTCATGCTGCTAATACTCGCTACTCAAATCAGGTAATTTCAGCAGACATAATACTTCTTGCTGCCCAAATTTTCCTGGTCTGGGTTAGGTTGAGTCTGATTATAAGTGAAGAAAATTGGTGAAAGACTTGATAATAGCTGCTTTCCCTATGTTCAGCTCTAAGAATTTCAGGTCTATGATTTGGTTAGATATTAGGTTTATAATTAAACACTTATAAGAAATGAGAGCACAACTATGTGAAATATACTTGCATGCTTGCTTTTACTTAGTGATATGTCAATTCTTTAAAAAAATGCCTATTTATCTACCTACCTATGCTTAGGGGGAAAAAACCCTCTTGTTTATTATAGCCAATTTAGGGATTATACATTTTTCTAAATGAAGATGTGTTTCTTATAATCATATCATCCATAAAGAACCATTACTTTTTTGAAGTTCAGTGATAGTTGATTTTTCGAAGCCCTGATACAGATTTACACAACCATGTATTTATAAAATGGAATCATGCATTATAATCTGTTTTTTTTAATTAATAGGATATTATGGATATACTTGGTAGACATTGGCTTTTCTTCTGCAAATCATTGATGGTCTAGTGTTCCTGTATCACATTTCCATGATTTGTTTAACCAATAAATTAATTAATATAATTCATATAAAGTACTTCATGTAGTATCTTAATGTACTATGATTATATCAAAATTACTGTTTAAAATTTAATTTTATCATTTCTTAATACTAATAAGCAACTTTATTCATTTTAAGGTAAATGAAGATTACCACTTTTAAAAACTAAAGGTTTATTTTAACTTCTTATGAAAATATTCTCAGTATATATAGCATAGTATTCTTCCCTGCTTTAATATATATATTCAGCAATAACTGGGTGCACTCTTTATCTTAGGAGTTGAAATGCAATGTAATAAGCTAGAATATATGTGTTGCTGAAACGAGCATGCAGTGTAATGAGCTAGATTCTACAGCATTAAGTCACAAAGGTCAATGCTAAAATGTACCAGAGAAAGAGTGAGTGTGACTCATTAAAATTACTCATTTAGGAAGACTTTGGTCTAGAGGGCAGAGAATAACCATAACAATGTCTCTCTCTAAGCCTAATTTTCCTCTCTTACTCCCTATTTACCCAACCCTGTGTAGGGTAAGGCTCACCTAGTTGCCTACCTCTGGACACTTTAAGGATACCTAAAAGGAAAAGGACGGACTGGAGAGGAATAAGGGAGTCATTGTCCAGATCAATCATTAGTCAACATGACAGCCCTTCCCGTGGCCCCAATGCCCCCTGATTTTACCCTGCAACTAATGATTCATTGATCATAGGCATTTCAACAGTCAGATCACTCTGAAGTCCTCAACTTTAAGTCTGAATAGATAGGGACAAATCTTCAGTCCTAGAACTAACTGCTAGATGAGCAGCATTAGAACCTGTGTCCTCTGACTCTTCCTACAGTGTTTGCTACAGTATTTGGAACTCGATATTTCTGGTTCAGGTTCAAGCTTCTCTTCCACAGCTTGCTTGCTAACTGTGTTGCTTCAACATCTTCATCCATAAAAAAAAAAAATGGAGATAATGAGTGTCTATGTCGTGGAACTGCTAAGGACCTTAAATAAATTTAGGTTTGTAAAGAACTTAGTGACTTGTTCAGCACATAGTGTGTACTCCAATGATGTTATCTGTGATGCTTGTGTATTCTCTTATTTCATTTTTTCATTGCTGCTTTATTACATCAGGAACCTATTTTATATTGTATTTCAAAACAGTTTTGAGGATAGAGCACTCATTTTTCATCTTGTAATTTGCTTGAAATCTATAGCATTTCCTTTATGTCTGTATTCTAATGTATGATTCCTATAAATCATTCTTTCATATTTTCTTACAGTACCCACTTATACTTGGTGCAGTGTCTTGTCTGGGCATAAGGAGGAAAGCAAAAATAGGAGAAGTAAATCCAATGGTAGTTGTCTTTTGAATCTAGCTGTATTTTATACTTGATAGCATCAAAGAATTTTTCAAAAGGCTTTGTAGCAGATTATTTAGTGCACTTACATTCTACGAGAAATAGAGTGTTCCTTTTGTACAAATTTAATTCTTTGTTTGATAGATAATATAGTGGTCCCAGCAGGGAAACATGTTTTCCAAAGATCATTTTATGAAGAGGGCCCCAGGATTATGACCAAAACGCATCTCATGGTGTTCTGTACAAAATTTTTAAAGAAATCTATAATAACCTTCTTGAAGATTAGAGTAAGGTCAGCCTTCCTTAGCAATATTAGGACGGAAGACTTTGCTCAGGAAGAACCAAGAGGCTGCTATGAATTCCTCACAACCACAAAAGCAACAACAACTCACCATGGCCTGAAAGGTTGAAGTTATTTCAGCAAAAGTGAACGCTCATTCATCATACATAGAAGCATGAGCTACTTCTATTTTTTTTTTTTTGTTTCATGCTCAGAAAATGTATTTATTCCTTTTTCTTTCCCATAGTCAGTTATCTTTCATTTTCAGGTATCTTTTTTTTTTTTTGACAGACAGTAATAACAAGGTGTTCTTCAAAGCAAGCAAATACAGCCTTATACCCCAAAAAGTATATAATTAAGGATAAAAGATAAATTTGTTCTGTGACCTCTACTCCACCAATATGTAGATCAGTTCATTGTGTCTAGCCTATTCACGGTGTGTAGCCTAATTCATAACACTACTTTCAAGTTTCCCTAAAACAGACAATTCATATTTCGATCACCAAATGCTGGAATGCCTGCCTCGGGCATATTCACTAGTCGCAGGACAGCCTCTACCATCAGATGCAAATGCCGTCTAGGGCTTTCTCAAGCCTTCTAGGCACAGCGTTGCTCAAACTGCTCTAGCAGCTTTTTTGATAAACTGTAAGTGCTGCTGAGCCTAACTTCCAACTCTGTCTAATGTGCCCTTGAAGGGCTGCTGACATTTACTTCATGATGAATTCATTATCTTTTGGAAAACACTTTTGTTTCTTGGGCATCTAGGGCTTTCCATCAAAATTTATTGCTCATTGTATTTGTTTGTCTTTGTTCTGTACTACAATTTATGATACTCATTTTTATTGTTATGATGTTCCGCCTTATCTCATGTTCTCTGCTTTTCACTGTTGCTGTCTGATCTCTAGCTTCCTTCTGTGGAGTGGCTCACTTATTAGCGCCAAACTGGACATGCCTCAGGGGTCTATCACAACAGCAGCTTACACAGGCTCTCCTTTCCTGCGTCTTCTTTTCCACATGGCTTCATTGAAAATACTTCTTTTCTTATTCAGATTTTCCCTTTTGATGTCGTATTCTCTTTTTTTTAAGATTTTATTTATATGCTTATTTGACAGAGAGAGAGAGAGAGAGAGAGCAAGAGAGGGAACACAAGCAGGAGGAGTGGGAGAGGGAGAAGCAGGGAACCCAATCCAGGCTCGATCCCAGGACCCTGGGATTATGATCTGAGCTGAAGGCAGATGCTTAATGACTGAGCCACCCAGGCTCCCCTTGATGTATTATTCTTTCAAAATTTCACCGAATAAATACTAAAGCTAATTACGTTCTTAAATTATTTGGGTGTGGTGTTTGACAGATCTGCTCTTTATTACTAGCTTTTTGTTGTTGTTCTTTGATGAAGTTCCCAACAGGTAGAATATATTAACTCTGTGTTTCTTTTCTTACTTTTCACAACGAAATTTCACAGCGTGCCATCTTCTTTGCAATAGTAAAGTAAGGAGTTGGGCACCTGGGTGGCTCAGTCGGTTAAGTGGTCGACTCTTGATCCAGGTCATGAACTCAGGTCATGAGATGTAGCCCTGAGTCTGAGTCTGGCTCCAAGCTCAGCAGGGAGTCTGCTTGAGGATTCTCTCCTTCTCCCTCGCCCCAACCCTGCTCACGCACTCACACTTTCTCTGTCTTTAAAATAAATACATTAATAAAAAAAAAAAGTCAACTAGGGAGAGAAGCTTCCATTTTACTGAAGTGCCTCCCTGACTCATAGCATGATGTAGGGCAGTTGACCAAAGATTCCTCTTTTAATCTCCACTGATACCTTGCAAAAAAGTAAGTTTTAACATCCTCTTTCTGTGGAAAGTCAAGCTCAGAGAAGTTAAGGACTTCATGGAAGTTATTCAACTATCAAGTGACTGAATGAGGATTGAAAACTAGTTTGTTTGTTTTTTTTAATCCCAGAGCCTGTTCCTTATTCAGCAGAGACCGTGCACTAGACGTGCTCCATTGGGGAAGTATGTCATGCAGGCCCATGTGAGGGCACGCATCTTGTTTGTTTCTTGTTTCTAGCCTAGTCAGTGTCCTTTAGACACTCAACACATATTAAGAGAATGAATAAAAGTGTGGACACTATTGTATTAACCAACTGTGGCATTTTAAAATCATCTTACCCTATTTTCGGACTGATTTTAGGACGGTGAAAATCCCAGATTCAGCTGAGGGACTTGGATTCCAGATACGAGGATATGGCCCATCAGTTGTCCACGCAGTAGGAAGAGGTGAGAAATTCAGCCTGTGTGGCAAACAGCTTTTCAGCATGTTTGGATATTGCTTGCTGAATAAGAATATGTTCAAAATGTGCATGGTCATGTTGTCATGAATTTTCTCAATCATATTTTTACTTTATTGACTCTATGGCAGTACATTCCTAAGACGATATATTTTTTTAAAAACTCATAGGATGCCTGAGTGGCTCAGTTGGTTGAGCAACTATCTTTGGCTCAGGTCATGATCCTAGAGTCTCAGGATCGAGTCCCACATCAGGCTCCCTGCTCAGCAGGGAGTCTGCTTTTCCCTCTGACCTCTCCCCCGCCCTCTCATTCTCTCTCTTTCTCTCAAATAAATAAATAAAATCTTTAAAAAAAATAAAAACTCTTAAAAATTCTAAGGTGAATTTATCACTATCAAAAACTGATGACGTGGATGGAACTAGAGGGCATTATGGTAAGCAAAATAAGTCATAAATACCATATGATTTCACTCATGTGGAATTTAAGAAACAAAACAGATGAACATAGGAGAAGGGAAGGAAAAATAAAATAGGATGAAAACAGAGAGGAAGACAAACCATAAGAGACTCTTAACTCTAAGGAAGAAAAAATTGAGGATTGTTGGCCTTCTGGGGGGGGGGTAGGGAAATGGGGTAAGTGGGTGATGGGCATTAAGGAGGGCATGTAATGTAATGGGAAATGAGTGTTAAATGCAGCTGATGAATCACTAAATTCTTCGATTCTACCTCTGAAACAAATAATACACTGTATGTTAATTAAATTGAATTTAAAAAAAAATTAAAAAAAAAAACTGATGAGAGAATAATGCCTCCCAGTCTCACTTTGCTGCATGTTTCAGTTTAGCCAAAGGCTGTAATGATCTTAAGGGTGTCTATTTGTATTTTTCTCTGGTAGCAAATAACTATATTTTTGTCAGTAACTCAAAAATGTAAGTTTTCAGGTTTAAGAATGATCTGTGCTTTATAACCTGTTGCTCTGTGATTACTTCAAGTATTTCTATAAATAGCGCTTCCTAAACCATAAAATGCATTTTAAATTCAATAATAACATATTTATATTTTATTCTTTTTTTGTTTGATAGGTAAATAAACCATTGATATCTCCTGTTATATTTTAAATTTTATAGTGTACTAGCATTAATACTGATTTAAGGGAAAGACTCTTAGACCCCACATAAAACTTGCTGCTCTAGAAAAAAATGTCATTATAAGCAAAGAGGCCATGTGTTTATCTTAACAAGAGACATACATGCTTTTCATTACCAAGAAACATAAAATGTAAAGTGTCGTCATATGATCACCCAAATATTAGTCTGGAAAATTTTGAGAGGGCATTGCTATCAGAATCAAATTTACGAAGAACATACTAGCTAGACCTTTATTAGGTTAGAAAATTGCCTTCATTAGTGTATATATGACAAAAATGAATCTTATTTCAAAAACTTGTCTTTTCACTCAGGTGTTTAAAACATGTAGACTAATAGACATTTAAAACCTTTCCAACAGGGCGCCTGGGTGGCTCAGTTTGTTGAGCAACTGCCTTCGGCTCGGGTCATGATCCTTGAGTTCCGGGATCGAGTCCCACATCGGGCTCCCAGCTCCACGGGGAGTCTGCTTCTTCCTCTAACCTTCTCTCCTCATGCTCTCTCTCGCTTTCTCTGTCTCTCTAATAAACAAATAAAATCTTTAAAAAAAAAATAAAACCTTTCCAACAACTCATTCATATTATAAAACTGAAATGGATATATTTCCTACTCAAAGGGGATAGTCGATACATCCAAGGTCTTCATTTTCACTGAACAAAAGAGTAAGTCACATTATCAGTACTGTAAAATAACCGAAAACCTGAGTGAATCAAGTCGTGCTTCTGTCCCTATTACATACAGTGTCATTTAAAGAGCCGGATTCTGTCTTTGGAACGTAGTTGCAGGGTAGGCCCAAATCTAGTTCCTGTGTTCTTTGCTTCTGAGGAGTAAAAGAAATGCTCATATGCTTTTGCTTTCATATGTATATATTAAAGGAAAAGTTACTATTCTGTGCTTTCTTTTTGCACTGTAATTTTGCTGCGAGAAGGGAAAACTTCTTTCCCTTTTTCTTCTTCGGTCCCTTCTCATGTCCACATACTAGAGTATATCTATAACTGAAATTTCACTTTTGGAATCTAAAATTCCAATAGGCCAGTTTCTTACTGCAATCTCATCACTTTGGTGTTCTCAGCTTGTTTTTTGCTTTATTTCGTTTCGTTTTGTTTTGTTTTTAATTCATGTGGGAGCTCCAGGCTCTGGATCCTTCTCCTTTTTCCCCTGAAGCCTCCCTTCTTTAGCCAGCCTTATCCCCATGGTAGGTCACTTCAGTCATTCTTGCCAGCATCACCAGGGGCTTCTTGTCATTATTCTTCAGGTGCTCTATGCCACCTCTTTTTAGCCTTGGATCAACTTAACCATCCTTTTTTGCTTTTTCTCATGAGTAACTGGGAAAAAAACTATCATGGATGTGGAATTAGCATCATCCCAGTTTGCTGTCCTTTACTGGGCCTGTCTTACTACTCAGCAATCTTTTCATGTCTCTGATCACCTCCCTCTTTTTCTTCTCATAATTCCCTCCTGTCTCCCAAGATGAGTTTCGTTTTTCACCTCATAGACAAATTCAAGGTCCTAGGTATGAAACCCTCAGAGCCCCACACCTTTTTCTGCACACCCGCACCTTTTGCTGTCTCTATCACCATCACCAGCTTCCTCCCACCCTAGAGGAAGAGTAGAGGAAGAAGTTTTTTTTTTTTTTTCCTTTATAGAATTCAAGGTGTTGAGTGTTCTAGATCTCATCCCTTCGGATACCTTCTCTGGAGTGTTATGCTGTCAGGTATCCCCTTCCAGAATTTCAGCCTTTTTTCTTCATTGGATTATTCTAGTACAGGCTGGGAGTATGCTCAATTCTTTCCCACTAAAATAAAGAAACAAAATGATCTTAAACTAGAATAGCAAACACAGAACCTTTCCCTTTTCTTTGTTTTCCCATCTGGATCCTTGCTCCTCAAAATGTGATCCACAGATATATAGCATTGGCATTGTCCAGGATCTGGTTAGAAATGCAAAATCTTAGGACCCAACCAGGACATACTGAGCCAGAATCTACATTTTAATGAGATCCTCAGATGGTCTGTGTGCACATCCAGCTGATTGATAAGCTCAGCTCTGAAATAGTGCTCTAATAACTTTTATTTTGTCATGACCAAACTACCTGAAATGCTGTCTTTATTTTCAGCTGCCCTTCTCCACTTCCTATTTGAGTTTTAGGCCAGTGCTATAGACATCTGTCCCTGTCTCTCCCCACCCATGTCTCCAAAGTCTGTCTTACAAGAGTTATCATAGACTTGACTGAAAAATACTATGGATATTGATAACATTTGTATTGATTGAACTTTCTGCAGCATTTGATTAAATCAACTACTCCTGTTTCCTGAAAACATTCATCTCTTGATTTCTGAGATGGCGCTTTTCAGATTTTTCTCCTACTTGTCCTCCGGCAGCTCTCTTCATCTATGGACCCCTTAACTGTTGGCTCCCTTTTCTCTTTTCTGGCTTCTTATTCTCTGTAAGAAATGTATTGATCCTCTTGCTGGAGATTTTTAAATCTTGGTCTCCAGCTCAGACCTCAGTATTCTCTCTAATTGAACTTCCCATCTATTCTCTGAACTTGCTTCACCTCCTGGATTCTCTTTATTTAAATAACTGTCTACTCAGTCACTGAGTCCAAGGGCAGAGGCGTCATCCTGGGGACTGTAACCTCGTCACAAACTCTGTCATCAAATATCAAATTCTTGATCTCAATTGCAGTAGATGCTTGTTGTGATTTTGAGTTTTGGCTTAAACTCCAATAATCTATTCTCTGTTTTGGGGGGTCATGTCACTTGTCTGCTTAAAATGCTTCAGTGCTTTTCCTCATGCATATATGGTAAGGTTAAGGTCTTAGGACTTCACGTAGAGTATGCAAGGACTGCACAACCTGGCTCTGCTTGACTCTCTAGGGTCTTCACCCAACACTCCCATTTTAAGCTCTCACTGCTCACATGCTTCTAAATGTCCAGGTTATTTCTTGACTTGATGCCTTTTTTCAGGCTATTCTTTCTATGAGGAGTGTCCCTTTTCCCTCCAAGACTACCTCAATCCAGGTATTTCTGGGAGTGAATCGTAGTGGGAAAAAATACATATACTGTCTTCTTGGATATAAATTATGTTCTCTAAGATGTTTAATAATTCTTTCATGAGAGAAATTGCTTACAAAAGAAGGCTCTTCTAACATAAGTTTTATAATCACTTATATTAATTATATTCATTGTATTTATTAATGGTGCTACGTAAATGTTGACTTGCTCAAAATATCAAATAATAATGACTGAAATTTTCTGAAGATCTTAACTTACTGCATATTCCACTTGCATATTTAAGTCTCTATCTGTGCGAATGAATGATGGACAATTGATGTTAACTGATTAATTTTATTCTCCACCAATTCTGTGGTTTCTGACCCTTTGTAGATATCCTGAATGCTTATTTTACTTAGCAAATCCAGTCTTCTTGTAGTTGCTAATGAACTTGATTTTTTTCCTTAAGAATTTCTTTTGTTTGATTATAGTGATTAAAGTGATTATAGAATTGATGAATCATTATATTGTACACCTGAAACTAAGACAATGCTGTATGTTAATTATACTTGAATTTAAAAAATAAATTCAAAAGAAGTAAGACTGAAATTTACAAGCTATTGTAAATTTCAAAAATGTCCTTGCAATAAATGTTACTAAGAAAAACAAATGAAAGTGAATACTATTTTAATATTTAGATATTTTATAAACTAAAGGAAGATAAATAAGGCCTACATTTCTGGCTTTCCATTTTGCCATTATGTATGCATATATAGGAAATTAAGACTGACTAGACATTTGAGAGGGAAAATAACTGGCTCGCATTATAAAGGTCACTTTACAATATCCCTTCAAACTCCTTCTTAGGGAGATGGGAGAATATTCTGTTCATCACAGTTTGAATGGCCAGATGAAAAGCAGAAAAATGTTGAGAGCGCATTGCTATCAGAACCAAATTTATCGAGAACTTACTGGCTAGATCTCTATTAGATTTTAAAATTGCTTTCCTTGTTGCTATGTGATAAAAAGGAATCTCATTCCTCAAGTTCTTGGCAATTTTCTCATTTGTATTTGAAGGGACTGTGGCTGCAGCAGCTGGTCTTCACCCTGGACAGTGTATTATCAAAGTAAATGGCATCAATGTCAGCAAAGAGACCCATGCCAGTGTTATTGCACACGTTACAGCCTGCAGGAAATACAGACGACCAATGAAGGTAAATTGCCCTGCAGGGTACCCAGATCTCATTGCAAACATTGCAAACACAAGATAGTGCTAGAGATGTCTGCGGTTTCTACTTCTAGGTTCACATTTAAGTACAGCATTGTAAATCTCATGATGATTGCATGATTATCTGCATAATTATTTATAATCAATTATGCTTAAATGATTGCATCTTATTGTTAACAGTATTATCACTGGTTTAAAAAATGCCCTGGAGTATTTTCATTTGCATTGCGATAGGAGTTTTCAAAGACCTAACTGTTTATCAAATTGAAATCCAAAGGTTTGAATTGTTTTCTTGACCCTTGGTATGCTTTAGGATATGTAACGGTCATTGTGCATCTGTGTTGGTTTTATAGGGTCTGTGATTGAGTTTTGGATATATTTATTTAAGTAACTGGATTTAGCTCTTAAAAGAAAATACCAAAATGTATTTATCATTCCTTAAAATTCTAAGCATTATTCTCTGATTAAATTTCAGGTGCTGTAGAAAAACAAAATTAGAATCGTAATTTATAAGCAAAGCTTATCCCATGAGGTACAAGTGAATATTGGGCTATAAGAGAAAATTCTCTCAAATTAATCAACTAAATGTAAAAGGAACTTTGGAGGAGAGGCTTTGTATTTTTTCCTTCATGCATAGTGAAGGGCTCTTCTGGATTTGAGAATATGACTTCATGTCCAAACCAGAGAGAGGAGTGGTTATTCTCATAGGCCAGACTGACATCCTGCAAAATACTGAACCTACAAGAAATTACCTCATCAATTTTGCTTATTAATAAGGTCACAGTAACAAAACAAAGTGGAATTCATGCATAGACCCATAGTTATTCTGGTTGATAATGGTTTAATATTATTGAACTGTATTATTGAATGAATTTTTTAAAAAGACACTTCTGAAATTATCAAACCTTTCTCCTTCAATCAGAATTTTGATAAGTCGCCAAATTGACTTGAGTTTCATTCCTTTTCATTTTCCTTGACTGCCTTCTTAGAGAGGAGTTGGTTAATGAAATGATTAAGAAAAGCAATAAATAGGGGTGCCTGGTGGCTCAGTCGGTTAAGCGTCTGCCTTTGGCTCAGGTCATGATCCCAGGGTCCTGGAATTGAGTCCTGCTCAGCAGGGAGTCTGCTTCTCCTTCTGCCTTCCCCCCTGTTAGTGCTCTCTCTCTCTCTCTCTCTCTCTCTCTCTCTCTCTCAAATGAATAAATAAAATCTTTAAAAATTTTATAAAGATTTTTTATTTGGGTGTTATTGGCAACAATAAATTATTGAAGCGTCCCCAAATAAAAAATCTTTCTGAAAAAAAGAAAAGCAATAAACAAAAAATTTCACTAGGTGAGTAATCTGCTCTATCACGTATCCATTGCGACAAAACAGGCTATCCCAAAACTTAGTGGTTTTAAAACAACAGTGATTGATTGTTTCCCTTGATCCATTGAGTGTTGGTTCCTGTGAAGGTGCTGATGGGGCGAAGAAGTTGTGCTGGGAACGCCTGGGCTCTGCAACTCCCCCCTCTTGTTCTCTCACTCTGGAGCTTCTCCACATGGCCTCCCTTTCCAGTCTAAGGGACTGTCCTTCCTGCACGGTATCTGGCGTTGAAGAGGGGATAAAGCGATCAACTTTGTTTATTGCATGCTTCCTAGTCTCCCTTTGGAAAAATCAGATCCCATGACCAAGCCTTGGGTCAGTGTGGGAAGGAGCTACACAGAGGTGTGGATACCAGAGCATGTGGTTCCTTAGGGGTCGCAACAGGTTACCAAGGGGTATTTGAATGATCAAATGTTAACTCACATTTTAATGATGGAAAGCAATATAATAATGAAACACAATTGTGAAGTTAACACAAGAGAAAAATGGATAAGGTAAATGATATCACACTCCAGTAGTGCAATTCAGTTTTATCATCTGACCTAGGAAAGGTATAAACTTTAAAGTAAGTAATGCAGACCTGAAAGCATTTACTTGGTGGCCAGTTCTTTCTCATTTATTTAGATAAGCCTCCAACTGCTATTTTAATTAAAATATGGGATGATTTATGATATGGAAGGATTAAAAAAGTTACATCACTTGGGAACCCAATGAAATGAAAGGTGTTCTTCCAATTTTCTTATTGGTTTGATTCATAAAAGTATTAACTGTATTAAATGTATGTGTCAGGAGAGCATTTAAGTGGTTTGTAGAGTGATACATGATTGATTCTTCAGAAAACTGTCCATTTGGCATTTATTTATTTAAAAATGTAATTTATAATTTAAGATATGCTTGAGGCATTTGAGTAAGACACTTGGGAAATAACAGCCTATTTAAAAACACTTTGGAAGATAGAATTTCAAGCCTAAAAAAAATCAATTTGCTAAATAATATATTTGCCATTGACTTTTTATTAGTTTCTGATGTTGATTTTCTTTCTCTTTCAAATTTTATTATCTTTAAATAAACTAGAAGAATAAATAAGATTGTCATCTCTCCTAAAGCAGGTTCGTAAAATGGGTATGCCTTTTTAGAAGCACTAATACCTCTGACGTTTTTCCCCCTCCTCATTCCAGCAAGATTCCATTCAATGGGTTTATAACAGCGTTGAGAGCGCTCAAGAAGACCTACAAAAGTCTAACTCCAAACCTCCCGGAGATGAAGTAGGGGATGCTTTTGACTGCAAAGTAGAAGGTGGGTTCCTTCTTTTTCTCCTCACTTTTCATAGTATTCTTTTTCAGTGTGCCTTTGTCTAGTCCCAAGTATTGAATATCTTGTGTGTTCAAGCCACTTTCTTATATTATCACCAAATAGATGTTATGCCAAATACGTAAGTAATAATAACTAGACACTAACATGCCATAGATGTTACACTTTGCTAGGCATTAAGTGTTTTACATGGGTTATCTCATAAAGTCATCAAAAAAGGAAATCTCTCAATAGTGTTATTATCATCATCCTTATTTTATAGAAGAACTAGAAGCTTATTAGCTTAAGGGATTTGCCCAAGTCAGTAAATGTTAGAATGCAGTTTCAAACCCAAGTTATAATGTGTTTCTTAGTTTTGAGTTTAAATGCTATGTCGGCCTTCCTACTCCAATGTGGTTCACAGACCAGCAGCTGCCGGATCACCTGGAGAGAATCTCAGCCCCAGCCCAGACCTTTTGAAACAGAATTTCCATTTTAACAAGAGCTGATCTGTATGTGCACTAAAATTTGAAGCCTGAGTTTAGAAAGAAAGTCTATAGTCCCTTTGAAAATACTTTCTTGATTCAAGTAACTTTTACTGTATTCTAACATTAATTGTAATGCAAGAGACAAATAATGTAAAAATGAGAGAGAGATCTTTTGATAAGGACTCATACCATTTCCGTTTTCTCAGTGAAGCAACCAGCGGATTGCTGTATTAGTGGCCTCTTCCCCAAGAGTAAAGGGATGGAGGCAATTAAAGTTATGTTTGCATTTGATAAATACCTTGAATTATTGTTTCAACACTTTGTCACAGAAGTCCTTGAGCCTTCTCTTACTTTTTTCTGGTATCTTTCCATTTACATTATTAGTAGATAACTCTGGACATTTTTATTGTACTATTAGGTTCTTTCAGACCAGCACAGTTACACAATCCCCTATACACACTGATCATAAGGGCAGGGCACTCAGCAAAATCTGCATTCCCTCCAATCCTGGAAGGCCACTGAGTAGGAGCCACTAAGATCATAGACAATATTAGAAATATTTCAACTACACTGGAGCACCAAAGGTCGTCATGACATACCAACTTTCTTAATTATTTAAACTAGGACAAAGCTCAGGACCTTGTCTTGATGCCTTTATTCCTCATTAAGAGTTAGCTTTTTTTGCTCATCATCTTTAGTGCCACAGTGAAAAGGTTGATGAGATGCTCTGATAATTTATTTCTAGCTATTCTGGGACTCAATTATTTTAAGATAAACCATTATTTATTATTTTTATATATATTTAATATATATATTATATAATATATATTTAAACCATTGTATATTTAAGATAAACCATTATTATTATTGCCTATTACCAAATAGGCAAAAGAAGTTTTGCCTATTTTATATTTACTGTTTCTGCCATTCTGAGACAATTGTTCTTAGTTAACCAATATTCTATTTTTGCTAATTTAACATTTGCTGTTAGGTTTCTCAGGAGTTTTTCTGCTTCACATTTTAGGTGTTTTTATGCCAGCTGACTGACCGTAGGCCAAAAACCGATAGGAAGACAGTCTAAATGAAAACGTTGTTATAACAAACAATGACAAATTTTCTCAGTGAGCTATCTGCAGAAGATGCTGTCTGGGAAAATTCATGCATCCTGTCTGCTGAAAAAAATGATTATGGCATCTCCTTCCTGCTTCTTCAGAATGGCTTTATATGTTTTTTCTGCTTTGAACAAATATTCATTCAATGTTTGAGGCAGTTTTAGGAGCCCTGACTTTGAGTCATGTATGCTTCTAATAAAAAAACTATAAAATTGTATGTATAATGTTTATAATGGTATAAATAGGCATACATATGGTCCATAGATCAAAATGGATGTGCAAAGACTAGTTATGTTAGAGTGGTGAGATTTGGATCACTCAAACATGTTTTTTTTTAAGTGTTCTTGTTTTTAAAAAATGTTAGCAAGGCATCAGATTTAGCCATCCTTTAAAGAAATCTTTAAAAATTATTTGGAGGGACTCAAATCCTTTGAAGAGACTAATAAACCCTTCCTGAATTTGCTGAATTTAAACTGTCTTTGTTCCAGAGGTAATTGACAAGTTTAACACTATGGCCATCATCGACGGGAAGAAGGAGCACGTGAGTCTGACGGTGGATAATGTGCACCTGGAATATGGGGTCGTGTATGAATACGACAGCACAGCTGGGATAAAGTGCAACGTGGTAGAGAAGATGATCGAGCCCAAAGGTTTCTTCAGCCTCACTGCCAAGGTATGGGTGGTCCTGGGAAAACAAGGGATTTTGTTCTCAATAAAGTCCCTCACACCCACCCCCACCTCCACTTTAAAGCATGTTAATAGCTGTATGTGCTTCAGCTGTCAGCTCATTCAACTTTCTTTTCTTTTTTTCCCCTCATTACTCAGTATGTGTACAACCTTCCTTTTTATTGATCTCTTTTGGAGTACTGTGTGATGTTAGACAGGACTCTTGCCCGGGCAAATGTTAGTTGATTTGGCAAAGGCTTCTCTGCATTTAGTTAAGTTTGCTACATCTGTTGATTCAGTACCATGAATACCTTTCAGATGGTTTTTGTGACAGGTGGTGCTTTCTTAAATGTAGCTAATCCTCTGAAAAGCATTTGAAGTCTTGAAATGTATTATAAGAAACTTCAAATTCTGCAAGTCTCATGTTTATTTCATAAAATTTCATAAGACATAGAGATCTACTTATGAATAGACCCTCAGACATTTATGTAATTCTTAGTTGGGAAGGATATCATCCTTAGTCTTTGGACTAAACCAAGATAGAGAGGGAAGGAGGGAATTTTGATCAAATGGGTAAAATGTAGTAAGTGAGAGGTGACCCCGTGCTTGCTTTTCATGACCCTCCCACTAGGCAAATCAGTAAAATTCCTGTTGGATCATCCCCAGGTCTGAGCTCTCATATTCCATCTGCTTTTCTATCACCTGGTGAGGATTCAGGTATTATAAGTAAGAAGTATGACATATAGCTTCGCTACTTTTATTTTTTCATGTTAACCATTGTTTCATATATGAGTGGTTGAGATAGATGATGCAGTATTTCAAAAATTCTTTTATGTTTTTATTTTAAATTCTGAAAGTCAACCTCGAAAAAAAAATTCCACTATTCTGATGATGTCCTACCACTATATATCTTTTGATACAGAATCTGTGTTTTCAAAATGCAACCCCTTATTATTACATTACTAAGGGAATCCATGTAAGAGTTTGGAACCAGGTTATTAGCATTATTTTATCTCCTTTTTCTCTCTATTTCAAATTTGCTAAGTCAAATGGGTTATTTTATGTATGAGACCTGCAAATACTTCCATTTTACACATGAAGAAAAGAAAATAATAGAAAAATAAGACATTCAACCAAGATCACATAGCTAACGATGAAGTGAGCTCTACTATCTAGAGTAGTGATTAAACAAAAAGCTTACACTTCATATTCTGTAAGTCAGGTAAGTGGAGGTGGTGAGGGAGCTCAAGTAAATGTAGCATCTATACATTATATCCCTTATCCAATATTTTAAAAATGTCAGGTAAGAGTGTAACCAATGCTTGCAATCTTTGACCAGTCATCAATATGACACGTAATTAACTCAACTCATTGGAAATTCTCAGTGCTCCATAGTATGTACAAACACAAACATACACAAGTACTGTCTTACAATTGATCCAAATAGCCAAAAGGCTTTATTAATTGAATACATCCTTTGGATGCTTTTATCTGATGCTTTTATCAGATGGAGCTCAGACACTGCAACTATCATTGATTTTACTTTAGCCAGAGAATTTATGTATTCATTTCATCAGCAAACATTTGTTATATGCATTCTCCATACTGGCCTCTCAGTAGAAAGTAAGGATGCAATTCTGTTGATTTTCCTTCATTTTTGTTGTTCTATTACCAAATTGCGAAAGAAAAAAAAAACGTTCTGAGTAACTCTGACTAAAATATAGACAATGTGTTACCACATCAGAGCATACCGATTTATCCAGCAGGGAGTCTTTGAAGTCCACTCACTTCCCTCAGGCAACCTTTCATAGCTGCAGAAGGCAAAACAGGAGAGGCCAAACACACAAGCCCATCAATTCACTGTGAGGGTTTTCCTGAACATAGAAATCCCAGCAGGGGCGCCTGGGTGGCTCAGTGGGTTAAGAGCCTCTGCCTTCGGCTCGGGTCATGGTCTTGGGGTCCTGGGATCGAGCCCCGCATTGGGCTTTCTGCTCGGCAGGGAGCCTGCTTCCCCCGTCTCTCTGCCTGCCTCTCTGCCTACTTGTGATCTCTCTCTTCCTCTCTGTCAAATAAATAAATAAAATCTTAAAAAAAAAAAAAAAGAAATCCCAAGTAGCCCAGGGAAGTGTGCTGGGTAGAGTCACCCTGTGTTCTAGAATTGTGAAAATTTTACTTGGCTAATTTTGAAGGTTTTCTTTTCTTGTTCTGTGTGTGTCTGTGTGTGTTACTACAGATTCTTGAAGCCCTGGCTAAAAGTGATGATCATTTTGTACAAAACTGTACCAGCCTTAACTCTTTAAATGAAGTGATTCCTACTGATCTTCAGAGTAAATTCAGTGGGATTTGCAGTGAAAAAATTGAGCACATATGTCAGAGAATATCCAGTTATAAAAAGGTAAAAATTTTAGGTATATTTTTTACATGTAATTATTGTTTACATTACTTAAATGTCCAATTTAATTCAGTTCTTGATATTTTCATTACTTATGTACCAGCTTATTGAAATAGTAACATTTATATAACATTTTAGAACCTCTAAAATGCCTTTACATCCATTAACCTTATTTGATCTTTATAAATCTGAAAGCTATCATTATTCCACATTTTCCAACTATAATAACTGAAGCCCAAAGAATTAAGTTACTTACTAGCAAAAGATAGAGTTGGGATGTAAATCCAGGCCACTTAATTATGAGGCAATAGTTCTTTTCCTTTTCTCTCAACAGAGGGAATCAACTCTCAATCAGAAAGTACATGAACACAGTCTCCTTGAAATGTCATTTATTTGACATATTTATTGAACACATTTTATATACCAGACACTATTCTTGGTGCTAAGAATATGGCAGCAAAGGGGAGATGATCTTCCCTCTCAGGGTACTTATATTTGAGTGGGGAAAGCAGCAAACAAGTAAATAAATCTTTACAGAAGTCCCAAAGCAAAATAAATGAATAAATAAACAAACCATCAAACAAAGTCCGGGGTAGTAGGGGAGGGGTGCTGAGAGGGGTACGGGTAGTCATAAGGTTGGTGGCTTGGGCAGGGACCAGTGTGAAGAGTTGTGGAAGCCTTTTACCTTTAGGAACTTTGGAAGGAGTTTGGATTTTCTTCTCACGTCAATGAGAAGCAATCGGAAGCTTCTGAACAGGGGGAATGACTCCATCTGATTTAGGTTTTTAGAAGATGGTGCTGGGTCCTCTATAGGAATCAATTGCAAGAGGCAAGAATAGAGACATAGAGATGAGGAAGAAATTGTTGCAATAATCCCAGTGAGTGATGATGATAGCTTCGCCTATGGTGAAGGTGGGGGAGATAAAGAAAATCAGAAAATATAATTTAGAGGTAAAATTAGTAGAAATTGATCTCCAAAATATCTCCTCTAGTAAGTTTTATTTTTTTTTCTATTTATATCAATGGGAGACTAGCTAATTAAGTTACTTCCCTCAAAATGAGGTTGGTTGTTTAAAATTTGGCACAGCCATACTAGGAAATATAATTTGTCGCAGTTTTTATGAATGTGAGTTAAGTATGTTTTATGCTCCTGGTATATTAAGTAAAAGATAAGCCAATATAGGTCCAAATATGGCTGTAGGAGAATAGGGAAATGCAAGAATGAATTCTTCAGCATTGGTTGCCTCAGGTAGAATGTGGACGGGGGAAGAAGGATCACCATGTTTTTCTTTAAGACTTCCTAAAATGTTTAGCTTGGGAAGTTGAATATGTATTGCTGTTTTATTTTTTTATAAGTCCATTCGCATGCAGAAAAAGGATACTCAAGGTCACTGCTTAACTGTCACATCTGTTAAGCCTCTCTCCATGATCGTTGAGGTCAGGTCACCTATTTGAGTTTGGGAAAGTTGCCATGAATATGCCTTGTTGAAGCTGAAGGACAGAAGATTTTCTTTTCTTTTTTTTTTTTTTCAGAAGATTTTCTTTTTACTTCTCCCTTCCACGTAAGATAGGACAGTGCTTTGAAGTAAAAATTTAAAGGTCTAAAGAAATGCAAATTAGCATTCCCCTTTGAGCACATTTTGAAAAGAGAATCATTCTACTTCAGAAATGGATTTGTATGAAGTATGATAGGGGTTGGGGCAGATTCTAGTTGTCAAACTTGTCAGTGTGTGTGGCTCATTTTTTTTTTCTCTTTCCATTCATACAAACAACAAAAGCAGTAGAAATAGCTTAAAGAAATATACATGAACAAAAGTAAGCTATATAAGTAAAAACAAAACAGTAGGATGAGGGCATATTATGTAGGGTATTGATTCAGCTGCATAAGAAGGATCAAGATAACATGGGCTTAAGCCTGAAAGCATATTTTTCACTCACATGAAAGTTCAACTGGATGGGAGTCCAGTGGGGTGGAGCTCAATGGTATTCTAGGGACCCTTCCCTGTTTTTGCTCCCTCTCCTAAGATATTGCCCTTTCTATAAGGTCAGAGTTGGCTCATCAGCACCATGTCTAAGTTATAGTCCCTCAGAAGAGAGAAGAGGTTGTGGAAAGTAAAGAGTTCCCTATTGAGGGCATGACCCGGAAGTTGTGAGCTGGGCTCCTATTCACATCCGATTAGTCTTTTAGTGGAAGCAGGCTGAGAAATGTAGTTTCAAACTGGGCATCCATGTGCCCAACTAAAACTCACAGAATTTTATTAATAAAAGGAAGAAAGAGAGAATGGATATTAGTGGAAAATTAGCAGGTACATTTATAGATGATGTTATATTATACTGATGTATAGACCCACCAGGGAAAAAGGGTGATAAGGTCAAACAAGTCCTAAGACTCTAGTTAGTTTGCTAAAGTGGGATATTATATTTGACCTTCAGTTTCCTGATAACCAAAATAAAAGAAGAGACACGGTCTATTACGTATTTCTCTGCATGCCTGTGATTTACACATGTTTCTTCAGAGAAGCAAAGCTGTTCTTAGACTGAGTTCCAAAAGAAATCTCTTACACTGAATTTCAAAGAGGCGGCACCAGGCAATGTCAGGGTAGTGCCCGTAAACATGTCCCTGAAAAAGAAATAGCAATTTGTTTTATGTGGCAGACATTTTTAATACACTCTTTAATGAAAGCCAGTGGCACAGGTCAAAAATGCAACTTCTCAGAGGCAAATTTGCTGCAGGATGGGGCAGGAAGGATAGGGAAATATTTACTAAATGCGTACCTGTTATGTTGTCCATAATTACTTGAGGATGGAGGGCCCCCCCCCACTTATGATCTGCATCATAAGAAAGGTGAAAATACATGAAGTAAGTGATAATAATACTAAGACTTAACCTCCTAGGAGTTACCACCATGACACGTTGAACGTGCTGGGACCCCGTACCCTGCGCTAGATGATTGGGCTCCCTGGAGTTATGTTGCACACAGCAGTTTATAGCAGTGTCCTACAGGGTCAGGCATTGCACAGAGATTTTATAGTTTCCATGTGTTGTGTAATTTTATCAACACAGTGACAGGAAACATCATCTATTATATTGATGAAGTGACTGAAGCTCGGAGCGGCCAAGTACTTGCCCAAAGGCATGCAGCTGGGCACAGCTGTGGATTTTGAACCTCGTTCCCTTTTATTGTAAATCTGGTTTTTCTTTGCTTACCTGCATTTGACACTTATGCTGCACAGCATACGTGTTGTTCCAATTCCACAGCTAAATCCTGCTACACAGCTAAACAGTATGGGTCTGACTACGAGGGCAAGAGCGTTTCAGTAAAGGAGAAATCATTGTGGATGGAGTAGTCAGCAATTGCTAGCTGCTGCAATTTGGAAAGATTTGTCAGAGAGAAGAGAAGTAGAGATGGTTCTCAAGGAGAGAGAGATATCTCATAAGTGAAGACAGAGAGATCTTGTAAGTGAAGGCAAAGACGTAGAAACGAGACGGATTTTGTTGATAAAGAATTGGCATATTGCCTTAACTAGAAAGGAGGGTTCGAGTTGGATACCATTAAAAAGAAAGCTGACAAGATCTGATTTTTCGAGTGATATTTTAGAGTGGCATAATAATCAGATTTGTTTGCAAAAGAGTGCATGTCGATGGTGATTTAGTCTCAGGTAGAAGCATTAGGGATGGAGAGAAAAGAATCAATTTAAGTGGTGTGTAGGAAGTAGGACACATCCAGTTCTATGATGGATGGGTTATGGTGGATGAAAAAGATGTTAGAGCATGGTTTTTAACCAAAATCTGGTTGGCGATAAACTGGAGAGTGCATGTTGGGGGTAGGATTAGAAGCCTAAGGGGCAAAGTTTTTGCCTAAATGTTGGGAATTCTCAAACACATCATCCTGGCGAGTGAAAAGTACCTTCCATTTTCTCAGAAGTAACTAAGAGCCTAGAAAGCTTTTAAAGCAGAGATGGACAGGCTAATGGGCAGTGATTTTAGGTGATAAAAATAATATCACTGAATGTGGAAAGCTCGTGTATGTACATTATTGTTTGAGTCTTGAAACAGCCATATGTACTGAATACTCCTACCATCTGCTCCTTTCGCAGGGAGATTAAGAATTTGCTTAAGGTCATTTAGCTGGCAAGTAGCAGACTTGCATAGGTTTCCGTCCTATGGAATGCTGTCTCACTTATTTTTATTTTTAATTTTAGAAATAAAGAGAACCTTGTAATCAGCTAGGTCTTAAGCACTTTGAAAGATGTCCTTTTCATCATCCCTTATTGACTGTACACATATTTAGAATAATTGACTCTCTTTCTCACTAGATAGAGAAACGAGGTTAGCAGAAAAATATTTCAGGGATAGAGGGATAGTTTTTATTCGATCAAAATTCAAACAGCTAAGACAATAATAGCCTTACTAGGTTAAGTAAGGTGAGCTCCGTTTGTGTAGCAAATGCATGTCCACAGAAACAACAGCATTTGTGAATATATATTTTTAATTTCCACAAACTTACTTTTAAACTATTATTAGTAACATATTTTTTTTTATTCCAGATGAAAGCTTCAAACACCCCTCGTTTTGTAAAACTAAATGTATCCATAGAAACTGAAATCTCAAAGAGGCTGGCTTTCCTTTATTTTGACTCTAAAAGTTCTAGGTCTTAAAAATAGAAACAAGTTGATTTCTGCTGTTTCTGTAGTCAGGCTGCTGCAATCATAATTGATTTTCTGGCCAGCTGTACAGGCCACAGATGTTTTTTAGCACATGTATGAGAGAAGTTCAGACCTTCTACTGGAAACTTGAATGAATCCTAAGCAGGCATTTCATCTTCTCTGGGCAGGATGTGTGGGTGATCCAGACATAAAACTATGCACTGTTTGGAGAAACATTCTTACCCTGAGTTGTCCTTAGATCCCTTTTAAATTCTAGATTCATTCCCCGTTGGAGAATAATTCCATAATTGGGCTTATTTTGTGTGTTAAGGATACTTCCTCCATATAAATATTTGATGAGCTTTCAAGAGATACTTCCTGTTTACCCAAAAATATTACAGGTAGGAATCCACAGTCTTACTTGAAATATTCCAAGTACCTTTAGTTACCAGGTCCACATATATCTCAAATTAACCTGTGGATCAGGAAAATTGGGGGTAAAATTTTTCTCCACGTCCCTGTCCCTCAATAGAGAATTTTTGTAACTCCATGCCCCTCCTCCCACTCATGTTCTCTCTCTCTTTCAAATAAATAAATAAAAATCCTTTAAAAATAAATAAATAAATAAATAAATAAATAAATAAAATAAAGTGAAAGAAGGCTAAAGGAGCATACCTACCTATTATGGTCAATGCTGTGTCACTATAAAATAAATTTCTGTGCCTTTGTGTATGCCATGGGGCCTTATCTGAGATTTTTCTCCTGCAACCACAATGGAAAAGATCATCTGACTGCAAGTTTGCATCTGGCCTTAAATTCTAGGTCTTTCCCAGATAAGTCTTCAGGTCACAGTTTCTTTATTAGTAAAGGGAGAGCATAGACTGGGAATTCTCTAAATTACTTCTACTCTTTTAGTGTTTAGGATATTTTCATTATATATTATTATCAAATTTGTTAGTAATTTTGTTGTCAGTTTCCTGTATTTCAGCCCACTGTCATTTTGATTTCTACTGCATGCTTGACTTTGCTGAGCTATGTAGCTTTAGACATGTGATTTGAAGACACAGTTTCATATACAGATAAAATATTTCATATTCTAATGATGAGCTTATATCTATAACGTGATTTTTGATATCACATCTTTATTTTTTTAATTGAACCTAGGAAAGTTACACAGTAAACAGTATTAGTCTTAATTTTTAATCTTTCCAGTTACTACTGAAATTACTTCTCTACTAGTAGAATAAATAAATAAGATGTGCTTATAGTTTTCAAACAAGAAAAGAGCACAGAGATCATTTCATCAATATTCCTTATTTTACTAAGAATGGTAAAAAGACAGTGACCTGCTCAGCATCACATCAGTTATAACTAAATTAAATGTAACTAAAACACACGTAGCTGGTGGCTCTCAGTCCTTTGCTTCTAAAACTACAGTGCAGTTCAACTCTATGAGATAACTGGTTATGGTGCAGAAGATAGACATAGGTATTACTGTCATGGAATTTACCATCCACTGAGATAGAGATAAGAAAATGATTCATAATTATAAGGAGAGTTACAATGTGCTGTAATCTAGCACATAGCGAAGGAAATTGGACCTAGATGAAGGCTCACAATAGGCCTGATGATGATGATTTCATAGAAGTTGAAAATGCAAAGGAGTAAGTGTGGCACCATGGGAAGAAGAACATTCTAGGCACACCAAACAGCCCATACAAAGACCCAGAATGAGTAGATGGTATGTGACAGGACCTGAGTGAAGGCAAAAAGAAGCCCAAGGGGGAAGGGGAGGAGAGCTTAAGATAATAACCTAGGTGCAGATCAGACTTTGGGCGGCTATATAGACCACGACAAGGATTAGATGGATTTTGATTGTAAGGTTCTAAGTAGGGGAGTGGCCATTCTTAGAAGTTGTGCAGATTCCTTGAGTATCAGTGTATTTCCAATGGCATAAAAGCAGAGTCCACACCAGTCTTCAGGCTGATCCTGACCCAGATGCTCAGCCGGGATTTGCAGGAGGCATGGGAGGTACAGTTGGTTCTGCCTATTGGCCTGCCTTCCTGGGTCAGCACCACCCAGGTTAGCCTTGCTGTCTAACCTGTTCACGCACTCAGGTTTGGCTTTCTGACAGGGTTTGGAATAGTCCCCTCTTGATCTGGCAGCTACTCACTTTTGCCACTTTGCCTCACTTGAAATGTTGCATTCCTACCCCAGTTTCCGAGGGTGCCAATTGGACTTCTCTATCAGACTCTTAGCTCCTAGCAGACTCCTAGTAATGGTCTTGGTCACTTAAATTTATGTCTTTCAGCATCTAACTGAATCTAAAAAGAATCCTATGCATTTGCTGCCGATATTGCTTTTCTTTATTAAGAATGTGTGGGTTTTAAAACAATGACTTGGGTTTTAAAACAGTGACTTAAGTTCCAACAACTTATCATTTATTTCACTTGCGCCAACTGACATGATTTAATTTTGTAATATTTTGTTATGGATGGTGAAAGTGGTGAACACGGTGTGTTCAACTGCTCCTTGTTTCTCTTTTCATTTACAGTTTGCGCGTGTACTGAAGAATAGAGCTTGGCCCACCTTCAAACAGGCCAAATCGAAAATCTCCCCATTACATAGCAGTGATTTCTGCCCCACCAACTGCCATGTCAACATAATGGAAGTTTCCTATCCCAAAACATCAACCTCCCTGGGGAGTGCATTTGGCGTTCAGCTGGATAGCAGGAAGCATAATTCCCATGATAAAGAAAGTAAATCTGAGCAAGGTATGTTAGCTTTGAAACTTTCTCAAATCACGAAAAGTAATTTAGGCAATTGTTAACTATTCCAGCGTGCCTGAAGTAGGATAGATTCCTGGTGTCTGAACAAGCCTGAATTTTATAAAGACAGGATTCCTCTCTATAGTCATTTGGATAATTCTACATAAATGTTCATAGACTAAAAATGGAGTTATGCATTTTTATTATTTTTCCTCTAAGAGGAACAATTATTCCTGCCTCCCATATACGTATGACAGCTTATCCTGTTGTGCAGACCATTAGTCTGAAATGGCCCTGTAACTATGAGAAAAATATGGGAGGAGCAGCTTCAAGGATGGACAGTGCCATTCCGTACCATCCCAGAAGAGCATGAGATGGAAGGATATTTTAATCACAATTCCCATAAGCTTTCATTCCTGAATTAAATTCAGCATTGGATTGATACTTTATTTTATGCGAGCTTGGGTGTCTAGAATGAATTGCACTGGATTATTACTGTAAGTTAAAGGCCATAAATATTATTCTTTAATTTATTAATTTAATTTATTATGATTTTTCACTCCTCAGGGAAACTGAGCCCTATGGTGTACATTCAGCACACAATCACCACCATGGCGGCCCCTTCAGGTCTGTCTCTGGGACAGCAGGATGGGCGTGGGCTCCGGTACTTGTTAAAAGAAGAAGACCTGGAAACTCAAGATATTTATCAGAAACTGTTGGGCAAACTTCAGACTGCACTGAAAGAGGTGGAGATGTGTGTTTGTCAAATTGATGAGTAAGTATTTTTTTTAATTAATTAATTTTATTTTTTCAGTGTTCCAAGATTCATTGTTCATGCACCACACCCAGTGCTCCATGCAATACGTGCCCTCCTCAGGCTCGCCCATCCGCCACCAGGCTCACCCAAACCCCCACCACCCTCCCCTCCCCAACCCTCAGTTTGTTGCTCAAGAGTCCACAGTCTCTCTTGGTTCATCTCCCTGTGCAGTTTCCCCCAATTCACCCTTCCTTTTTAAGTATTTTATTTCTTGTACTTTTCAATGTGCCTAACAAAATAGCTATAGAAAATGTGACTTTTGAACATCCAACATTTCTCTGTTTCATTTTTAGAAATGTAAGTTTTCGTGTGTGTGAACCATACAAATCTTCTTCCTTCCAGCACCTTAAAAGGAATATAACATGGCAAATACATACATTTATATTTTAAGGAAGCACTTAATGCCAGGGAAGAGAATGGCAAAATTCTTTCTTTTAGAAAACACTAAGTTTCAATGTAAAAATATTAAACTCAAAAATGTGATGGAAAGAGTACCAACTAGGTATGCAGATTTCCTGGTATCCTTTAGAGAGCAGAACACAGTATTGAATGTGTATGCACACAGTAGATGTGCATGAGAAATATAAAATATAACAAATCTTTAACATTCTTGCTAAATGAGTAAATACAAAATTATGTATCACTAGGATCAATGACCAATGAATGCCTTTTTTTTTTCCTGATTGAATTAATGGTTTACTAAGCAATAATCCAAATAACTATGCTGGTCATTTGGAAATTTTTATCAAGAATGGAGACAAGGAGGAAGTTAATTAAAACTTTTCCAAAGAGGTCAACTCTGATTCTTATTTAAAACTTCAGAGGTTGGACAATTGCCTCCATTCTGTGGGATGCTTTGCCACATCATGGTGTGTGATTGTGTGTCATAGACAACAACTGTATAGGTCAAGGCAACTCTGTATAGTCACAAGAATGTGGGCTCTGGGGGGCCTTGGTCTCTCACCTATAAAACAGGATGAAGAATAATAACAAATTACAAGTTCGTGGTGAAAATTATAAAAATCAATACAAAAAATAGTGCGGTGTCTAACATTATGCTTGCTTATGTTTCAAGGGGTTGAAATTGATGGATATAACTGAAGTCAGTAGAATCTGAAAATGGTATAGACACCATTATTCTTTTTTTTTTATCATGCTCTCTTTATAAAGTAACACATTTAGGTTGCTGTTGGATGTGTATTGTTTAATTCCCCCCCAGACACATCATCCCATGCTTCCCTGGATAATTCAGCTTTGACATAAAATATTTAGAACTTATTCTGACCCTTTTTTGGTCATTATACAAATAAAATCTTAACTGACATGGTCTCTCTTTTTAAAATGTTTTCCGGGTTGTTTTTTTTTTTTTTATCTTATTTATTTATTTATTTATTTGAGAGAGACCATGAGCAGGAGGGGTGTGGAGGGGCAGAGGGAGAAGCAGGCTACCCGCTCATCAGGGACCCCGATGTGGGACTTGATCCCAGGATCCTGAGAGCATGACCTGAGCTGAAGGCAGACCCTTAACCAACTGAGCCACCCAGGTACCCCAACCTCATCTCTTATTTTACACATCTTTGAAATTTAGTGCTCAAAATCACCAAATTAGATGCATCGTATTTCTAAGGTTATCTTTAGATAGTTACTATTTACTATGCTAATTTGTTCTGACATTTTTATGAGTTAATTTAGACTTGAAATTCTGTTTTCCTGGGTCTAATATTCTAGTTTTAAAAAATTGCTTATATTACGTCAGTATATTATATTGTGACAGCCCCATTTACAGATAAATTTAAATACTTTGGGGTTGCTAAGAGAACAGGTGGCTATTTTTAGGCAATTCTACGATACTTTGGATTGTTTGAGAATGACCTCGTGACACATAAGGTAATATCTTAGGGCATTATATTTTGTTTCATTTAATAAATAGAATTTTATTATCTGATATGTTCTATTTTAGAAGCTAGCCTTATTTTTTCTCCCTAAAGTATTTAGGAAGTCCACGGAGTAAAACTCTTTATTAATAAGACAGTAAATATTGGCACTGAATCATGTATCCTAGCTCTCGGAGGGATTTTAGGAGAACATCTGGACCAATCCCACACTGCCAGTTGGGCCAAGAGTTATTATTCCTGCTTTTCAGATGAGTCCTTTACCAATGGCAGGATTATTGATGTGCCTGAACGGATAGTACCTCGGAGACCAAGCCTCTAATGCATTGACTACTCAGCACTTCCTGGCAGTTGTCCAGACTTTGACTGTCTTTGTTAATTTATTGATTTTTTTTTTAAGTTCAGCTGTAGATATATTTTCAAGAAAACAGGTAGAGCCAAAGGGCTCTCTTTACTTGGCTTCCAATGCTTTATGTTTAAAGCCATCGTTGAAGAAAGGAGTTCAGCTATTTTTATTAACCAAAACTACTTAAAATAATTACCTATTTTTATTTAAGATTTTCCCACTCTGTTATTCTAAAAGCCTTTCCCTTACTGTGCATGTTTATTAGGAAAAGGACATGAAGTGAGCAAGCGATTTGAGAAACTTCCTTGGTCTTCTCTGTGTGCACCATATAATTTAATTCTAAATATAAATATGTTCCGCATAATTCAACGTGCAATATAATCCCTTTAAAGCAGTGCAATCGTCCAAGTGCCTGGATTCCCTTTTGCCCCATTCAGAGATACTGCAGTGCAGTCGAGCTTGACGAATTATTTGAGAAGCTAGTTACCAAACAATTTTCTCACCATGTAGTAATTATTCTTGGTCAGACATAGAAGCCTCTGCAGGGTGGAGAAGCAGATCTCGGATACTCTGCCAAGTTTGAAGAGAAATCGCCTCACAACGTCTCATCGCTGGCCTTTCTAGAAATCCTTCATTCCTGGGAAAGGGCCTGGTCCTGAGTTTGTCTTCTTACCCTGCCACTTGGGAACACTTCTAGAAATAACATTTCCTTCAACACGTACACATTCCACTAAGTGCTTCTACTTCCTTCAGATCCAAAGATGGGATGAGAGACACATTTGTTGTCTATTAACATGAAATAAGGTGATGCTATGAATTTATTCAACAGTCTATGATTCCTGTCTCACTGAAGCTAAATACTTTCTTTTGTCCCTCGATGGGCTACTTTCTGGGTAATGACAATTAGGTACTAGACATAATTAAAGAGCAAAATAATTTGTGGGTAATCCAAAACCACTGACAGGACTTTAAAATACAGCGTTTGTGTATTCTCTCGAGAAGGTGATGAAGAACGGGTCCTGGGGGCTGGTGAAGATAGGAAAGCCGAGAACAGACCTGCCTTTTATAGAAGCCAGATGCCCCAGACTGAGTCATGAGGAAACCGCACTGGGGGACACTTAGCGAGCTGGGCTTGCAGGTAGAAATGGTAGGGCTGTTGGTAGAATTATCTTTGAGCATTTTGCTGGTAAATATATAAAAAAAGGGCCCAGCTTCACAAGCACTAATGTGTATCAGAGGGATTTAGGTGCCAGGCCCAGTTTTAGTATTATATGCACTGTTTGATTTCATTCCTATAGCCCCTCTCTGACGTGGATTATGAAACAGAAGGACGTAACACATTAAATCTCAAGCTTAAAATCTGTTTTCAAAACTCGATTCTTAGATTTCCTTATACAGAAAGCTGCTTTGACTCCTCCCCCCACGAAGGTGTTTCCTCATCTCAGTCAGGTATTCCCTATCTCTTCAGTTCTGCAAGGCACAGTCTGGGTGTTAGCTTTGGTTCTTCTCATTCCTGTCCCTTGGCCTCCAGGACCTTATCAAGTTTGGTCAAGTACGCTTCAGAATGTATCCTCCCCATCACCTTAGGCTGGGTCACCATTGTCCCGTCACCAGTGTCCACTGTAGGAGTTTCCAGCTGTGCCCCTCTAATGCATTCTGCATTTAGCTAATGCCAGAGGGATCTGTCAAAACAAATCACGCTGGTTCCCTGCTTAAAACCATCCCATGGCATTGCAATGCCATTAAAATGACTTCAGCCACCTTACCGTGGCCTGTGTAGCCCTACACACTCTGCCGCTGTCAACCTCTCCAGTCTCATGTCTCTGAACACCAGCCGCACTAGTCTTTTTCTGATCCCGGAACATGACAAACCTCCACCTGGTCACAGCTGCTCCCGAGGTCTGCATCTAGCCTTCTAGGCACTCAGGCATCAGGCTAATGCTGATCTGTGGAGAGGCTGTGCCTACTTCCCCACGATAAGGTGGCGACTTCTCTATCCCAGTCACAAACGTCATCCTTCTAGGTCCCCTACTCTCTCTACAGCTGGTTTTTGTTTTATGTTAACGAAACCCTATAGCCTCACAGACTTGAAACACCAGGCTTTCTCTCTTGCTTGCTCTCCATGCCCATCTGGGTCAGAGAGTTTCGGCTCCACACAGACCTCACTCAGAGTTAGGGGTCACAGAGCCCCCGTCAGCTGGGATGCCTCTGGTCGTCCCCTCAGCGAGAGGGAATGAGGTAAGGCTGCACATTTGCTCCAAGGCTTGCACCTTGAAGGGACTCAGGTCACTTCCACTTATGTCATACTGGTGAAAACAAGTTACATGGTCATTCATGGCCTCATGGGGGAGGGGAGGCCACCAAGCCACGTGCCCAGGAGAACTGGGATGTGGCGGATAGCACTAATGACTTCCTCCCTCCAGAGTGTAGAAATGATATGCAGGGAGGGGCTCTTCGGCATCATTTGTGGAGTATATGTATCTAAGAGTGTGTCTCACTCGCCCCGTCTTTACAATGAGGATCACCACCACAATAATAGTCCTAGCTACTTCATCAGGTGGTTTTAGGATTGAATGAACTGATTACTTAGCATAAGTAATGCTGACTGGCATAAGAGCTCAACAAATGTTAGGTATGATGAAAATGATAAAGATGATGACATTTAAGTCTCACTTTAGTAGAAGAACACACAGGTGGATGCAGGATACTGTGTTCAAAAATCTTTATTCATCAAGGGTGTGAGAAGGAGATTGGGCCACTCGGGGTTTTAACTGAGAATTAACAGACCTAGAGTAGGTAGCTTATTACTGCATATGAGCAAAAGTGAAGGAAGACTCTGTCTGCACGCACAAATATTATTAAGCTAAGTTTATGCATTATTATTACGTTTAAGAATCTAGAAATTTTATGCAAAAAACACGGTGTCAGAAACACTGCTTTTCTATTATTTGTTTGTAAGCCCAAGATTTGTTCCCATAGGGTCAGTGCAAGCATGGCTGCAGCTGTTTAAAATGAAAAGCAATATGTGAATATAATTCATATGATTTTGAAAAAAAAAAAAAACGAGTGTGCTTGGCCCCATCACTTCTAATTTAAAAGATACATAAAGCACAAAGTACTCCTTTCAAAATGAGAACTCCTGCTTCTCCTTCCTCTTTGGCATTCAGAGTTCATCTGTCTGTTCAGCATAGAGCTTGGGTAATTGGAGTTAATCTGATGTTTTAAGCTTTTCGGTGGAGGGAGTGAATAAATACACATCTGTCTTCCAAGACGTAAAAGTGTCTTTGCAGATAGAAAAACTGTTTAAAATAATTTATAGCTTCACAGGGCCTTGGGCAACGTAACCCAGCCCCCTGATTTTCACTGGTATCTAAAAGGTATACAGTGCCAAAATATTATTCAAATGTCATCTCACAGTGAGACCTGCCCTGACTACACTCTTTGAAGTTGCAGCTCCGTCTCCCTTTCCTTCCTTATTTTCCTTCTTAACATTTGTTGTCTTGTGATATACTGTATAGCTTCCTTATTTATAGTTTGTTTCCTCTCAGTAGAACCTAAGCTCCAAGAGGACAGGGGCTTATGTTTGTTTTGTAAACTTCCTTATGCACAGCAAAACAAAGCATGGGACAAGAGATGTGTCTAATGAACTAATTAGTGAAATCTCTTAACAAATATTTGCTCAATGCACGGCCCTGGGTTTGACATGGTGGGTTATACGTAAGAGTTAGAAGACATTCTCAGAGTCTTGAAATCAAACAAACATGACATTGCTCTGGAAGAATGAGCGTGAAGATATGTACATATGTGCTGTGGACTAGGACAGAATGTCTCCTGTACTTGGTAAATGAGAAGGTGATCATTGGCTGGAGAGGCCACGCAAGGGCGCTTTGTTAAGCTATGGTTTAATTCATTTTGCAAGTTTTACAGCATTTTGTTTGCTAGCAAAGACTGATTCCACGTTTGCATTATTTTGAGTTAGTACTAACAGAAACTCTTTTTTTTAAAATATTTTATTTATTTATTTGACAGAGAGACCACAAGTAGGCAGAGAGGCAGGCAGAGAGAGAGAGGGAAGCAGGCTCCCAGCTGAGCAGAGAGCCCAATGCAAGGCTCGATCCCAGGACCCCGAGACCATGACCTGAGCCGAAGGCAGAGGCTTTAACCCATTCAGCCACCCAGGTGCCCCTAACAGAAACTCTTTACAGCCCAACGTTTAAGTCTGGAGTGATGGAATCCACGCTACCCAGAGTCCACATCAAGTGTGACACCCAATTCAGAACTGAAGGTTGTGTTTTAGTGTCAAGCCCAAGTGGAGGAAGAGCTTTACATTCGGGCAGATTCGCGACATGCCATCGTGACTACATTGTGGATGATATGGGCGTGGCCCCTGTGACCTCCTGTCCTCACATTGTGTGCCACTCTCTTTAATGTCTTACGATCGTGATGTTTGTAGAGAACAGTGAGTTGTAGAGAACACCTGCTTGTAGAGAATAGTGAGAAAGGATCGAGCACGTGCTATTCTTCCCGTCAAATAGAGACCCCTTGGGAGAAACCCAAGGCGGGGGTAGATGGGTAGATGGGTTTTTAATATCTGAAGGTTAGCCAGTGAGGATATTTAAGCACATTTAGTGTTTATTTTAATATTTGGGTAGCACTTTAAAGTTCTCCCAGGTATTTTTAGATGGTAGGATAATGGCTCGGGGAGAGAGGTGACCACCTTTATATACTGGAGTATATTCTCATTTCATTGTCACTGAATCATATGGGCTAGTTATTCTTATTATCCCCGTATCACAGATGTGAGAGAGAATCATCATAGCGTGGCTGTGGTGACAAAACCAGTAAATGGTGGAACCCGGTTTCGAACACAGCTTCCTGGTCTAAATTGGGTGCTGTTTCTATTACTTATTCTGAGAGGAAAAAGTGAACTTCACACAACCGTTCTTTGATGCAATAAAAAATTAATTTTACGTGAAACAGAAACACTCTAGAAATATTTCTAAGCCTATCATATTGAACAAGTACGGTAGTTCTCTGTAGCAGCCAGTGGGAAAATGTGCACTTATTTATTTTTTTTAATATCACATTGCAGCCTTCTGTCTTCCATAACCTACTCTCCTAAATTAGAACGTAAGACATCAGAGTGCATCGGAACACCGGACAGTGACAGCGAGAAGGGAGAGAGAAATAGCAAACGGGTCTGTTTTAATATGGCGGGAGATGAGCAGGAAGATTCAGGTCATGACACCATCAGCAACAGAGACTCTTACAGGTAATTCATTAATCCCTTAAACTCATCTCATCAACAGTCAAATGTGATTCCATATTTTCCATAGAGGTCTTGAAAAAAAGTTTTCATTATCATTTTTGTTTATCACCTTTACAACATAACTGCCGGCTATGACCAACCCCAGACAACGCATAGTGATCCTGCAGAATCTTTCAAATTATTCTTTTTTCATAATCTGAGTAATTTGGAAAAAGAGTGTTTTTTTTTTCTCCAGGTCTGTGAACCTAATTTGGGAGACTTATTCCTCTTACTGATTGTGTAACTGTACAGCAAATAAGCAAATTGAGCCTATATTAACATTTTTTTTTTCAGATACCTGTTTCTGATTATTGGATGGTTGGGTGGTGAACAGGAGTTCTTTTATTGTGTTTCTCCCTTTTTTTCCCTTATATTCTGTGTTCTAAGCAAATTGGATTGATTTTCACTAATTCACTAATTTCCTCTCTTGCACACTGTCTAAAGATTTTTTATTATTCATTTGAGAGAGAGTGAGCGAGTGGGAGCAGGAGCAGTGGGGAGGGTCAGAGAGAGAGGGAGAAGCAGACTCCCCACTGAGCAGGGAGCCTGAAGCGGGGCTCTAACCCAGGACCCCAGGATCACGACCTAAGCCGAAGGTAGACACTTAACCGGCTCAGACACCCAGGCGCCCCCTCTTGCGCACTTTCTGTACAATCTTGATTTGACTGCTATAACAAAGTACTAAAGACTGAGTGGCTTCAACAGCAGATGTTTATTTATTTATTATCCGACAGTTCTGGGGCCAAAAGTCCACGATCGAGGTGTCAGCAGGGCTGTTTCTTTTCTGAGGTCTGTGGAGGAAGGATTGGGTCTAGGCCTCTCACCTTAGAAGATGGCCATCTTCTCCCTGCGTCTTCATGTCCTTTTCCCACCAAGTGTTTCCCTGAGGCCACATATCCCCTTAGAAGGGCACCAGTCATATTGCATTCAGGTCCACCATAATGATTTCATTTTAACTTGGTTATGTCTGTAAAAATCCTCACTCCAAATCAGATTGTATTCCTGGGTCCTGAGTGTCAGACTTCCATCTGGATTTTAGGGAGAGATGCCATCAACCTGTAACACCTTCTCTCCAAAGTCTGTTGGCATCTGCCTACCGTCATCCTTCTAACCATGGTGACTCCAGTGATCTTCCTTGAGTGAAAGTGCTAGTTCTTTGAATCCTTGTAGCACCAGCTCATTGAGAACTGTTATCACTGGCCATATGTGCTGCGTGTGCGGCTTCAGCATCTCCTGTCTTATTTACTTCAAAGATTTATTTGTTTGAGAGAGAGAGAGAGAGAGAGAAAGAGAGAGATAGACCATGAACAGAAGTGGCAGAGGGAGAGAGATCTCAAACAGACTTCCCACTGAAGCTCTATCTCATGACCCTAAGATCACAACCTGAGCCAAAACCAAGAGTCTGATGCTCAACGGACTGCACCACCTGGGCACCTGCTGTCTTATTTACTTTAATCAAAGGCAAAAACTCTTATTCACTGTTATTTATTATACTGCGTTTTACAGTGAGAAAATATTAAGTAATTACTATTAAAGTTATTCTCCTCAGAGATGTTTAGCACAAATAGCTAACTTTCAAAACATGTTTACCAGACACACGGGGAAACAGGATGACCTCACGTGATTCGCAACACAGCCGTGTGTGGCACATGCTGATATTAACCCCATTTTACATGTGAAGAAACTGAGGCCACAGGAGTTACACAATTTACGTGTGAAACCAAGTGGTCTGGTTTCTCTCTTCACAACTGTATTATCCCAATTTCTACATGAAAAGGATTTTAACGAATACATAAGAGTTAATTATTCCTAGAGATTTAATGGTATATAACACAGATTAACTACTTTTACCATTTCCCTTACTTTTAGCTTCAAAGGATACCAGTAGACTGTTTAATAGGAACCCATAGTTTTTCCCCAGTGGGAGATTACAGATCTAAAAATATTTTCTTACCTCACTTTCTGGTTCTCAGATAATTAACAATTACCCTCCGAGTCTCCCTCTCAGGTAAACTAGAAATTTTAAATGTAAATTTAGTTAAGTAAGTCGTTTTTACTGATTCTGAGAGGGGAAAAAATATTTTGTCTCTTGTACTCTTTCTGAAATTCATAATGTGTCCATATTCACACATAAAGCTTTTGCACATTCCTTCATTCCACATTGACTGTTATGGAGCCCTTAACCAGGTGTGGTGGCCGGTGCTGAGCTCTGGGGTGGAGACGGGGCCGGTCCTCCCCGGGGAAGCTCAGAGAGCAGCTGATGAGTCATAATTTAAAGCTACCAGGAAGACTTGAAAGGCAGAGATCATGAAACAGGACCTTGTCTCTATGAGCACGTTAACTGCAGACACACCGTCTCAAATAGATAATGACGAATTTTAAGTGCGGTTTGACTCCTAGTTTTCTAACTTCCGATTAAAAAAAAAAAAAAATTTCATTCAGGATCAGTCTACACGACTTAAGAGATTTTGAAATAAGATTGAATTTAAATTTTTTTTTAAACTGTAAGGTGAAATGGGAGTCGAACAAAATTGATCTTTCTCGTAATTTTCTCCCAAGACGTATCAATATGCCTAACTGTGGCGTGACACGTTTATCTAATAAGAACTGGCAGGGCCGCGGCAAATGCACTCGTAAAGTGACGTGTGCCTCCTTCTTCCCAGCGACTGCAACAGCAACCGGAATTCCATCGCCTCCTTCACCAGCATCTGTAGCAGCCAGTGCAGCTCCTACTTTCACAGCGATGAGATGGACTCAGGTGCGTTTGGTGAAGGCGTGTGTCCTTTCCGCTGCCCGTCCTCGGGGGGATACCTTTCGGGGGAAGACACTGTGTGATCGACAAATCGACATGAGTTTTCACCTTGGATCAATCCTCCGTGGCTGCCGCACATGCTGGGTGAAGGCAGTGTCCCGCCCCTGTTGTGAACAGAGTGAATTAAAAACAGAAGAAACAAATGAAATCTGATCTTAATATATGTTTTAGGATTTTCCATGGAACTACTAAGGAAGCTAGGTACACAGGAAAAGGTTGTCCTAAAACATGAGGCGTGGTCGAGGCGTGAGGAGGTGGGATGGGCTTTGAACCTGAGGACTTCGGAGGCAGTAGATGCACGGGGACGGGAATGATGAGGAAAACACCGACTGAGAGAAGTACCTTACAAATGTCTTATCTGGGGTGTGTTAAGAACAGAGACTTTGCACCCAGGACATGCCTTCATTTTGAAATATGCAGTTTATTTCAACTATTTAACCATTAGGAAACTGCACTATTTGAAAAAATCATTGACATAGCATATGGGAGTGTTTTTTCCTGTGAGTCACTCTGCTTCCACCTCTATTTCAAAGAGCAATCATCTGACATCCTAATTGCTATTAAATCTTTTGGAATTCTTCATCTGATCATAAGAACATGATGGAATAAGACTGCGTGTTTCATTATTATTTTTTGGTTTATTTACATTAAAATATTTTAGCATATTAAACAGAGACGGATGATTTCTTTTTTTATATCTAGGTGATGAACTTCCCCTCAGTGTTCGTATTTCTCATGATAAGCAGGACAAGATACATAGCTGCCTTGAGCATCTTTTCAGCCAGGTATGATTGGGACAATTAGGGGTCTTTTCTTCCACACATCAGACTATCAGGAATCCCTTTTTCAGACATAGTAAAAAGAGCTTAAAGTAAGAATGGAAAGGCCTCAATCTGTCCCTCTATCCACTTCATCTCAGTTTCCACAATTTAAAAAGGGAATAAAGGTTCTTCAGCCAAAATGAATCCAAAGGATTGTTGTGACTATCAAGTATTTTATGGTTCTTGGAAAAAATAGTTATAAACATAGGAGTTATTCTTTTTATTATTTGTTTCTTTGTAGGTTTTCAGAATTCTTTATGACATTTCTTGCTTAACTTTATTCCTAATTTCAAGCAGCACAAGATTCTCTTGGTGTTTGTGTTGGTGTTTTGCATTTTTTAAAAAATTTATATCCGTAACTAAAATTCATAGTGTAGAAGATTTTACTGCTTTGAAAGGATTATGATGACTTTTAGGGTTTTTAAAAATAACTCTAGAAATCTTCTTTTGTGAAATGAATATATTGAGCATATTTATATCTCTATATTAATATATGGTGGGATAATAAGAAATATTGCAAATATTGTCAGTGAGCTTATTCCAATATTTTATTTAAAGATGGATTTTGCAAGCATCATGTAATTGCAAAAATAATTATGGCTTTAAGACAATATTTTATAAGATTTACTCTTAGAAATACATATATTATGTATTATGAGAAGTATATAACTTTTAGAAATTTCTGCTGTTATGGTAGGTGGATTCGATCACCAATCTCCTAAAAGGACAAGCTGTTGTAAGGGCCTTTGAGCAAACCAAGTACCTCACACCAGGTCAAGGACTACAAGGTAAGGTTTACCAAATCACTATTAGAAACTATCGGGAAACAAAGGTGGGAAATAATACAGTCATGAAGTAAAAGCGTAGTGTAAGAAGAAAATGGCTACTCACGTTTCATAATTCCCTTCATATTAAGTCTATTTTGATAACTTTGGAATATAGATAAAAAGTATAGGATCTTTTAAATTTATTTGCAAGTTTAAAATGTTCAATGCCTATAGGGACTAGAATAAATAGGAATGAGTTAATTGAAGAGGTATTAAGTGTTGCATATGTGTGAAGTGTTTGAGCTTTTGTCGAAACCAGCATAATGCCTACTTGGTTGTAGCCCATTGGTGGGAGAAGGGGTTTTGGGAATGTGCTTTGGCAAATGGAACAGCTAAACAGAATAAGATCTAGAGCTGCCACTTTCTGACATCTAGTTTCGGACGTTGAAAAGAGTTTCGATCTAAATTTGCTCCTTTGTTTAAGTGTTTGTAAGAAAATAATAAGATTACCCTTTCTTTTTTAGATTTAACCAATTTTCTCCTGAAATATACTTAGAGAAAGTACCACCATGCTAATAACCCAGGACAACAGGAATGAAAGATGATTCTGAAGCTCACAGATTTGTTAACTATTTGCTAAGTGGTTGAAACTTAAAAGAGATTTTCTCTATTTATTTAGAATTTCAGCAGGAAATGGAACCAAAGTTGAGTTGTCCAAAAAGGTTAAGACTTCACATCAAGCAAGACCCTTGGAATCTTCCTAGCAGTGTCCGGAATCTTGCTCAGAACATCAGAAAATTTGTTGAAGGTCAGGACGAAAAGCAAAGTATATTGCATAGCATTAGCAATAATGATTTAAGACCAAAAGTTTAGTAATGCCCTGATTACTTTTTGCAGTGTTTCATGTTATGAGGAAAATCATAGAACTGGAAAGGGTGAAGGAGGAAGGAAGCAAAAGAAAGAATAAGATTATATAGCCTTATGTTCCAAGGATCTAAATGATGTACACTGTATCATGGGGAATATTCTCAGTGAATGAAATAAGGGCTCATACTTGGGAAGACAGGGAATATGAACAGTTTCATATTTTACAATATGAAACAATATCAGCAAAATCTCTAAAGGATTCACCAAAGTCATGAAGCTAAATTTTATGGGAAGTCTAAAAAATTAACTGTGAACCTGTGAGAATTGAAATAACAGGATAGATTACATCATTGGTTTATTGTTTATTTATTGCGAATTTATAAATTTATTGTTACTAACTCTCATGACGTTGTTTCCTCAACATCTTATGATTGATACCATCTGCAGTTGGAGATACAACATTTCAGGTGGATTACGTGCGTCTGATTACGTGTCATTTAGGGTCAGGGTGTTAAGTAGAAAATTCCGAGAGTTTCCAAAACAATTTTAATAGAAAAGACGAAATGAGAAATTTGTTTAAATTTTTTAAAATGCCTAAATTTGGTGATTTTCTTTCCAACATCAGACCAGTGGTTGGTGATGTCTGGAGATATTTTTCGGTTGTCACCATTGTGAGGGTGCCACTGGCATCCAGCTTGTAGAGGCCAGGGATGCTGACAAACATTCTGCCATGTACAGGACAGTCCCTCACAACAAAGAATTATTTGGCCCAAAATGTCAATGGTGCTGAGGTTGAGAAACCTCCCAATAAATAAGTATATGCCTGAGTTTACATTTTTATTCCTCAGTCCTTTGTATGTCAGTTGCATATGGTAAATAGCACTCAGCAGAATTACAATGTACCCCCAGTCACTGCTATCTTTTTTAGTGTAAGTTAGAGATAGTTGTATACTTCACTGACAAAAGACAGCTCTTAAATCTGATAGAGTCTGAGCCTGTGACATAACTCCTTTGGGCCTCAGTTTCTTCGTTTACCAAATGACAAAGATGTGTATATATTCTGTGGTTACTAAGTCTTCTGCCTAGAAATATACCAAATATAACAGCGTAGATACTCCTTTAGAGATCTGTAGAGGAAAGGTTTGTACAGATATGGAAAACTCCAAATAAACCACAGCAATTCTATTGTGTGATGAAATCTTTCATTTTTGACAGCTGTATTTCTTGGCTACATTTTTATTTTATAGCTACATATAATGGTTATTTGTGATAGATTTTAACATCATATTTAATGAAAAGTCTGAATTTAAAATCTCCCAAAGTAATGAGTAGCAGAAATGATAAATACAATTTTTTTCAACACTGCTTGGTTTAAGCAATTTAAACATATATTTTACCGAGTAGAAGTTTTTCATTTTTTTTTCTTCTTACAGAATAAATGCCAGTATCATAACACTCCTAGAAATTATAATTCATGAATCTAAATGCACTTGTTCTCTCTACCCCTGAAACTAATAATACACTGTGTTAACTAACTTGAATTTAAATAAAATCTTTAAATATATATAAATGCATTTGTTCTCATCATCTTTGAGGTTTTTTTTTAATTTTAAAATTTTTTTCAGAGTAAATGCAGTATCAGTTAAGAACAGAGAAATCTTTAAACCTTTTCTTGTTTTGTTTTTTGAGGAGCTTTATCTTTAAGATATAAGCTTTATCTAATGCAGGATAAAATGCTTAATTTTTACTAATATTAATTTTTAAAATATTACATTTTCCTCTTAAGTCCTGCTTTTATAACCTCAAGGCCTCTCTAGAAGCAGCTGTAGGAATGATAACTATTTGCATATATTGATTGATATATGTCATGAATATGGGTGTCAGTCTTGGTCAGGGGAGCCCAACAACTGGTTGAGTATTGTTGGGTGTGCTGAGTGTCTTCCAGTGAATGGTGTGGGGAAGGGCTCTTTGCAGAACGTAAGTTACATCCCTGCTTGCAAGTTTTAGTGAGATGCGCTTCTTTGGGTAAGTGCTGTGGTTGTCACGATGTTAAGTGAGTCTTTAAAAAATGATTAATCACTAGTTCAGCCCAATGGACTGTCAATAAAGAGGTCAAGCTGTCATTTCCTGGTCATCTGCGTGTTGTCTGGTCCTATTATACAGGATGGAAGCAGCAGCATTGAGATCCTTGTAATCAACTGCTTGTTATATGGAGGTTCTCAGATGTAACCTCACCGACTCATTATGAATTTATTCTGTTCAACTTAAAGAAAGTACTTTTCATTCTATTTCCTACAACTGTCTTTATATAGGAGATTGTTTAATGAAAGGTTAGGTCTTGGCTAGAATTGCCAGAATTTTGTAGTTTATACATATAGCTGGGATAACCCCATTTTCATGTTTCTGTCAGAGAGGAAAGAAGTAATGTTTTTTTTCCTTCTACCCTTCTAGGTTCTTCGACTAGGCCCTGTAGATTAGTCAGACAAGAGACAAATTAACAAGGAAAACACATATAAATTTATTTAATATGTCTTACATGATACAGGAGCCTTCGTAAGGAAATGAATTCCAGAAGAAATTGGTTAAGCCTGAGTGCTTTTACACTAGGTTTGATAAAGAGTAGAAAGCTTTGGGAAAATGTGATAGGATGAAAGGGTATACACTAAGGATAGTAAACTAAAGAAACTTAGCAAGGCCTGTTCTTCTCAGTGTCCCCCTATTTTTGGAAGTAAGGTTGCTCCTTTCCTCTGGGATTAGGGGTGCACTTCTCACAAGAGGGTTTTATGAGCAGCTTCAGGGGAGTAGGAGGAGATCAGAGAGTCCTCCATATACCTGCTGTTTATCAGATTCCTTCAGCTTAAAATTTTCAGTATGCCAAATTGCCATATTTTGGGGTAGTGTGTTCCGAACCTCATCATTTGTTCATCTCTGATTTTGAAATATCCTATCAAGTATATACCAAAGGGTATCAAAATATAATAATTCTATGATCTTTACATAGGAAGCACTGTTACAGCACATTCCTAAGCTGCATCACACTGTGTCATTCATGTGTTCATATCATAGCTTGCCCAGTTGAGGGTAGAAGAGGGCAGAAAGCACTAAATGGGGGCTAAATGGGGGATTGATTCATTTTGTTGTGTCACTAAGCACTAAGGTGATGCCTGCCTCCTGCTTCATCTCTACAATAAATTATGGTCTCAAATTACCAGCCAATGGAAGATGTTTTTACGTGATTAGCACACAGTGATACTGTGATTTACATGAGAAATATATATTTGGTCTTTGTCCCCTTTCCTTGCACAGATTTCCTAAAACTCTTGGAATTTCTTATGTTGAGGACTATAAAGGTGTCTTTTGTTTTGCCAGTGAGGTGACTTTTGGAAAACTTCCGAGGATGGGAGCTAATTTGCAAAGGAAGCCCACCATGTGATTAGAGGGTTGGAACTTTCAATACCACCCCTGGCTTCTGGGAGCAGAGAAGGGTTGGAGATTGAGTTCAGACACCAATGACCGATGATTTAATCAGTCATGCCTGTGTAATGAAGCCTTCATAAGATCCCAAATAGAGGGGGTTCCGAGAGCTTCCGGGTTAGTTCTAGAAGAGTGGTACATTCACAGAGCATGGAAGTGCTGTACTATTTCCCCTGTGTAATGAAGCCTCCATAAGATCCCAAATAGAGGGGGTTCCGAGAGCTTCCGGGTTAGTTCTAGAAGAGTGGTGCATTCACAGAGCATGGAAGTGCTATACTATACCCAGGGCGTCTCTTCCTTCTGGCTCCTGAGGTATATCCTTTTATAATAAACAGGTGATTTAGTAAGTAAAATGTTTCTGGAAGTTCTGTAAGCAACTCTAGCCAATTAATCAAACCCAAGAGAGAGTCACTGAAACCACCAATCTGTAGCCAGTTAGTCAGAAGCAGTGGTGACAGCCAGAACTTGCAGTTGGCACTGGAAGTGTGTGTGTGTTGGGGTGGGGTGCTAGGGGGCAGTCTTGTGGAACCGAGCCCTTACTCTGTGAGATCTGATGCTGTCTCCAGGTAGATAATGCCAGAATTGAGTTGAATTGTAGGATACCCAGATAGTATTAGACAGTTGCTTGGTGGTATGGGGAAAAAACACACACTGGAATTGGTGACAGATTTAGACTCACTATCCCCTTAAATCAAACATTTATTAGTAAACACATTTTCTTTTTTTTTTTTTTTTTTTAGTAAACATTTTCGATTCTTGCCCTCTACAAAAGTTGTACTCTTTTTCAAAATCTCCCATTGTTTCAGCAACTTGTACTTTTTTTTTCATTTTTTCCTCTGCCTTTATCCCAAATATCCTAAAGAACTTCTTCCTTTTTTTTAATCAAAGGTCTCCAATTTTCCCCTTTTTCTTCTTACTGCAGCAATTGGAACAGTTTTCTAGATAATCCCCCATCTCTATCTTTTCTGATTTATATATTAATATATACTATGCTCAACTTCCTAAAATATTATGTTCATTTTAGAACCCTTTCCAGAACCTTACACTGATTTTTGTTAGCTAAGTCTAAACTCATCGTTCTGATGTTGGATGCAATTTTTAAATGAGGCTTTCTAATTGTATCCCAATCTCAGTCTCTAAATGATACAATAAAATCTTTTCTATGCTAGATTGTTGGATTTGGTATTCAGTATTTACTATATTCTCTTGCTAGCACTCTTTCCCACTCTTAGAATATGAACCTACTCCCTTGACACTGTAACTTTAAAAAATGTTTAAAAACATTTTCAAGACTCAGAATTCTGTACCAACTTTTTAGGTGGATTCAGATTAGAATAATAACAGTGCTTCACAGATACATGGCATGTTAAATAAATTTTCAAGGCTTTTAACATATATCTCTGTTTATTTTTCCTACACAGGCCTATAAAATAGATAACATAGGTGTTATCATCACTTATGAATGAGCACCTTGAAACTCAAAGTATGGTTGACCATTGAACAGCATGAAGTTTAGGGGCACTGACTCCTGCACAGTCAAAAATCTTTGTATAGCTTTTGACTCCCCTAAAACCTCACTACTAATAGCTTACTGCTGACCAGAGCCTTACTGATAACATAAGTAATCAGTTAATACATATTTTGTACATTATATGTATAAGTCAGTCATAGCCTAACTCTATGTCATGATGCCCATATAATTCATTCATTCATCACAGAAGCATTTTATCATCTCATATCATCACAAGCATATGGTACAATAAGACATTGTGAGTGAGACCACATTCACATCACTTTTAATACAGTGTATTATTATAATTGTTCTATTTTATTATTAGTTCTTGTTGTTAATCTCTTACTGTGCCTAATTTGTAAATTAAACTTTGTCATAGGAATATGTATGTACAGGAAAAACCATAGTATATATAGGGTTTGGTACTATCTGTCATTTCAGGCACCCACTGGTGGGGTCTTGAAACTTCCCACATAGATAAAGGGGAATGACTGTAGCAGACGGGTCTTGTGACTCTTCGTCCAGGGTACTTTCCTGCCTCTGAAATTCTCTCCTTCTTGTGTTCTCACTTACAAAATATAATGTCCTTTCAAATATCTCCTATCCTTCTTATCACATAATTTTCTCACTCTGACTCTATTGTGAACCTGTTTGGAATAGGATGCAACTTAACCTTTTTAATTTCCCATAGTCTTGGGCACATAAAGAAGCTCTGTATGTTTTTATGCGTACTTATTGTGAGTATTTACCAATTAGAAGTAAAGTACTGAGTATGAAGTTAATACACATCATTTATCAAACAGTTGTGATTGCCCTTGTTTGGAGATGGATTGGGGAGAACAGTATTTGGAACTATTTAGTATCATTCTGCCCTTTAGGGTGGTTCTTGACGTAGAGATAAGAAAGGAAGTCTAGAGAAAGTGATTATATATATGTATATAATATATATACTGTTTATATTACACATACATACTCATGCTATATAATCTATAAGTATAATCTGTGTAATTACATATAATTTATAATTCTAATATGTAACGAATATGATTATATATAAAGATTACAAAATGCATATATAATCTTTAAAATATGATCTTTAGAAGTTTAAGTAACTAAGAAAAAATGCTGTTTGAGACCATAATAGCTATAGGAGTTGAGAGAACACCATGCAAACTACAGCAGTTAAGGATGACCTAACAAAGGTAGCAGGATTTGAATGGTGTTTCACAGGCTCATTTAATTCAGAACTGTAAGAAATTTTAACATCTGGAGCAATGGGTAGAATTTATATAGGCAGATAGGAAGAATAGCATGTCAAGTATATGGGATTTTGATTAATATAGTAAGATTGTGCTAATTTTTACTGCACAGTTAAAATGTGGTGCTAGTGGCAGAAAAAGACTGAACAACTAACTGTTAATGTTTTCTTTTGCTGCAGAGGTAAAGTGTAGGATACTCCTGGCTCTTCTTGAATATTCAGGTAATATTTTTCATTATTTTTACTATTTGAAATTATTGTGGTCCATGACCTTAGAAGTCTCATGATACCAAGGCAATGCCTTCAACAACTTAGATGGAAATACAATCCCTACTTTCTCTAAAAAGAGATTCTTGCAGAGATTTAATAAAATACTTAGTTTTAATAAAAAGATAAAAACATGCTCATTTTCGATTATAGGTACAAACATGGAAACTTATATATATGTGTAAATATATACAGGGTATAATTAAAAGGAGAAAGGAAGCAGGTTTTGGTAATAAGTTAATGGTGCAAATGGGATTTATTGTGAAACTATGTCTAACTTTTATTTATGAACAAGGATGTAGGTGGGCTCAGATTCAAGGGGTAGAAAAGCAGATCTGAACTTTGAAGGAGGAGTCTTTTATAATCTACCATACCTGGAAAATTTAAATTAAAAGTGAATGAATAAGTCAAATTAACTAGAGGACGACTTTTTGTTTGTTTCTTGGCCAGTTTTTGCTTTAATTAAACAAGTATTTGTCTTGCTTTTTGACTAAGTAATAACAAAAATATCTTACTTTTTTTTAGTTTTACCAATAACCACAGTTGGTAGACCTCATATTTATGGATTTCCTTGGGTCCTCACAATCACTTGATGAGAATATTATTATCTGTCCACAGGTTTAAAAATGAAGAAATTAACATTCAGGCCGATTAATAATAATAACTAGAAATGGTATTCATTCAACACATATTTTTGAGCATCTGGAATATTAGATGATCGAGTAAATGCATAAATAGTAGGTGGCAGATGAAATTCAAACTTAGTTATGCCAATTCCGGAAGTGGTCCTGGAATGCATTGCTTTATTCATTAATATTCAAATGGCTATTCTCAAAGATCTTTATTTTGATTTCAATTTTATTTTTCTATTCCCGTCATAAGTCTCCTTTTTCCTACTTTATTTAAGTAGGAAAACATCCCTCTGTTGTACAGGATGACACCAGAATGTAGCCAAATTACTCCATATTGTTGGCTGCAGAATTATGCTCTCCACTTGAAAAGGGTAGATTGCGTCTGCTAAACATTTTTAACTCACCTTTATTCCTATCCTTCTCTCTTCCTAATCTCTCTTTTATTTCTTTGTTGTTATTTTTTTTATTATTATTTTCTTTTCCCTACAGTCTCAGAGTAATGACTGGGTTTACTTGTATGTCTAGAAACCATCTCATTCTTTTTAGACCAGCTATGGAATTTGAGCTTTTTAAACCGTGGCGAGTAAATGAAGTGTTACTATTTTAAAACATGTTTGTAGAAGGTGAGTTTAAGTAGGTGCTTAAATACTGGAATGAGACGGAAGCCTTTAATAAGTTAAACATCCATTTCTTTTGGGTGTACTCCCGCTACAAGAGACTTCTTACTCCGCAAAAACAATAAATAAGCAAACTGTCACCAAAAAACAGCTCTCCCTGCTTTTCTTCTTTTGCTAGAAGCTGGAAGTAGCTATTGTTGATCCTGCTGTGATTATTGATAAAAATGAGGAATGAGAACAGTTTTGGGGAAGGCTGGACACTCTTGAATTTTGAACAGCTGCGTAATTAAGACTTGTCAGTTTTTCTTGAGAGTTTGCTTATTTTGGTGTCTTTATTCATCCTATAGTCCCTTCCCTGGTCAGCAGGAGAACTGAGCCACCCTCAGTGCCAGGCACCCTGCTAGATGCTGAAGAAAAGAAGAATCACGATAACAATACTGTGCAATTTCACTTGCTAACTAAGTGCTTTATCTTTGTATCTCATTTATGTTTATTGCAGATCTGAGTAGAAATAACCCATAATATATAAAAGAATCTGATACCTAGGATTATATGGTTTAAAATGAGTGGAATGAGTAGATGAAAGCAGATTATATGTCTCTAGGTCCATGAGCACCATTATCGTTATATGCCACTTCCTCTGTCCTCAATGTGCTGATGGTCTCTTGGGGAACCCAAATATGTAGACAAACTCTCACAATGCTGACTAATTAGCCATCTAGTATAGGGAGCTCCCCAGGCCCCTGATGGCAGAACAGGAAGTCCATGATACCTACGGAAGGAGAGAGGAAATTTCACAAGGGGAGATAATATTTCAGTAGTTCAGTGGGTTCCCAGTAGTTCTAGGAGTTGACTCTTAAGGATGATTTATTTTATTTTATTTTATTTTATTTTATTTTATTTTATTTTATTTTATTTTATTTTATTTTATTTTATTTTATTTTACTTTATTTTATTTTATTTTATTTTATTTTATTTTATTTTATGTTCAATTAGCCACTGTATAAGTACATCATTAGTTTTAATGTAGTGTTCAATAGTTCATTAGTTGCGTATAACACCCCTTGCTCATCACAACATGTGCTCTCCTTAATACCCATCATCCTGCTACCGCATCCCTCCACCCACCTCCTCCCCTCTGAAACCCTCAGTTTGTTTCCTGGAGTCCCTAGTGTCTCATGGTTCATCTCCGTCTCTGACATCTCTCCCTTCAGTTTTCCCTCCCTCCCCCTGTGGTCCTCTGAGCTATTCCTTATGTTCCACATATGAGTGAAACCATATGATAATTGTCCTTCTCTGCTTGACTTACTTCACTTAGCATATCCCTGTTACAAATAAAGGGAAATAAAGGATTTTGATATCCAAAATCTATAAAGCACTTCTCAGACTCAATACTCAAAAAACAAATAAGCCAGTCAAAAAATGGGCAGGAGACATGAACAGACACTTCTCCAAAGACATACCAATGGCTAACAGATGCATGAAAAAATGCTCAACATTTTTGTTGAAATGAAAATGAAAATGAAAAAATGCTCACTAGCCATCAGGAAAATATAAATCAAAACCACAATGAGATACCACATTACCCCAGTTAGAATGGCAAAAATTAACAAAACAGGGAACAACAGATGTTGGCGAGGATGTGAAGAAAGGGGAACCCTCTTACAGTCTTGATGGGAATGCAGGCTTGTGCAGCCACTCTGGAAAACAGCATGGATGTTCCTCAAGATGTTAAAAATAGAGCTACTCTATGACCCAGCAATTGCACTACTGGGTATTTACCCCAAAGATACAGATGTAGTGAAAAGAAGGGGCACATGCACCCCAGTGTTCATAGCAGCAATGCCTATGGTAGCCAAACTGTGGAAGGATGATTTAAAGTTTGCTGGGGGAGAGGGGGGGAAAGTGCCCACACACAGCCAGAGGGGCCCCTCCTAGGGACAAAGGTGTGAGCTCTAATAGCATTTATAAGGGCATCTAGCATTTGAGGAACCCGAGCAGTAGTGGGTGACTCCAAGAGGAGAGATCTGTACAGCCAGAGTTCTGGCAACTTTCAGATATGTTGTTTTATTATATTCTCATAACAAGCCTGGGAAGCTTGTTACTGGTTAGTGTAGGGGATGAAATGAAGGGACGTAATGCATTTATAAGCTGTCAGCATAACATGAGGCTAGATTGTATAGACCCCTTTCTGCCACTCTGAGTTTTTTACTTCTGTTACTCCCTAGGAGGTGATAATGTGTACAGAGTTACTTGAAAAACTCAGTGTGATGGGCCTATTGAAGTCTATGCAAACAGGTCATTTACTCTGTGGGAAATAGGAAAGTGCAACCGAAAATCACCTCATAAAATAGTAAGGAGTTATAAAGTGTTTTTCATTTGAAAATATGTTGGTTTGAGCCAAAAAAAAAAAAAAAAAGAAAAGAAAATATGTTGGTTTGAAATTTAAATGGCACTGTGGTCCAAAGCATCTTGCATATCAAATTCTGTGAGCACAGACATGACCCACGCCTCAACTTGGATACCTTCAAATCCCCAGTAATTGGTGCCATGTTTAATTCCTGTGGTGTATTCAGTGTGAGAAGTTTAGAGTAATAAATAAAACTTCTGTGTGATCAGTTCTGATCTGATAATGAGTTTGAATGAAAATTTTATTGGGCTTAAGGTACATATAGAATATAGTGGTGGAATGTAGAATAAACATTACGTGTTCTTCCTAAGTCTAAAAAAGAGGGAAGAAATTTGAGCATTTCTTCTCAAAAGCAATTTGAAGATAATTATTTCTACTAGTGGCAAAGTTACTAACCCTTGTGATCTCTTTTAAAGTTTTTCAGTGGAACTAGATCCTTCCTTCTCTGGACTTTGGCTTTCCATTCTTGATAGAAGGCATTTCTTTCCAATTCTATTTTGATTATGAAATTATTCTCAGGTTATAAGTGGGAGTGTTTCTGCCAAAACTACTGAAGTATTTTTTAAATTTCCCTAGATTTTCTGCTTTGCTATGGAACAACAGAAAGCAAAGTAAGACTGTATAAGAAAGATACAGGACAATTTTATTTAGTTTCTGTTTGAATCTCAGCACTGCAGCTACACATTTGGGCTAACAAGCTATGTGAATTACCCTTTTTAGAAGTCAAACTAAATCCAGACATTTCAAGAAGTCAGAGAATGAGCTCATACATTTTCGTTTAATTTATTTGTTAGTTGCTCTACTGGTTCATTGTTTTCATTAATTAATTCAATAAATAGCTATTGAATGTCTACACTTTGTTAGAACTTGTGTACAACAAAAAACAGGTGTTTTGCTTTTTTCTTAATCAAGAATTGGACAAAGTTTTTTCCTACTTTAGCTTTTACAGTTACCTGTAAAACATTCTTTTCCATCTATTTGAATGAGGCACATGGTATATAATTACTTAAGGGAAATGTCTAACACATGTTATTGACTAAATTAATAAGTCGAACCATATGGAGTTGCCATATTTGACCATTTTGACCAAGTAAAGCAACAAGTTCGTATAGGTCAGTATAACAAATAAATATTTTTATTATAAAATCAAATATTTAATCCTTTTTCTAATAAAATTTTCAGAATAGATTTTACTAACAGTGAAACTAGGCAATACAGCAATTACATTTTATGTTCACATGCTTTTGGTGGTTATTAAAAGCATATGTTTATTTTTCTTGGTAAACAGCTTAAAAATTGTGCCTTTTTATCAATAAAGCAAAAATGTATGGCAACATTTATGTCTATGTTATACGATAATATTGACAGTGCTTCTTCAGAAAATTCTGAGCCCTTGAAATATTCAATACACTTTTGAGAGTATGAACATTTTTGCTTTTGTTGTTCATCTAGTACAAGTGATTTTTCAATGTACAGAACGTATGGCTTGGCATTTATATAGTTCGTAGAGTTTGTATATATCCAAAAACACAAAGAGGCGAATCTCTGTGATCAGGTTCTCAGAAGCAGGCTTCTTTCCACTTGAAAAAAACTGTGGCCCAGGGGCCATTCACAGGGTAAACATACCTTCAATGTGGGTCAATCAAAAATTCAGCCGATTGCAGAATAAGAACCCAGCTGTAAATCAGTGTATATTAAAACTGTAAATACATTTCTTATTTCAATGAAATATAAGAATTTATAAACTGGACATGTTTATAACTCCTGATGTTTAATAGGTAAATCCAAGAAGTCCAGATTTGCTTATTGTTACAGTCGGACATCAATCTCTTTCCCTATGTGCATTTTACCTTAATATTTGAATAAGTTTATTAGGTCATTTAAAAAATTTAGTATTAATAATGTATTTCATTGCCACCACAAACTGAAAAATTGGACTTTGAGTTTCCTTTAGGAAGTATCATTCAACAAACACAAATTGTGTTCCATCAAAAAATACTAAAGCCTTATTTTTTTCCCTTGGGTTTTATAAAATAATTTAATGATTGCAAAATAAAATCACAAAAAAATAAAATAAAATCACAATAGTAATTAAGAAAAAGGTTTTTTTTAACGTTTTTTGGTGTTGAATGTTTTCTATAAAGCATATTTGCTAAAGTGTTTGTGCTCATTAGTAGAACTCAAAATCACATGGTTCACATGGTTTGAGTTCAGAGAAAGGATGAAATAACAGCAACTATAAATGCTTAATGAACTGGTGTTATTTACCTGTGACATTTTCAAAGCTGTCTTTATGTCCTCCTGGCTTACAGACAGTGAGACACAGCTCCGAAGAGATATGGTTTTCTGCCAGAGTCTTGTGGCCACCGTGTGTGCCTTCTCCGAGCAGCTCATGGCAGCCTTAAACCAGATGTTTGACAACAGCAAAGACAATGAGATGGACACAGGGGAAGCCAGCAGAAGGTGGCTGGACCAGATAGCGAATGCAGGTGTTCTATTTCATTTTCAGTCACTCCTGTCGCCAAACCTGGTAAGGAATCCCAGTGCCTCCCACTGGAACATACATTGTAACATATTCCCAAATAAGTGGTTATTCATTATGTGTCAGCAGTCAGTCAGCTACTGGAGAAAGAATGTATTTTGCTATGAGCAAATACAGTTTGGGTAAGTATATCGAAGGTATTCCTTCTTTCCTGATTTTTTTTATTCTTCGGCTGGTGAAAGCTGAGAAAACCTCCATCTGTTACTAATTCCTGTTTCCCTAAGCACTAACTAAGAAAGATTATCAGAAGGAACAGGGTTTTTCTGCTCTCGTTCCTTATTTCCAGTCCAGAAGAAACAGCCTGCCATGAAACCCAAGCTCCCACCGAGGTTGATGTTGGAAGCATGCTTGATAGAAAAGAACAGACGACTTGCCTGCCATACATTCTGATAGTCTGTTTAAAATTTGTGTATGTTCAACGATTTTATTTCCTTTCTTTGTGTTCATGTTTGTCCTGTTAAATCTAAGAATATTCCATATTTATGCATCCATTTCCCACGGTGCCTGTGAAGAAAGTATCTCAAAATATTTGATAAATAGAAGTAGTTTTTTAAGATATCCTTTCTGTGGTTCTGATAGTTGTCATGGTGTTTAAAGGCAAATATGCTCACTCATATATAAACTTAAGGTGCTCATTAAATAGAATTTTAAAAAATTAAAAAAAAATTTTTAAAGTCCCAAGAGCAAGTCCCGCGTTAGGCTTCCTGCTTAGTGAGGAGTCTGCTTCTCTCTCTGACCCTCCTGCTCTCATGCTCTCTCTCTCAAATAAATAAGTAAATAAGTAAATAAATAAAGTCTTTTAAAAAAATAAAATGGAGTGTGATGATGGTTGCACAACCTTGTCAATATACACCTAGCCATGAAATTGTACACTTTGGGGAAATTGTTTGGTATGTAAATTTTATCTCAATAAAACTGTTAAGAAATTTAAAAAATACCGGGCAAACATATCGAGATATCCTGGGAATACTGGAAATGTAGCTATATGCCCTAAGATTGTTCAACTATGTATTTTAGGATCTAAAAGCTTACAGATAATAAAGTTTACAGACTTTTCAATAAATTATAAAATATGGGGAAAAAAAGCACACAAAGGATTTGAATAGATATTTCTCCAAAGAAGATATAAAATGGCCAAAAAGCACATGAAAAGGTGACCGACATCTTTAGCCCTTGGGGAAATGCAACTCAAAACTGCAGTAAGATATTATGACACTTGTGAGGTGCATAGCTGTAATCCAAAAGACA
>CM052798.1:111651115-111671894 GCA_028533885.1 Nasua narica
TATTTTTCTTCTGCCTCTGTAACAAGTGCGTAAAAGCCTCCTACGAATGTGGAAGGTTCTCTGGGAACTGCAGGCACCAGCAATGTGTGTGTCCCTGAGCTCTGAGCACAGTCCGTCATCACTTGGGTATCACTTTAGCCATGTCTGCTGAAGCATCCCGGCTTGCACTATAGCAATCAGCGGCTCACCTGTTTGGGTCATTTCTTCCTTGCTTGTACTACTTTTAATTGGGAAAATCCTGATTCTTTAGTCCTGTCCCTCCAATTCTAGCTTCATTGCATACTCTTGCTACTTCAAAGGACTTAAAAAAAATAAGTTTGCTAAACATTTATCCAGCACTTACTGTATACCATACATCACATTAAGTACCAAACCATGGGGCAAAGGTGATGATTCTCTTAACTTTTTGGTTTCCATGCTGTAGATCTTTGGGATCTGGGGTTGCCTTGGTGATTCTTTTTCACACAATGGACATTCTTTACTATCTCCTCTACCTTCTGTTCATGCTGCCTGAAAAATATGGCTATAAACTTACAACAACTTTTAAAAATGCATATAAAGTGTTGTGCCTGGGCAGCTCTGTCCAGCATCCAACTCTTGATCTCAGCTCAGGTCTTGATCTCAGGGTCATGAGTCCAAGCCTTATGCTGGACTCCACACTGGGTTTGGAGCCTACTTAAAAAAAAAAAATGTGTATAAAGCATGGCAAAATCATTATTTAAAAGGATCATTGATATTCTTAAGAAAACAAATGTTACAGGGGCACCTGGGTGGCTCAGTGGGTTAAAGCCTCTGCTTTCAGCTCAGGTCATGAGCTCAGGGTCCTGGGATCCAGCCCCGCCTCGGGGCTCTCTGCTCAGCAGGGAGCCTGCTTCCCCCTCTCTCTCTCTGCCTACTTGTAATCTTTCTCTGTCTGTCAAATAAATAAATAAAATCTTTAAAAAAAAAACAAATGTTACATTTAAAAGATAAGCTGTATATGATAAGGCTAATTATTCTTTTATCATGCACAAAACTGCTAATAGGAAGGCCAGAATATAGTACTTCAAAAATAATATTGCTGAGACATGCACTGAGCTTGTTACCACATCTGGGCCTGACTTGCCTCAGCTGTAAAACAATATACGCCGTTAGAATGAAAGGAGTGATTAAAATAAATCAGATTGCATAGTTACAGGATATTAGATTAAGGCTCTATAAAGGCAAGTAAGATAAAAATGATTGTTCTCCCCAAGACCTTTGGAAGAAAAACCATTGCATACATGCAAATTACTTTTATTATTGTAAAACAGGATGGCAACTATGTACTGTAGCTTTTTAATAAAATGGTATTCTTGCCTTTTAACTGTTACATTTTTAAGATTATAGAAGCTTAGAGACAGATGTTTATTGTATACACATTTCTTGGTAAATGTTAAAAATCAGTATGGTTTGAATCTAGCTACAAAATGGACTAAAAAGTTGCGTAGAACCATTTAGATGATCTAGAAAAGGAAAAATCTAAAACTATAAAAGAGAATTGTAACTTTGAGGGATTCGTTGATTTCATTTTAGGCAGTAAATTCTTAGATAAGTATTGGTAATTTGGTTTGCATGTAAACAAAACACAAGTGAAGCTACTTAAGGTCTGGCGATGCAATATTATGTTATGTTCTATCCTATACAATTCTATCATATCACGTATTGTTTCCTTTCTTTTAGACAGATGAACAAGCCATGCTAGAAGATACACTGGTTGCACTATTTGATTTGGAAAAAGTTTCTTTTTACTTTAAGCCATCAGAAGAGGAACCACTGGTTGCAAGTAAGTAGTTAAAGGGTTCATAGTTGTTTCATAGAATTTTTTTGGCATCAAACAACGTATGGCATAACTTTGATATTAATATATTTGATATATGGCTCAAATTGTTTTATAAAAATATTGTATTGGGGGCAAAATAGCAATAACCAACTGTGGAAGTGATAGAAACTATATGTAATTTAAACCCACAGAGAACTCAAAACTTTTATTTCTTATCTATTAGTTTGGCCACCAAACTTCTCTTGAGTGTGAGCATCAAACTTTTGCGCTAGTCAAGATTTCCTCTTTTTTTTTTCCTGTTACTATGATAAAATATATAAATGATTTACCATTTAACCAATTTTCAGTGTATAATTCAGTGACATGAAGCACCTCCACAATGTTGTACAACTATTTCCACCACCCATCTCCAGAACTTTTTCATCCTACTGGACAGAAACGCCATACTCATTACAGAATAACTTCCCATTCTTTCTCCTCCTCATAGTAACCTCTTCTACCTCTATTCTACCTTCTATCTCTCTGCAGGTGCCTAGAGTACTTTACATAAGTGGGATCATAGAGTATTTGTCCTTTCTGCTGCTTTTTTCATATCAATTTTTTGAATAAAAGGACTGTCCTAATATTTCTGGCTATAGTGGATAAACTCAATGGCCTCCAAGACTTTCATGCAAATATATAACCATTAGATAGCAAAACTGACTGAATTGAGTTTTTTCCTTCCTTATTTCAGCTGATCCTGTAGCAAAGGTCTTAGCAGGCAATGAATACAAGTATTTAGGGCCAAGAAGAAAGAGAAGAAACCTAAGTTATGTTCACGGTGTAAACTTAGATCTAAACCAATCAAGAAAGACATTAATTATTTGATTTGGCCATAATGGATAAAATTAATAATTCAAAAGGTGTAAACGTATAGTCTACATTTTTCCTAGTTTAACAATGAAAATTGGCAGTCATTACACCTGAATGTCAAATTTTAACGTGTATAAATACAATTATATTAACTGTCTTGATTCATCTTGTACGGTTCCCAAGATGATGAACCTTTTCCCGTCTTGTTTGCTGTCGTATCTCCAGCACCCAAGAGAGCGCCTGAAATGAAAAAGGCAATATTTTTTTTAAGGAAATGAATGAACAAATATTAATTAAGTGGCAGTCAGTAGGCAAAACAGTTCTAAAAATAGAAGGAAAACCAGGTATAAAGAATAAAGGAGAGAATTTCAACAGAACATAGTTGTAACTAATGTTGGGAAGAAGTTACTTTAAGTTACTTGAAGGATTGAAAAGTATCCCTTCAATTTTGCAGTTTGCCATTGTTAAGCCTCACAAATGAAGTATTTTAAAAGCATACATTCAGAGAAATAGCAATATCTAGGCTTTAATCTCTATATCTTTGCTGCAAGTTATCATCATGTAGCTACCATTTCAGCGTTGTCATGAATAGGTTTAAAATGTATCTATCAACCCAAGAAATCTAGCAGTTTGTTACTTTTCTGTTTCTTGTTTTTTCTTAAGGGTGAGGGTCCTATATATTACATAAGGTACAAGATGTGAGTCTGCAGGGCTGGGAAAGGTTCCTATTTTTTTTCATATTTCTAAAGTGCAGAATGATAAATAGGGACGCAATAAATATTCATTTAAATCATTAAATAGTCATTTACTCTGATTTAAGAACGCTAAGCATTCGCTCATTCATCAGAAATTTCTTAAATGCCAACTAATGGCCAACCACTAATCTAGGTGTTGGATACAGTAGAGTACTAAGCAAACATATCCCTTTGGAGCTGGTATCCAAGTTCGGAGAGATAAATAATAAGCAACATAAATAGCTTAATGGGATCATAAGCCAGAAGACAATAATATGAATGTCTGAGAGGAAATAGAAGAGAACAAAGGATGACAATGCAGGGGCAAGTGGGAGATTGCAAATATTTAACAAGCTAGGAACGCCTTACTAACAAGGAGAGCAAAGACCTGAAGGGGTGGGGAGGTGTTTGGAAGAAGGGTGTTCCAAACTCGGAGGGGGGAACATGTGTGGCGCGTGCTCTCAGGGTAGCAGGGCAACCTGTGCGATGGGGAGGCATGGGTGAGGAGAAAGAGCAGGGGATGAGAACAGAGAGGAGGCCAGACAGTTGAAAGAACTTCGTCTTTCTAATTAAGCCACGGAGCAGACGAATGACCTGATCTGGCTTACATACTGAAGAGTGCCTCTGACTGCTGTGTTGACTAGAGCACTAATGGGGTCAAGGACAGAAGCAGAGCAGCCAGTTAGGAAGCTACTTCAGTGACCCAGGTTGAAAGATGACAGTGACTTGACCTTGAGGGTAGCTGTGGGGATGGTGAGAGTTCATTCTGAATGTTTTAAATTATGAAGGTAGAGAGAGCAGAATTTTGTTAGAGTTTCATCTTCACTGACAAATGAGAGAGAATGAGAACATGAAATACAATGTTAAGGATTTAGGTTATATTCAAGGACGAACTTGGTAAAGGGGATTAATTGATAAGGATAATATTATTTAAACAAGTTTTATGGGTCTTCTGTGGACATGTATAAAATAGAACATATTTTCATTTACTTTAATAATGTAGGCATAATTTTGCCAAAGGCAGAGAAACTTTATTTTCACAATATAGCCTGTTTTTTCTTTTACATTTTGATCGAGGAGTCATAAGCTCACAGGAATTCTATTTTCCATTGTGCAAACGGAATGACATTACTGGTGAATGGTCTGTTGAACAAGCAGGCAAGGGATCCGTGTTATAAGCTCGATAAAATATTTACTTATTCCAAAGCTAACATGAGAGATTTAACTTCAATACATTGAAAAATATAATGAACATTAAAGTTTAAATAATTAAGACCCTATAATTAATATTAGTATGTAAATGCACATGTATCTATGACTGACATAAAAATTCATATATATTTTTAAGTATTTCTCTGAAGGATGACCTCAACTTCTGTGAAAACAGATCCCTACTGAAAGGTCACTTCCAATGCTACTCTATTAGATATTCCAAGCAAGTTACTAACAGCCACGACAGGAGTATAGTTATGCTTTTAAGTTGATTCAGGAAAGAAGAGAATTTTTCAATACCCAAGTGTCATCACATCCTATTTAAGTGGCGGAAGGAAACTAGAGCTTTATTATTAATTGCATGTGATTTGATCTTTCTGTAAGCTTAGAACCAGGGAAGTCAGATGAGACAAATTAATTTGCATCACTGTAGTGAAGAATCCTTTGGCTGTGTGTCTTTGAGGGAAGGACCGAGGAGAGGAGGTATGGAGATATAAAGAGAACACTGGTTTTGAAGATAAGAAACTCGAGTTCCAACCCTGTGCCCCTGTCATCCACAAACATGAGGGTACTAGCTTTCCCTGACTCGTGGGGCTTAAATAAGATAATGTATTCCAGAGTCTCTAGCATTATGTGAGGTTCGTAGTAGTATGCAGTAAATACTTGAATCCGTCCTCCTTACTTTATTACTCTGTGTTATTTTTCAAAAGCTGTGTTTAGCATTTCTCATAGTCATATTTTTACATTAAAGAATAATGAGATTCTCAAGGAATGTGGCATGCCAAGCAAGTAGAACTCAAATGTCTGGATTTAAGACATTTTATTTTCTGTGAAGAAATAGATATTAAGTACATACACCATACCAAATGCTGAACCAAATTCTGGAGATAATAGTGACTAAATAAAGACCCTGCTGTTGCAACTTAGAAACTAGTGGAGACACAAAGTGGGCCATGTAACCCATTACTGTATAGGGAAAGTATGAGATCCTTCCTATGCCATATTAGGTGCTTACTGAAGGACAAATAAGTGAACTAAATGATTAGGTTGTATAAAACTAAATAATTTTTGTAGAAAATCTTCATGTTTTTGGAGAATAATATGATAGCAGATCTTCCCCCGCTTTATGGTGATACAGGTAATTTTACTATAATGACTAGGGGAGTTAATATTTTTGAGCTTCCACTCTTTTCTTATGAGTTAGGCATTGTGCCTGAAACTGCAGATGCCATGGTGAATAGGACAGGCATGTCCATATCTTCAGGAAGTTCACAACCTACTTGGGAGAAAACAAATGAGGAATCAATGACAAAGATGATTAGGACCATGCTAAATCCTATGCAGGAAATAAGCAATGCATAATGAATGAGGGTAAGGTGGTAGCCTTTTAAGGGGTCGACAAGGAAGGGCTCTCACCAGAAGTAGCTTTTTTTTTTAATTAATTTAATTTTATTTTTTCAGTGTTCCAAGATTCATTATTCATGCACCACACCTAGTGCTCCATGCAATACATACCCTCCTCAATACCCACCACCAGGCTCAACCAACCCCCTAACCCCCTCACTTCTTAGAGACTTATTTTCAAACTCATGGGCCCATTCTGTGATGGAGGGCCATGCTTGCAGGGATAGGATGCCGCTGTTGAAACTCCTCTCCAGAATGAATCTGTAGGGTGGAACCGGAAACCTTTTCCTCGTGCAATAATGTTTTTGAAGCCTTTAATCATTACACAGTCCTAATCATCGAGTTTGTTTTTCATAGCAGATGAATTTCCACAAATAAAAGGCAGCAATTTTCAGCTCCAGGTTATTGTGTACTTTTATAAGCATACCAATTACTTTGAGAGAACTTCTTCATTCTTTCACTCTTAGATTTAACTTCATTTTAAATTTAATATGCATGATAATGTTTGGTCATTTTCAGATCCTTAGGTCCTGGTAGAGCATCTTTATTTGTTCTTTGTTAGTTCTACAATATGGAACTCCAACTGCTGCATTATTATTTTCCTTTCAAAAACATTATCATTTGATAACAGAGATTGGCCACTTTGATGTCAAAAAGTAAAGGAATAGAATTTTAAAAATTGAAATATAAATGAAAGATATTGCATGAAAAAGGGAACTAAAAGATACAAATAATTATGTACACATTGGGATTTTCTTCAGTGTCTATATCCTTTATCTTTATTATAGAACCAGGGGAAAAAAAGATTTTCCCAATCATTAAAATCCAGTTAATTTCCAACTCTTCAACTGAGAAATGTCTTCTCTTTCCTAAACCAAAATTCTTCATACCCCCCTTAAAAATTATAGAAACAAAAATAAAATAAACATTATTATAGGACGTAAAAGAGATTTGTAGATGTTAATACAATACTTCTGCTATTGATATACATAATTAGCTATATTTAATAAGAAACCTGGAATCTCTGTTCATTAATGGTATTTTAAACTTCTACAAATAATTTTATTTAAGAAGCAGGTTAGAACTAATAAATATCGAGTCAAGAACATGTATTAAATGTCTACTATATTTTGCCTTAATTTTTAACTGGTTAATATAACTATTCTAGATTTTTAGGAAAATTTGCATTCTTTTTTAAACGAACTGGAAATTATTTATCATGGATAAGTGACATAAAATGAAAAGTATTTGTGCTAGCACTGTGAAATCTCCTGTAGCATTGTAGCTTTTCAGGTTGGTTATTTTGGGGGAGTTTGGGGTTTTTTTATTTTTTATTTTGGGGTAATTAAATTTAGGATCTTTGTGAAAACAAAGAATTTGGACAGATAATTTCTAATGACTATAGGGCATCAACAGAGGTAATGCACTTTTGATCTGGTGCTTGGAGAATGGAACTTGCAAAACCCATGCTTATTTGATAATTTGATAATGGTTGCTATGTACCCAATTTCTTGTACACTACTTAGGAATTGTACCCCAAGGACTCATTTTGACTAAAATATGAATGAGGCAGATGCCCTGGGAGATTCTGATTCCAATCCATGTGTAACTAAACTTCTCATTTAGTTAAGTGAGACATCTGGCATGTCAAAGTATAATGAAGTTTCCTATTGTGGAATTTTATATGCAGTACAGTAATAAATCTGTTGTTTTAGCTAATAAGAATCTGATTTAATACTCTGTCACTGAATAGCAAGTTTGCCTAACCTGAACTTGACAGACATGGGTACTTTTAATATATTAGTTTCTAGTGATTTTCAAGATTTTTTTTAAAAGTTAGCAAATATATTGTATAACGTATCCCGATTTTTGGAAGTAATGTAACATTAAATGTCATTTTAGATGTTCCTCTTACATATCAAGTGGAGGGAAGCCGGCAGGCTCTGAAAGTTTACTTCTACATTGATAGTTATCATTTTGAACAACTGCCTCAACGTTTGAAAAATGGAGGAGGGTTTAAAATTCATCCCGTTCTTTTTGCTCAAGGTAAACTGTTTTCTTTTTTTATACATGTACTTACATTATTTTATCTCTATTGATTTTTTAAAAATACATGTAATTGTTACCATCGTGGGGATCTTTTTCCATTAATACAAAAGTTCCTTCATAGTATCTAGGTAATATATTTACTTCTGGGAATGTTTATTAAGGAAAGAATAAGATATGGTTTAAATGTTTATCAAGTAAGACTGTAACAGTATTTATAATGGGGAAACATGACATGAGTGGTTAAAATAGTAAAAAAATTAATTTGGCTTGAATAAATTATGAGAGAATCATTAAAATTATATGGTTAAAGATATTTTATGAGATAGGAAAAAATTTGGCAATATACACATGCAGGTTACAAAAAAGAATTTGTTATAGATAATGGAAGCCATTATCTTAAATATACTTAATATACATAAAGTGTTTTTGGTATCATTGGGTTTAAGATTAAATTGATGATTTTTTAATTCTTTGAGTTTTCCTGTATTATGCCATTTCTGGTTAGTAAAAATAGATTCCTTTTGTAAATAAAAAAATTTTGTTTTGGCAAATGAACAATGAGTTTTAATGCATTAGAAGAAATTGAGTTTAACATGGGTAGGAAGATTCTTGTGGTGAACAGGTTTCCAGGGGAAGGTCCTGGATCTTTTTTATTTCTGGGGTCACAGTGCAGCCTCAAACTGCAGATCGAACGTCCAGATTATTCTAGTGTAGTTACTTCTGGTCTATGATTTCTTTTTTTTTTTTTTTTAACTCATACTGTGGTCACAAGATTATATCAATTTATCTGAGCAATTCCACAGAGCATTTCATATTTTCTTCTGTGGAGTTTTCAAGAATTGCATTGGTTTTGCTGTGGAATTTTTATATTCTAATAAAAAAATGAGAACAGTAGAGGAATAAAATCAATCTCTGTAACTGAGGAACAGGCATATGAAATCAAAATCCGCTGCCAAGTGAAAATTCTTGTACCATATGCATATTATTATAATTCTAAAAGATAATTTCCCTTCCTTCTATTGCCATGGTTTAAAAACAATGACTACCTCAGATACTTGTAAGAATACATTTCAGCAGAAGAAAATGTTAGATACAGAGAAGATCTTAGGAGTTACTAGAAGTTATTTTCATTTTTCTTTGGAAGACTCTGGTAGGGTCCATATAGGTAATAGAAGATTCTGTAAAGGAATGAAAAAAAGGAAAAAAGGAAACAGCAAAAATAGACCTTTGGCGCTGTTAGGAGAACAGTTTAGCCTAAAATATGTTAAAAGCCATCATACAGATAGATAGTTTTAGAAGACCGAGAAGGATGCTGGTCTGGAATGGTAACTTTTATAGGGTTTAACCAGTTTACAATTATTAAAAATACTTCACTTCCTTTCCTTTATTCCCCTTTTTAAAAATTCTGTCTTTGAAATCATAACTGAGATGACAGATGGCATTCTGCATCTTTTCCAAAAAAATTATTACATTTGTGACACATCAGCCATAAATAGCTGAATATTCATACCCAGCAGCAAATGTTCATAGGAAAAGGAAGAGTATTTTCCAAGTATCCTCTATGTTATGATTGTGGCTAAAGCTAATTAAAAAAAAAAAAATCCCTAACTGTATATTATTTTAGTGAATACAATATTGCTTTATCAAATGTAAAGAAAAACTGTAGCTAACATTAGGTTTTAATAGTCCCACAGCAATAAAATGTGAAAAAGCCACAAGCGGAAAGACTTCCGCACTAAGAGGGATAGACGATGGGAAAACAGCTTGTCTCATCAGCACGGTGGCAGTGATAAGGCTGCTTCCGTAGAGGGGTTGCGGAAGTTCCTCTGCACTCACCAGACTCCCATGAGGATTCATTACTCATTCTTACTATTCATGAGATTGAGAGAAGCCCAAGAAAGTCGGCCTTAGCTGGAGTAGAGATTACCATCTGGCAATCGAACGTGGTGGGAAATGAAGAGTCTCCAAATGGTGTCTATTCCGGACATGAACGTTTACCCAAAGGGTTTCAGTTTTAGGTGTACATATGTACATGGGTCTTTACTGGCAAGCTTAAAAAGAAAAAAATAGAAATGAGATGAACTTGAAAGCCTCCTGGGGAAATTATGTACGTCAGCCCTTATAAAGTTCTTGGGCCATGTACTTAGAACAGGAAGCAATATACTGCTTTCTTCCCATTTTTCTTGCCTAAATGGACCCGTCTGCATAGGAGGGTGCAGGAACTGGGGGGCAGGGAGGGAGAGCAGGGGCCGCGCCCACAAAAATGGCACCAGCTGTGAGATCAGGAATCCCAGTGCCAGAGGCAAGTAGGTTTCACTTTAGAGAAGGGCCAGACCTACAGGGGAACCAGAATCTAGGCTACAGATCAACAAGGTGAAGATCACAGAAGCAGCCAGACAGGAAAGTCAGCACAGGGCATAACCAAAATGCTAGAACATGAAGATCAGATGAAAGCAGTCCCTGTACATGCTTGCTCCAGGTCGGGGAATTAACCTTGTTGGGATCCCCAAGCCCTTGGTGAGATAAAGCCAAGTCAGTATAAACTGTGAAAATGGAAGCAAGGAGGATAGATATTCAGGGTCACTTCCTCTACCCACTCCCCATGGGCTTGTTTTCAGGCTGTCAGTGGTTCTCAATACTGGGCTGCACATTAATCACCTCGGGGAGGTCTTAGGAAATACCCATGCTTGGTCCCAAACCAAAGTGATTAAGTCAGAATCTCTGGGACATAAGGCCCAGATACCAGTGTATTCTAGAAGTTTTGCAGATGACTCTAAGGTCCACCAGGGTGAGAAAGCACCGGTCAATGTGGATTAGGAAACACTGTGCAATTATCCAGTTAATCTTTGCTTAATTTGATTAATCCATTTCACAAGACCTTGGCACCTGTAGATTTGGAGCGGCCAGGGCCAGGGGGCTGGGCGTTTTCACTTCTGCCCCCTTAGGTCATTAGGTTGAGGGCTGCCCCTAGGAGATGTGATTTGGGTGGGACAGTTTTCTTCAACAAAGACTGAAGATGCCCTAAAGTGCTGACAGTTGAGGGATTTCTTCTGGGAATCGCAACAGCTAGACAATAAGCCCATCCTTTCTGGAAGGAGATCCAAATGGGCAACCTACCATGGTCCACACCTTATAACCTTAGATCCATTCAAGTCAAGACTTGAAGTGTCTCCTTCATGACTCTGATGGGTTCCCTTCCTGGGGAGATCATGTAGAGGAAGCACAGTAAGGGGACAAGCCTTAGCCTGTGCTGCTACAGCTCATCTTGGGACTGCAACAGATGCTTGTCTTCCCTCTTCTATATTAGTTGTAGATCAGCCTTGCTCTTAGCCTGAACCTTCTGGTCTCAGTGGCATGACTAAGACCAGATCCCCCTGTTTATTCTGCCCTTCTCAGGATAGGGTTGCTACATTAGTTCATTTACCATCGAATCTGGATAAGGAAGTACCAAGAGGGACCTGCACGGATTCACTGCATGCCATATGTGTTCCTTCCTGCCCTCATTATGTAACAATAGCCCTACTTCCTTATGTTCAGGGTCCCCTAGCCTTGCAACGAAGGTGATTGCTCTCCCAAGGTGCCTTGGCACAAGGGCCTCCCCAGTGCCCCGGTGGCAGCCATAGCTTACGTTCAGAGGGATCCGTGCCTTGTCTCCTAGGGAAAAAGTGTGCCTCTTTGGAGATCAGGAACTTTTCAGCCCATGGAGCCAGAATTTCAGGTATGGGAAGCACACATCCCCAAGTGAGGCACTGGGACTGATATTGTATTAGTTTCTTAGAGCTGCCATAACAAACTACCACAAAACTAGGTGGCTTCAAACAACAGAAATATATCCTGTCATCGTTCTGGAGGCTAGAAATCTGAAATCAAGATGCCCAAAGGCCATATGCTTCCTTGGAAGGCGCTAAGGAGGAATCCTTCCTTACCTTCTAGCTTCTGGTGCTTTCCAACAGTCCTTGGCATTCCTTGGCTTGTGATGGTATAATTATAGTCTCTGCTTCTGTCTTCACATGACCTTCCTCCCTCTGTGTATCTGTCTCTGTATCTCTGTCCAAATTTCCTTCTCCTTAGAAGAACACAAGTCATTGGATTTGGGCCCACCCTAATCCAGTGTGACCTCATTTTAAGTTGATGTCTCTGCAAAGACCTTGTATAAAACTTAGGTCACATTTGCATCCACCAAGGGTTAGGACGTTTGTCATATCTTTTTGGAGGACACAATTCAGCCCTCAACAGATGGTAAGCAGATCCCTTTCTAGTTCCTTGGTTCTGGACCCATGTATTCTACCCATTAGGAATGTGGCATCAGTAAAGGTCTTTGATCTTAGTTGCACTGTGTCCTGGAATATGGCATCCCTTCTTTCTAAAGTATTGTTAAACACCTGTTCCCTGGATCTTTTATGGTGGTTTGTCTTACACTAACTAGGGCATGCAATGCGGGTCCTTTCTCCACCAACACACGCTTCTGTATAGTTGTTTTTCAGCCCTTATGAAAAAAGCTGGCATCACAAACAATAAGTCCTAATTCTTGCCTTTTTATGAGCTGTCTTCTTATTCTCAGAGAATAATTAAAATCGACCAGAAACTTGAGCATTTTCTCTTCTATTATTTTTTTAAGTTTTTTAAAAATTCCAGTATAGAGCATTTTCTCTTTTAAACAAAAGGGAACGTTTTGTGATAAACATTGTCATTTTCTAAGGTTCCTTCATTCGAGTATTTATTTTTTATTTCGAGTTTTTGCAAAACTCTAGGTTCTTTAAAAGATGAATCCCATACTTTTCCCTTGGGGTTTTATACACTATTTGAAATTGAAGCATTAAATAGCTTTTTAAAAAAGAAGGAACAGTTCCCAGAATTGAGATTTCCTAAATGTTAGAGTCAGTCTACAAACACGTGAACTCACCCCTTTTCAAAAGGCAGCACAACCTTTCCCACATACTGGTCATGTTGGGGTTGTTAAAACTTGCTTTCCTCACAGAAGTTGTGATCCCGTTCTGCATTCTGACCAACAGTGACCAGTGCAGAAGTCTTGTTTTATTTAACCATTAAAGTGTCGTCAAGCAATCAGGAAAGAGTGTTTGTTGATTGAAACTCTTCTTAAAATTATTCTTCAGAAATTCCATATTTTTTCTGACCAATTCCTTTCTTGGAAAAACCTTGAAATGGTATTTTGAGTAAGAGGAAATGCAGCTCATTTTCAGTCTCAGAATAATTTAATCTTATTCTTCTCTAATATTCATTGTTTTTCTTTTTTGCTGACAACCTAAGTTTGTTGGGATGATTTGCTTCCTCAAATTCAAGCAAACAAAGAAATTTGTTGTGTTTTCAGTATTACTTTTAATTAAATGTTATTAAATATTTATGCAACCAAGAATGTCAATACTTTTTTTTTTTTAAGAAACACACTATTATCTGAATGAGAATTAAGGAAACTAGACACGAAAATGCTGAGAGCCAAACTTGGAAATTTGGGCATTATTATATATTTAACCTACTTTTGCTGAGTATAGATGCTGAATTTGGTGAAATATTATCCCATTTTCTTGTAGTTATAATGGTAAATAACCAAGCTATTCATCTAAAATCAGGAATGTTGTTCTCTTTCCTCTTCTTTGCCACCCAGTTTACTTTTAAATACAGAACTCATCTTTTATGTTGTCATTGTTCATTTCTTCACAACCTAGCACATGCACCATAACATTTTGCTGATTGTTAGACCTTTTCCCCATTTAAAAAAATTTCTATGTAATTTGTATTTTAACTGTTGTTAATTTGGAAATATTGTAAAGGAATGTCATAAAAATGTCTGTTTTATACGGCGACAAGCTTTTAGAGCAGAGCTGGACCTTCTGGCCAAAACTGAGTCAACAAGACTTTTATAAAAATTAGACCCCAGGTGTTTTCATGTCTGTTCCCAACCCCCCTCTCCCTCCTCCCCTGATTTTCCTGTAGCTCCTTCCTGGTGTTCTTCCAATCTTTATGATTTTAAATCACAAATTTGCATGGACCCCCCTCTTTAGTTCCTGAAACTTCCTGTTTGGCTAAGCAACACTTATGCGTAATCTTTATCTCCCGGAAATTGAATTAGATAATGCCTGTAGGGCATTGGGCATGTTGCCTACTGTATAAAACACATCCAATAAATGGAAAGAATAGTTATAGGTCTCTTAATGCTGTTATTTGATTTAATTATTTCCTAAGAATCATAATTAGTAGGTACTCTTGTTTTGCATTTCACAAATGAGGAACCTGAGGCCCTTGGATTTTAATTAACATGCCTAAGGAGTGGAAGTGGTGGTTTTACTCCAATGCAAGGACTTTCATTATTAGCTTTGCAACTAGTAAGAGGAATTCACATTGAAGGATGACTATTGATAGACTGAATCCTCTGAATATTTGCCTCTCAAAATAATATCTCATTAATGGAAGTGAATGTGGCATTTATTTGAGGATTGTTTTATCAGGAAGACTTCCTTTTATTTCTTGTATGTATTCAGGACCAGAACTTGCTGAACCAGTTGCAAATATTCTAATTAATGCAGAAGTCATAAAGAATAAACAAACAATCCTTGAGACAAGCCCACAAATTTGATATCATATACTGAAGTAAATGTAGTAAGCATCTCTCTAATTTTCCACACATGGTTTTCTCAATATAAGCCAAGACCATTTTTTTCTTTCAAATTGAGCAATCCTCTAAAAGGTTGTTTGTTTCTTCAGTGCTCTAGAAATCATACTAGTTAAGAAAACAGCACAACAAATATTAGTAATGAGCTTGTGATAAGCACTGGGAGCTTATATGTAAGTGATGAATCACTAAATTCTACTCCTGAAACCAATATTACACTATATGTTAACTAACTGGAATTAAATAAAAACTGGAAATAATAAAAAAAATTAGCAATGGCTTTTCTATTTTTGCCCCTAAAATGGTGATGTTTCTGTAAATTTGAAGAAACTTATTAGTTTAGAAGCTATTGCATTTAGTAGTTTGATAATTTTTTTTATCAATTTTGAAATAATCTGCTGAAAATTGAGCCTTATTAGTGGCACTAATTTCAAGGGGAAGTAATTTACATTTCCAAACAGGCTCCATTGCCATTCCTGTTCCTGGCAACCTCTCCATAAGAGATCTTGTATTTCTAGGCATTTCCATCTAATTCATTTCCTCTCCAAAAGGTTAAAATTACCATCACATAAAGTTTAAAGGAAAAAGAAATATTTGACTAAAAATGTTAGTTAAAAAGGAAATCCATTTCAATCAAAATATGTTTAAAATTAATGCGAAGTTATATATATGTTTACACTTACTTATTTATAACTAAATTAAGAATTGTAATAAGGGTAGTATTCTAAGATTATCTATACTTCAAATTTATTACACTCATATTTCATAATTTAAGCTACAAGGGAATGTGAGTATACATGGAAAGCAGCAATTTCAATTTTTTTACTTTTATGTATGTTGATACACGGTCCTTCATCCCATACATATGTATGTATATATGTAATATATGTACATATATATGTGTATATATACATTAAAAATAGAAGACAGCTTAAATTAGAAATTACCTTTGCCTACTTAGATATAATCACCAAATGTTTGATATTTATTTTGAGAACAGAGGAATGATTTTCATTTATTTCTGGACTGGTGAGAGATAGTTTCTTACATGTGTGGTCATATTCAGTGATTTAAATACATTTATTAATAATCAATAAGATTACACTAAATGTGGAGAAATTGAGTTATGAAATCACACGAAAAAGAACATATTTATTTGTTTACACAGCACTGGAGAGCATGGAAGGATATTATTATAGAGACAATGTTTCAGTGGAAGAATTTCAAGCCCAGATAAATGCAGCCTCATTGGAAAAAGTCAAACAATACAACCAGAAACTCAGGTATGTATTTGTTCAATTTTTTAAAAAAGTAGGCTTTTATATTTTGGCAGGAGCAGATGAATTGTGTTTTTGACATACTCATTATCAAATGATGGATGATGATATTCTTTTTGATAGAAAGCCTTTATATTTAGGGTTTAATATTTCAAATATTCTAATGAGTACACATTTTAAAAATAAAATAGAAAAAAATGTTTGGAAAATTTTCAAATTTTCAATTGTCTTAATTGCTGAAGAAGATAAAAAATTAAATATTTATTACACCATTTCCAGGGGAGGAGAAAGCATGGATATTTTATAGGTTGTCCCCTAGGAGGTTACAGTGGATTAAGGGTAAATAAAATAGGTTCCTTTATGTACCATTAAACATCTGGCACCCTGACACAGAGAATATGGTTAATACAGAAGATATAATACAGCATGTATTTGGTATTGGAAAAAAATCTACTTTCAAATACAGATATTAATGTTTGGATTTTGCTGTTTTTCCTCTCTAAAGGTAGTGTACTGGCAGAATGACCCATGGCAGGGAAAATTAACCACAGTAAGTGGAAAGGGAAATGTGTTATAATTCAGAGTTTTAATTTTGACAAATTATTAGCGTTTATGTCTCCCTCCTACCTTATGAATTATTCTGCAAACAGGTCATCTTTTTAAATTACTTTTACAGATTATAGCTTTTATTTTTAAAAGAAAAATGTTCTCATTCTACCTTAAGCCTTAATAATTCAAAATTACTATTGTGACATTTTTCAGTTTTGTCCACAGTATGGCTAAACTCTGAATATAAATTAATTCCTAAAATTCCTATATATGGGGAGGGGCTGGTTCTCATAGTTATAACCAATAGGTAGGCTTTCTTTCACTGCAAATGCTTTGTCTTTCTTCCCCTCACACAAACCTGTCCCTTTTCCTTCATGCTTTATTCTGTTCCATCATTTTATCACTTGTGAAGTTCTCAGGCTCAAAGCCCCCAATATCTTTTTGATTGCCCCTTTTCTCTTCCTCCTAAAATGTCGGTTGGAGATCCTGATGGATCTGACTAAAATGTCTCTTGGACTGCACCCATTTTATTACCTTGTCCAGATCACTATTTCTCAAGGGTAGATAATGTACTGACTCCTTTCATAGGGCAAAACAAAAAAGTTAATCTTGAATTCATAGTGTGTCCACTGACTAAGAAACACTGACTAAAGAAGCTTAAGCCCAGTCTTGTGAAAATCTTCAATTAAAACCATCATCACAAGAGACAAGTTTGGCTTTTGTAAGTGATCCAATACATTCTTAGGTTATCTTTGAAATAAAGACACAAAATTAAAATACTTGTATAGAACATGTGGGCCCTGAGAACACATCCCCAGAGTCCAGTTTGACCATTGGTCTAAATGGTCAAAAAAAGTCTAGACCATTGCCGTCACATCCTAACCATCTCCTATCGGTACCACCCAGTGTTGTTTTAATCTACTCAGGATTTTGCTTCCAGATAATAATTTAAATCATATCTTACTATGTCACTCTCTGGCTCAAAGGATATGGTGATTTCTTATTATGCCAAAAAGGAGTCAAAACCTTCTTAGCATGGCAGTCAGGATTTTTCATGACTTGGGGCGCCTGGCTGGCTCAGTCTGTTAAGCCTCGGACTTTGGATTTTAGTTCAGGTCATGATTTCAGGGTTCTGGGTTGGAGCCCCCTACCCCCTCCCCCGCCCACCCCTCGTCACTCAGTGGAGAGTCTGCTTTCTCCCACTCCCTCTGCCCCACCCCACCCCCCATGCTCTCATGTGGGCACCCACGTTCTCTCTGAAATAAATGAATGGAACTTAAAAAAAAGAAAAAAAGATCTTTCATGACTTGGCCTGAGATTTCTTTTCTCCACCTATGCCCCAGCCATGCTGTACTCTCATTTCTAGTCATGAACCATAGTTTCCTTCTCCCATGACTTTTCACTGTCCACCTAGCACCTGTGTCCTCTCTCTCCAGCGGTTTATAAAACTACTATTCATATGATTCGGTGTCCAGCATAGTCTTCTTCATAAAATATTTTTCTTTTCTTATTGGGCTGGGATGAGATATGAGAACCAGCACCTCCTCATATCAGGAATTTTAGGAATTAATTCATCTTCAGAATTTACCTATATTGCGGACAAACCAAAAAATGTCACAGTAGTACTTTCGAATTATTAAGGCTTAAGGTAGAACAAGAACATTTTTCTTTTAAAAATAAAAGCTATAATCTGTAAGTAATTTAAAAATAATCCATTAGATTTTCTAGAAGTCCCCTAGAAGATTCTGAGGTATGGCTAGAATTGCAAATCAATGCCCTAGATCCTGGAGTTCTCCAAGGATGATCCCCAGACTAGCAGGTCAATGCCATCTGCAAACTTGTTAAAAAAAAAAACAACTATGGGGTGAGTCCAGCAATCTGTATTATAACAAGCCTTCCAGGTGGTTCTCATGCACACTGAAATTTCAGAACCGCTGCATGAGGCTAAATCAATGTCCAATCACTCTGCCAGTCTCTCATTTTACTTCATTTATGGCTAGTACAGAATTCAGCTTTTCTCCCTGATGATGGAGTTATGTGTACAGATTTCTCATCTTCTTTATTCTATGATAAGCTCCTTCAGATGAGGGATACTTAAAAAAGAAAAAGACGAGGGATACTTTTGTCCTGATGTTTCCTGTGGTGTCTATCAAAGTATTTTGCATAAGATGTTCTCCAAAATGTATGTTTAGTTGTGTCAAATTATTTAGGTTTAACAGAAATGGGAATGTAGCCTAGCATTCAGACCCTTCTGGATATTTTTCAAACAGAAATATAATAGATACTCATATATAACAGAGACCTGAAAACATGTTCAAGATTCTTTATTAAGAAAAAACAGCTTGGGAATGCCTGGGTGGCTAAGTTGGTTAAGCGGCTGCCTTTGGCTCAGGTCATGATCCCAGAGCCCTGGGATGGAGTCCCACATCGGGCTCCTTGCTCGGCAGGGAGCCTGCTTCTCCCTCTGCCTCTGCCTGCCACTCTGCCTGCTTGTGCTCTCTCGTTCTCTCTCTGACAAATAAATAAATAAAATCTTTAAAAAGAAAAAAGAAAAAACCAGCATGTATACTAATGCATGATATCTTCTTCACATAAGAAAACATTTTAATGTATCTTTTCTGTAGAAAATATTTTGAAAAGCAGATAAACCTCTCAGTAAAAATTAGTACCCTTGTCAGTAATTAGCTGCTTTATATCCTACTTGTTGCATATTTAATTTCCTTTACACAGGAAGACAATTATTTTCCTCTTTACTTCCAGTAATGCCTTCTCTTCCTGCTTGCTTCTTGAGTCAGGGTGTTAATTTCCTCCTTAATTTTTTCTGTTACTTTGTAACCACGAACACTCTGAAACTGCTTTTAGGCAATCTGTTCTTGGTTGGGGGGCCACAGGCCAATGGTGACCATTTCGTCAAAGGGGCTTTTACTGTCGTTATAGAAAAATAGCCCTCGGGTGCCTCTAGCTCTTGTAGCCCAGAGTTTTGTTTTGTTTTGTTTTGTTTCCCAAATTTGTTTATTTTAATTTTTTAGTGTTACAAGATTGATTGTTCATGCACCACACCCAGTGCTCCATGCAGTACGTGCCCCTCTCGATACCCACCACCAGGCTCACCCCCCCGCCCCCTCCCCTCCAAAACCCTCAGTTTGTTGCTCAGAGTCCACAGTCTCTCCTGGTTCAACACCCCCTCCGATTTCCCCCCATTCGCCCTTCCCTTCCTTCTCACGATGCCCTCCATGATTTTCTTTATACTCCCAGAGTTTTTTTTAACACTTTCACAGAAAACCTTTTCATCCTGGATGTTAATTTCTTTATTTGCTAATTAAACCTCAGAAAAGGCCTTCTTAACCCTTTAGCCTTATAAGAGACCAAAAAACATAAATAAATGAACTAGTGTTTTATTAGAAAACATTCTTTAGATTGCAAATTTCAGAAACCAAATTCAAACTGGCATAAACAAAATAATGTGTCAGCATATATAACAGGTATATCGGGGATGTGGCTGCATGAGGCACAGTTGGATCCAAGGATATGGTCGTCAAGAATTCCTTTCTTTCTCTGTCTCTAGGTACTTCTTTCCTCTGTGTGGGCTTCATTTTCAGGCAAGGTTGTTTCACATCTGAGTAAAGATGGTCAGTGAAGACCAGTGTTGCATTCCAAGAGAAGGTGTCTACCCCCATAACCCCTCCTGGAGAATTCCAGCAAAAGACCTGATCTGGACCTTTATCCAGACGTGGATAAAGATAATCCGGCTCTGAATGCCCAGGCTGCCCTCTCCTAAGCTCGGGAACACCAGCCTGCCTCCGCCTCGGAGCTTCCCTTGGGCTCTCGGCCAGCCCCTCAGCCCCCAGGACCCCATCCAGAGCTCTGTGAGGGAGCTGCAGCAGGGCTCAAGGCAGCCCAGCGGCCGCCCCCTGCTACTGTGCCTCCAAATATAGATGTCTTGGCCTGTACACAGGAGGCCCTCCTGCAGAAGCTGACCTGGGCCTCAGCTGAGCTGCACTCTAGCACCTCAGTGACACCTGAGGAGCCATTCATTAGCCTGACCCAAGTCATGAGTCCATTCTTGGGTAGGCTTAACACCACAGAAGATCAGTGGGCTGTGACAAAAAGTGCAAAGTAAGGATACTGGACAAGAGGGAACAATGGATTCCATTCTAGTTATAGAGATTTCTCCAGAACAGCGAAGCATAGGTGGAAATAATTTGCTACTTAAAATCAAAGATGATGACAGTTATAATATCTATCAGTTTTTAAGAACATATGGACTCAGTCA
>CM052798.1:111672394-111706953 GCA_028533885.1 Nasua narica
TGTTCCAGTTTACTTCACCTACTTCATTCTCTTGAGATTGAAATAGTCATTATTTCTGTGCAAACCTCGAATGCAGCCCAGGTAATCAGCTTAGCGGAGTATCTCAGAGAACCACAGCTGATTAGAGTCCTAATAACTTGTTTGTGACAGTCACTTGCACAAGTATAATGGGTCTGGCTTTTAATTAAAGGAGAAAAAAAGACTTCCGTAGAAAAGGGGAAAATTATTTCGTGTTTTAAAAATGTCAATCTGTAAGATTAGATGTACATACCTATAACCATAAGACATATAGCTTGTGTGAAGAATATGGTCAAAATAATAGCTTCCTTGGGATGTCCTTCTATAGAGATTCTGAGGGATGCATTTGCCCTAAGGGAATATTCTCTGTCTTGTTTTCATGACTAATGGCAGCATCAGACTTATAAAGGATGGTGGAAATGAGGGAATACACTGGGAAGTCCAGAGGTTAAAAAAACAAAATCAGACTCCAATTATTATGTAGAATTCTGCATCGGGACAAAATTCATTGATTTCAGAATTGTGTGATACTTGCTTCACTTTATATTTCTCTAGTACAAAATCAAATTAAGCTTCATATTGATGAAAAGATTTCAGATGAGTTTCAGTAGTTAGGCAGCTTCTATAGGTGGTTAAGGGGTCATGTCTAACGCTGCCATTTGCATAACTGGTCAAAACTGTTGTTTGACATATGGTCCCTTAAACTCAGAAGACCCCTACCCCCATGCATGCCTATTGATGTGGGTATGTGCTTCCCATATATCCTATTTTTTCCAATGAGAAATTATTCTGCTAATTATACTGCAGGAGCACACACAAAAAAGAATATACTTCTCCAAGTGCCCCAATTCTACTATTTTTGCACTAAATAGTTACAGTTGCTACTCAAGAAGCTTTTGAAGTCTCAACACTATCCCTAAATCCAGTGACTTCCAGTGGGTCTTGTTTGGAGGATAGTTTTGTGTTGTAATTAAATATGTAACATTATTGAGGAGTACAATAGAAATTCTCAAAGTAATGTTTAGCCTCAATTTTCCAAATGTGGGGAAGTAAAAAACAAACCATCCCTTGTTAAAGTTCTATTTTCTACTTTATTGTTTCTCACTTAATCATCTACATCGTGTTAGCTTATGACAAATTGTTATGGCTGCAAATTCAGAGCTCTTCATCGCACTAGTGTTTCATGTGTTTTATTTGTGTCAAAATCTGAATGACCCCTCTGCACTAGTAAAAGGAAAGTTTGGGATCGCCCCCAAGAGAGAACAATGTAATGATTAGCTAGTAAGGAAAACAGCAGAGTCCTGACTGTGAACTAAGAGTCAGCAAATAAATCCACTCAGAAAACAGAGCTCAGAGCCATAAACCTCACGTGGTTCTGGTTTCCCACATCAGTTTCCCTGCGAGTTACTGCATCATACTTGTGGCCCAAAAGGGGTGATGTGATGCATGTCCCCAAGGGTTCAATTTAATGCATTTCAACCCTGGGGAAATTGCTTCCTTGTTCAGTACAATTTGAATCAACTAAATGAAGCATTAGCGCTCTGAAGGTTTTAAAAGGTAATTGGGAATTTCAAAAACCAAAAATTTTTTAAAAAGGTAATTGAGAATAAAATTGATGTTTTTGTCTGGAATCATGGTAAATGGCCAAATATGTAGAAGATCCTTGGGTTTTGAAAATCTTTAGTGTAATTTATTATAGAAATGTTGTGACTCATCTTAAAGAGAAGGATTAACATTTAAAAAAAAAAAAGGACTAATATACCTTGCTTCCAGATTTGAAGTCTTACAAAGTGAACTAAATATAGTGTAATAGACATGAGTTAATAAATGGTCAGAATACAATATGTCGCATTTAAAGTAATTTAGGAAAATAAAGTTGTCTCTCCAGTAAGACTTCATTGACAGCCAGGTTTGGTTGCTGATCTTTTGTGCCCTGCCATCTGGAAATAGGACTGGCCAACAGGAGGCTGTTTCCTGACCTGACATGCTTTCCCTGACCTTTCACTCACAGTTGACATATAAAATAATATTGATAGCTGAGGTCTAGGATCAGTTGGGACCACCATATGAAATAAAAATCACAGAGAAGCATATTAGCAAATACCAAATTATAGTCAGGTGAACTCTACTTCTACCAAACCCCAAAATATAAAAGAGATATTTGTAGACATTTGTCATTAACTTCATGAACTTATCATAATCATACATCACAATGTTTTAAAATTCATAAAATCATAAAATTGTATAAAAATTAACCAGGATCATTTTAACGAGCATCTTTTTCTTTTTAAATAAAAAGTAGAAAGAGCTTTTGTAAATAGTTAAAATGCAGCGGGGTTTGGGAAATGGGATTTATGAAAGCTCACATTCATCTGATTTTCCAAGTAATATGTTGCCCATAATGAGCGCACGTAGGCGGACTTACAGCGTGAGCCCAGGAGCAAAGAGGGGTGGGAACAGCATACTGCAGGCACGGCTACTGATCAGACATGCCGCTTCGGGTAATTCTTATGGCACCTTATGCAGCCAGTATGCCAGCTTTTGTCATTTCATAGATGAGAAAATGGAGGCTGAGAGAGTAGAAGTAACCTGGTCCAAGTCCTACAAGGTGTCCTCGAATCCCAGTACCTCTGGTTGGGACACTCATGTTCTCCACTGCTCTTCTACGTTCAGATATTGTGAAAGACACTGCAAAAGTGTACAGACATTCCTTATTTGGGGAGAGGTTTATGCAAGGATACCGAGATGCTGACCACAAGCAGAAAGAAGTGGGGAGGTTGGAATAGCTGGGGTGCTGGGAAGATGGAGTGGAGCATAGGAGAGCAGTTGGTAAGGGGCGCCTGGGTGGCGCCTTTGGTTAAGCAACTGCCTTCGGCTCAGGTCATGATCCCGGAGTCCCGGGATCGAGTCCCGCATCGGGCTCCCAGCTCCATGGGGAGTCCGCTTCTCACTCTGACCTTCTCCCTTTCATGCTCTCTCTCACTCTCTCTCTTTCCTAATAAATAAATAAATAAAATCTTTAAAAAAAAAAGGAGAGCAGTTGGTAAAAATCCTTAAGCATCAGGATGAAGAATTTGCTTTTGCAAATGTTGCCTGGAAAGCAACTGAAGATGCTTTGAATACAGTATTAATAGCATATGAAGGATACATACTTAGTAAATTAGTTTGATAATTTGCTTAACAAATTGTTGTTTTACATCACATAATGTAAATATTGAAATTTTTTTCACATCAGCCAAGGAAATACATGAAAGACTCACTTACTCCTAAACTCTGACCCCCATGGCCATGCATGTTGGGGCCCAGGCTACTTCTCTAACTTCATCTCCTTCTCCTCTCTGTGTGCCCCTGCATGCTGAGCTCCACACTTGCTCTTTGGCAGGCAGAACACGCATTAACCTCAGGGCCTTTGCACTTGCTCTCCCTAAAGTGGTCTTCCCAATAACAGCATCTCCCTCTGCCATTGCACCCAGTTCACTTTCTATTCCCTTAAAAATTTCACATTTCTGGATAACTTATCACTACATGGTATTACGTATTTGCTTCTTATTTTCTTTTTTCCTCCCCCTGAAATCTGATCTCCAGAAGGGATGTGACTTTTTCTGTTTGCTATTGTATCCCCAGCACACTAGAGTGGATAAAGACTTGGGGACCTGAAGTTAAGTGCCCTTTTCAAGAAAAGGAATAGAAAAATTACAAAACAAAATAGAAATGAAACTTAATATTTATTTGGAATGCAAAAAACATACAAAGTTTAAAGTGCTAACAAGTACCACCAGCATTATAAAATCTGAAAGACAAAAGACTGTTTTTATTACTTGATTGCCTGACCCACCTCTGTACTTTTTTCCTCCACAGTTTTTAGTAACAGACTCTTTAGACTGCCTCTTCAAAGTATAATAATTTTGTGATATAATCTTCTATAGAGAGAATAGGAAAATAATTGTTTTCTTCTCTAGCATGGCAGATCAAATTTTTTTAAGAAAAATTATTGATTAGAAAAGCCTTTTCATTTCAACACCATTGCTAAATCGCTTATAAACTTTTAAATTGTTGTCAAAAATGAGAACCCCTATAACGTTCTATAGCATGTGATCCATGACATTTGGAAGAATATTCCACAGACTAGCTTCTGGCTCTATTTTTAGCCAGACTAGCTTCTGGCTTTATCTTCCTCCACCACATACAGTCCTGGGTATGTGGATATGCCCAGGATATGAACACTGCATTACAACCTTGGGCCCTGCTCCTCCTTTTCAACATCAGGTGAGAGAGTTTGCACAGTAGGCAGTACGAATACTCTGGAATCCATTTCTACGCCAGGAGACTATAATAACCTAACTAGAAGTGGAAGCGTGTGTGAATCACATCCATAGGTTCTAGTCAACCTAGCCTAAGTGCACCATAATTCTATGTCCTTTAGCTCAGTTCCAGAAGTAATCCTGGCCATTTGAACACTGCAGAACATGACAGAGGGCAGTTGGGGTAGACACGGTTAAGACAGCAGTCATAACCATTTGCAGTTAAAACATTCTGTTTTTGCAAATTTATAAAAGCATGGGGCTCTGTGAACAGTTTGCTAGGGAGCCATACGAGTGAGGAATGCTGATTCTCAACCGCTTTTAGCTTGATAGCAAATCTACCTCCTCCAGCATCTCATGGTTCTTGAAAGTACAAAGTAGACACTTAAAATATATTTGTTCAGTGAACGAATGAACAAAAGTTACTTCTTTGTGACTCTTCCATGCCATTGTTAAATCAAAGTGCCTTTCAAATTAAATTAGGCCCATTAACCACAGGTTACATTGATCATATTAAAACTCTGCTAAATCTCTGATGTGATGTGGGATCTACTCTTAATACAAAATATGTCAAGAAGATTGATTCATTATAAGCACAGATATATTGACCCTTTTTTTTTTTTTTCCTGCGGGGACATTCACAATTTCTGCATAATTTTATAGCCCTGTCAAGTACGTTTTCTCAGGAGCATACGCTAAGCAGTGCTATCACTTGGAATGTCTTACTGCTCAAATTATGGAATAACTTTCTTCAGTGTATATGTTATATTTGCCTTTCAGGAAGGACAAAGTCTACTCTGTGACCTTTATTTTTTTATTTTTGTGACTCCCAGGGAAAGAGTTGTCTAAAATTTTTAAATTACACTGCAGCTAGAAGGAGCTGAAGACTGAAGGCCTATATTTTCCAGGATGGAGTCAAAATATAGATTTCTTTAAATTTTAATTTAACTGCCTAATGGGAAGACAGATAGTGCTAGAAAAGAAATTGGTGGGTCAGATAAGAACTCTTGTACTGAACAGATTTGCCTAGGAGTCCCAGCCTTCCTAATGCTCCTTCATTCTCTTGCCCAGAGTCAGCAGAGCTGTCTCATTGGTAATCACCAAAGTACCTATAAAACCAAATGATCTCTTGTAAAACCTGACTCTGAGTATCCATTTATGCACCATTGAAAATCCATGTGCCACTCTCTGGATCTGGTGTCTTTCCAAGAATGCTAGAATCAAAATGTTTCTTACAAACGCTGAATTTTTCCAGTTGACATTCAGGTTGATATAGCTGAGAGAAGAGAGAAACCTAGGAGGCATATAGTGATATATTAACAGCAAAATTGTGGGCTTACTGCTGGGCTTTCTTCCACATGCTTAACTCAGGAGAATGGAATCCTGTGATGCCATGATGGAAAAAGTAGGCCTCCATTGGACAAATCAACTGTGAAACGAACACAGGCAGTATTTCCCACATTGACCTCATTGTATCTTTTTCAATACACTTTTTTAAAGATTTTATTTATCTTTTTGAGAGAGAGAAAGCAGAGTGAGCAAGAGAGAGAGCATGAGTGGGGTGTGGTGCCAGAGGAAGGAGAAGCAGACTCCCCACTGAGCAGGGAGCCAGATTCAGGACTCCATCCCAGGACCCTGGGATCGTGACCTGAGCTGAAGGCAGACGCCCAACCGACTGAGCCACCCTGGTGCCCTAAAAGGTTAACTTTTTATAAAAATTTCAAGGGACGACTGGGTGGTTTAGTGTGTTGGGCCTCTGCCTTAGGCTCAGGTCATGATCTTGGGGTCCTGGGATGGAGCCCCACATTGGTCTCTACTCAATAGGGAGCCTGCTTCTCCCCTCTCTCTCTGCCTGCCTCTCTAACTACTTGTGATCTCTGTCAAATAAATAAATAAAATCTTTTAAATAAATAAATAAAAATTTCAAGCTAATCTTAGGACCTAAATGAAACATGCATAGTGGTTAGTATGGACAGGTATATACAGGTACACAAAGCCATCTGTATTGGACATGGTAGTGAAAGAAAGCATACGCATCCATTTTAAGGAAGATTTTTCTGTTAGGTGATACGTGTGTGATTGGTTTTAAAAAATGACACTTTGAGGTACCCTCTCAGAGAGCATGGTACTGGCCACAATGATCGGAGATTACAGTAAACTCTTTTAAAGTCTCTGGCAGATAATTTGCTACTGTACTGTTGTTTATTACAGCTCGAAGGAGGGAGAAATAAATCCGTTTAAAAAGATTTTAAAAAGATTTTATCCTTTTAAAAGGATAAAAATTATAGGCTGCTTGTTAAAAATTCTTCACAAATCAGTGTTATAAGCAGAGGAAGGCAAGTCATGTTTTATCTAGAAGAACAGACATATTTCAGTTTGATAAGAAAAAGATAAAGATTTTTTTCTTGATGTCATTCAGCTAGTGTAATGAGGGTGATTGATTAAAATGTTAGAATCAATAAGGACCTAAAATTGGAGTAGAGGAGATGGTAAGAAGGAAAAAAAGGTTACGGTCTGTCAAGTAAGCTGACAAATGCTTTCTGAAAAATTGATTTTTTAACTGTCAACCATATTCGCTGGCTCTCTAGGGCATGCAGGAGCATGTAAAACAACAAGTATCTGTTGTTATCAGACTCATACTCTAACTATTTATTTATCAGAGAGAGAGAGAGAGCACAAGCAGGGGGAGTGGCAGGCAGAGGCAGAGAGGGAAGCAGGCTCCCCACTGATCAAGGAGCCCAGTATCCTGGGATCATGACCTAAGCCGAAGGCAGATGCTTAACCTACTGAGCCACCCAGGCATCCCTTAAAATATCAATTCTGATCATAATGAATATTAATTTTACTATTTATTTTTCTGAGCTATTGGGCATAAATTGTTACAAATCTATTAACTATCATGCAGACATGTATGAAAAATATTAAGAACATTGGGGAGGGTATGTGCTATGGCAAATGCTGTGAAATGTGTAAGCCTGATGATTCACAGACATGTACCCTGGGGTAAATAATACATTATATGTTAATAAAAAATTAAAAAAAAATAAGAAGCCTCTTCTTTTAAATTACACTAAATACCAGTAAAGAATAATATCTGATCATAAATTTTATTATAATTCTGTTTAACTGTATATAAACTCTTTCATATACATAGTTCATTATGAGTTTGTTAAATTTAAATAGTTAATTTAGGACCCCAGTCATCTGGCTCTATAACCTATTTTTAAACAGAGGTTCTAGGGTCACCTGGGTGGCTCAGTCTGTTGAGCACCTGACTCTTATACTCAGCTCAGGGTCTTGATCTCAGGGACATGAGTTCAAGCCCTACATTGGGTTCTGCTTAAAACAAACAAACAAAAAAAAACAGGTGTTCTATGTAGAAAAATCAATAGTTCATTGTCTAGCAGCTTCCATTTTGGCTGCCACTTTTTTATTTCGAAATTAGTAAAGGGGAGGAAAAATAATTTTTCCTCTAGCCTTCTGAGTCTTTAGCTGAGACCCCCTATAGTAAAAGACAGAGTAATAAGAGAAAAACAGAGGTTTGTTAACATGTAAACCTCATGAGTACATGAGGGATACCCAAAGAAAAATGAGTAACTCTCTGAGGAGGCAGAGTAGAGATAGTATATTCTGTTTCTCTTCATTAGTAACCCAAACTGTCTTGAAGTGCTTGATGGGAGTTCCTGGTGTTTGACTTGCTTTTGCTTTTGCTTTTGCACACAGGTGCACCCTGAGCGTGACACTGGAGCAGGCCATCATTCTGGCCCGAAGCCATGGGCTGCCTCCCCGCTACATCATGCAGGCCACTGATGTGATGCGGAAGCAGGTAAGTCTCACGCACCGTATGGGGACCGTTTTACAGGACCTGGATTTGAAGCCTTCTATTAATCAGCATTTATCAGGTGTCTCAAGGGTGCCTGGATGTAGGGGGACATCTTTCCAGGCCGAGAGGGTAAGTGTGGACAAGAAACACTCCCAGGGATGAAGACATCTATATGAGGGTTCTCCAAGAAATTTAGCCGAGCTGTCAAAAGAGATGTCTAAAGAGGTAAACTAAAGGAGGAAAGGGGTTGACCAGGCTTATCGGGCAGGAGTGGATTTGGGTTTATATAAAGGACAAGGTCAGGGAATGCATGGCATTTTCGGGGCATTGCAGGTGATTTATTAAGGCTCTGAGAATACATTGAGGAAAGGGGTGGAGACAGGAAGAGGAAAGACTCGAGGGTCCTGCTTGTTCCTGGAGCTCCCAAAGGGAATGCCAAGCCATGCTAAGAAACTTGTGTATTATTCTGAAGATAAAACACATACCTGAGGGGTGCCTGGGTGGTTCAGTGGGTTAAAGCCTCTGCCTTCGGCTCAGGTCATGATCTCAGGGTCCTGGGATCAAGCCCTGCATCGGGCTCTCTGATCAGCAGGGAGCCTGCTTCCCCCTCTCTCTCTGCCTGCCTCTCTGCCTACTTGTGATCTCTCTCTCTGTCAAATAAATAAATAAAACCTTTTAAAAAACACACACACACATACCTGAGATTTTCCTTCAGAGGTGAATAGCAATTTTAGGAATGTCTTTAGGTCACTGAAGTACTTACAGGTGTAAGTATAGGTATAAGTTCTTATAGGCATAAGTATAGTATAGTAAGTATAGGGAATATACTTTCTTATCAAGAGAATGAACTTTTGACATAACACCCAGTGTTATTTGAAATATGACAGTTTGGTTTTTTAACTCTTGAAACTCTTTTAAAAGATAAGAAAAATGCACTAACCTCCAATTTGTTATTAGGAAAATGTACTTAATCTAATAGAAAAGATACAACTTAATGGAAACACAAAAGAAGTTGAAAAAGATCAATTTTATATTTTCTTCTGCCACATTTTCTCAGGGTTACCACAGCAAATCGATTTAACAAATCTCTCCACTTGCTCACTTGATTTGAATCGCCCAGTGATAGTGAGTGGCTTAGTTTTGTTTTTTTGGTTTTTTTTAAAGAATTATTTATTCATTTTCGAGAAAGAGAAAGAGCACGTGCGTGCACACATAGGGGGAGAAACAGAAGGAGAAGGAGAGAACGTCTCAGGCAGACTCCCAGCTGAGCTCAAGCCCAGTTCAACTCGGGGCTCATCCCACACCCCTGAGTTCAGGACCTGAGATAAAACCATGAGATGCTTAACCAACTGCACCACTCAGGTACCCCAAGTGACTTGGTTTTTAAGATATGCTTTTGTAGTTAAAATTGCTTTATTTATTCAAGACTTAGTGTATAACTCTTATGCAAACAGACAACTTCCTAGGGGTTTGCTCCCAAGACTATACTACAGAATGTCAAAAAAGAGGAAAAAAAAAAGAAAGAAATCCATGGAAACAGTCATGAGGCCAGCACCAGTTTGGGTGCTATTTCTGAATTTCTGCAATTCAGAAATAAGGTGCAACAAGTGGCAATATGTTGGAGTTTCAGGCTTCAGGTTCCCAAGCTGGGAGTCCTGACACGAGAGACTGAAAACCAAGATCTCACAAGGTCCAAGAGGGATTTGCTGAGTAAAGGTTAAATCCACAAGAAACACAGGACGCACGGTAGTTGAGCTGGAAAAGGGCAAACACAGATACAAAGGCCAGCAGATTTTGGAAGGATTTTTTGGGTGGATCTACAAATTTGGTTTCAAAAACGTAGGTCAAGGTAAACTTGCGATTATCCATATCAGGGTTGGGTTTGGAATGCCAAAAATACAGGAAGAGACTAAACATTCTGTTTCGCTCTGTTACTGTTAGAGTAAGTTTACAGTAAGACTTGGAGGAACCATCTCAAAATCATAATTAATGGCAAGACTAAGAGGCTGGTATTAGCCTGTTTTAGAATAATCTAGTAATAGGAGTAATAATGGACATTCACACTATATGGACTCCAAAAATCAAAACTTTTAAGTTCTCACAACTGAAAATAGAGATAGATAAAATAGAGAGGGAAAGTAAAAATCATATTATGTAAGCCTTAATGACTCATTCAACCAGGGCAAACCTTTCTGAGGATGCAAGGTACATATGATATTTACATATATTATTAGTATATATTATGATACATTTATAAAATATAACTTAAGGGGACTGAAAAGTTAGGACATTTCTTATCAAATCCTGATTGATTTCTAAACTGCACTGTTTTTCAGTACTCATCACTTCTTCTTCCTTCCATATTTTTAAAATAAATACATTTAGGATGGGTAGCTTCCCTCCTTTGTTGCATGTTTCTCTGCTCCCAGTGGCCTGGAGACAAAGAACTGATTTCTGACTTCTTCATGAAGGATCAGAGAGCCTGGAGCCTCTCTCTTTGGAGAAACCGGGCTAACCTGGTGCACAGAGAGATTTTTGCAGTGTTCCCTCTGTTGCTCATCCTCTCTCCAGGGTTTAGCTAGTACAGGCAGTGGAATTAGTGGCTGAAATCCACTCTGCAAGCCAACTCTTCCCTGCCTGTGATCTGAGGAGTTAGAACACAGGTGAGAATCAAAGATCTAATTTTTCTGTTACCTTGCTTTTCAACCATTTAGATACAACTTTCCAGAAACCGAATGGTTGGGGTATTTGCCAGGTTAATGAATAAGATTCTCTAAGATCTTTAATTTCCTTTTTAGGAAGAAGAAGCTTTTCAGCATGACTTATTCTTCTAGCTGCAGTATTGTTTTCATGTACAGATTTTGTATGTGTCCTTTTCATAGACTTGTTGAATGCCCTGGTTGAGTTGTTGAAAGGAAAGCTAAAAGAGGAAAGGATCCTATGCCCCTTCTAATTTTTTGATAATGATTATCATAATCCTAGGCAGCACTTTTACATAACCAATGGGTCTCATTAATAAAAGGCTTGAGGGAGAAGCTCTCCTTGACATTAGAAACAAAGTTTTCTATCCTACAAGTTATACAATCCAAGTATTATGTGGTGGAAGCCGATCTCGAAAATGTTTTGACCTTTCTAATAAAACTGGGATTTCAAAGAGTTCTGTCTCCCTGCCTACAATATCAGGGCATTATACTGGGCACCAGTAACAAAGACTAAGGAAGCTGTGGTTCCTGCCTTATCTCATGGTGGTCACATGAGGGCAAATCATCATCATACAGGCACCAACAGACAAGTGGTATGCAACCTTAGTGTTTTAAGACAGAAGACAGGAATAAATGAGTGACTAGACTGTGAGCCCCTCAATGGCTGGGACACTGAGTGTATTTTGTTCTGGTGTCACAGATTTCCAGAAGAGTACCTAGCAGAGAGTAAATGCCAAATGGCATGTGGGCAGTGAATTAGTTTCAACTAGGATAATTGGGAAAAGGCTTCATGCTGCAAATTATAATATGATAGTGGCTTAATAGCCTAGATTCTTGAGCAAAACAACCTCAATTTTAGTCCAAGCTCTGGTGTTTACTGTCTGTATCATATGGGACAAGATTCCAAGTCTCCCTCTTACTTAGTTTCCTCATTATTAAAACAAAGATAATAATAACACTTGCCTCATAGTCGTGTGAGGATTAAATAAAGCAATATACTCAATGTAATTAAAACAGTACCTGACACAGTGAAAGACCAATTAATTACTGCTCAAGATGGTATTTGATATGACCCTGGGGGGATAACTGTGATGGGGACAGGTAGGAAAGAGTAAAGAGAGGTTATTTAGGTAGAGGGAGCAACATGAGCAAGGGTATAAAAGTGCAAGTATCCGGGCACCTGGGTGGTGCAGTCAGTTAAGCATCTGACTCTTGGTTTCACTTCAAGTCATGATCTCAGGGTCATAAGATCGAGCCCTGCATCAGGCTCCGTGCTCAGCGTGGTGTCTACTTAAATTTCTCTCTCCCTCTCCCTCTGTTCTTCCATGCATACACACTCTCTCTCTCTCTCTCTCTCTCTCTTTTTCTCTCAAATAAATAAATAAGTCTTTTTTTTTTTAAGTGCAAGTATCTGGCATGTTGAGTATATGACAAATCATATAGTTGAATTCATTATGGAACATGTCAGTAGTTCAGCATGATAAGCTTCAATTTTATTTGCAACCTTTTAAGAAAGCAAAAGTCTTTTGTTAGATTATTTATGGAATATTATGGGACTAAAGACAAAAAAATTATATATAATAACTATAGTAGATCTATTTCTCACAGGGATATGATTCAGAAATTCTAAAACTAGTTTATGAGTATTTTAGGCTTGTATAGATAAGTAAATATATTGTAAATAATAAGAATAAAGTTTCTTACTGTCAGAAAAGGAAGTTACAAATAGGGAAAGGGAGAAGGCTGTAATCCAGAACAAACCCTGTGGCATGGGATTGAATCAGAGGTAGCAGTCTGAACTGATGGACACCCCCACACACAGATATACATAGATGTAGAAATAACTATAGATGTCTGAGTATGTTTGCCTTAGTCAACTAGCTCTGTCTACTGAGAAGACCTAGAAGCACTTACATGCCAGTAGTAGCAATGAGCATACCCAGTGACCCGAACCTGGGTTCCAAATATACTTCTCCATTAAAAAGAACCAAGGATCCTTGGAGAAGTCGTTAACTTCCAGCTGAGACAGAGAAGATGAGCCTGGAAAATCCTGAGGTACCAAAAAATAAACATGTATTCAAAAATGATTGTGATTCTTTTAATAGGACATGAGAAGCCACTTGAAGGAGTTCCCAGTGGCCAATCTGGAACAATTTGAACCAAAAAAATTATTAATAATAGAAATATTAGATAATAACCCAGAATAAAATAAATATTCATAAATTCATGCTGATTTAAGTGAACACTTGACTAAGTAGATAATGGCTTTGGGAAGGAGGGAGGACTCTTATTTATAGAAGCATTCCTTCCTAAACGCTGCAGTATCATTGTTGCGGCAAGATACACCAATAGAGGGGCGCCTGGGTGGCTCAGTGGGTGAAAGCCTCTACCTTCGGCTCAGGTCATGATCTCAGGGTCCTGGGATCGAGCAGCGCATCATCAGGCTCTCTGCTCAGTAGGGGGTTTGTTTCCCGCATACACACACACCGCCCCCGCCTGCCTCTCTGCTTACTTGTGCTCTCTCTGTCAATAAATAAATAAAATCTTTAATAATTAAAAAAAAATACACTAATGGAGGTTAAAGTCAGTGAGCAAAGTTTGAAGAGAAACAATATATGTGCATAGTATTGTAGTATCTTCCCCAACATAGTTATTAACTACAAAAAGAAAAGTAGAAACTACACAGTGGGAAAATCTGGCATCACTTGAACCAAGTGATGAAAGTTAATGGCACTGAGGATAAGACATAAAGACATCCTGTGACAGTCAAGGTCAGTGATCTCATATACTGAGAAGGCACAAAATCACTTCTTGCCCAAAGTGCATGTCCTTTATCTAATCACGAGGAAAGATCTGACACACCCAAATTGAGAAACATCCTCCAAAATAATGACCAGTACTCATCAAAAATATTAAGGTCGTGAAAGACAAAGAGAATCTAAGGAAGTGCTGTGGATCCGTGGACCAAGGAGATAAGAAAACAAAAAGCAGTAGGGGATCCTGGGTTGGATACTGGAATTAGAAAGGGGACACAAGTGTGGGAAATGGTGAAATCTGAATAAGACTTGCAGTATTGTACTAACGTTGATTCCCTCGTTTTGGTCTTCATACTATAGGGTGCGTGTTAGCAAGCATTTACATAGCTGGGTATGTGAATTCTCTGTTCAGCTTTTATAACTTTTCTCTAAGTCAAAAAATACTACGACACAAAGAGTTATTTTTTAACTGTGGAATTGCGATTTCAAAATCCCTTCCCATCTGTCTTTCTTCCACCCCCACCGCTTTTCCCTATTTGCTTACCTTTATTGGGTCCATCTTGAGAAAATAGGTTTTGTTTTCCTTTCTTCCTTTTCTCCTTTTCTTTCTCCCCTTCCTACAGCTCAGAAATTTGGTAGCAAAAGAGAGAGTTTCAGAGTTTTTTTTAAACCAATCTCTTTCATCTTTTCTTAGCCCCAAACCCTGGTGTTTGGTTCTATGTAGTAACCAATTCCCATTAGGAACTGAGCAATGGAAGGGCTTCATTCATGAACTTGACAGGTAATGAAGACTTTTTCATAGCTAAAACTTGAACTTTACTGTTGGTGTATAGGAATGCAACTGATTTCTGTGCATTAATTGTATATCCTGACACTTGATTGAATTCCTGTATGAGTTCTAGCAGTCTTGGAGTGGAGTCTTTTGGGTTTTCCACATAAAGTATCATATCATCTGCAAAGAGTGAGAGTTTGACTTCTTCTTTGCCAATTTGGATGCCTTTTATTTCTTTTTGTTGTCTGATTGCTGAGGCTAGGACTTCTAGGACTATGTTGAACAACAGTGGGGATAGTGGGCATCCCTGCCGAGTTCCTGATCTCAGGGGACAAGCTCTCAGCTTTTCCCCATTGAGAATGATACTCGCTGTGGGCTTTTCATAGATGGCTTTCATGATGTTGAGGAATGTGCCCTCTATGCCGACACTGTGAAGAGTTTTGATCAGAAAAGGATGTTGTAATTTGTCAAAAGCTTTTTCAGCATCATTTGAGAGTATCATATGGTTTTTGTTCTTTCTTTTATTAATGTATTGTATTATGTTGATTGATTTGCAAATGTTGAACCAACCTTGCATCCCAGGAATAAATCCCACTTTAAAACTTGAACTTTAAACTTTGAGGCAGAATTCTTACATTTCAGAGACCCATATGCCCATGGCTTGTCTTGGAATTGCTTTAGAACTATTTAAGAAAATGTTTTCTTGATAACTACTGTGAAGTTTAAAATAGCTAATTATTCAGCTAAGGACAAAACAGGTGCACGAATGAGATAGAACTGTGATTTCTGTTCCACGAAAGTAGGGACACAGCAGGTATTTGTAGCCTGCTCATTTCTTATTTTCAACCTCTAAAGTATTGCTTACTTCTAGGAATAAAGACGTAGCTGAGATAGTGAACAGGAAGCTGTGGTTAAATGTATTTTGAATGATTCTGATGGCTACCGAAATAAATATCAATCCTTTAGAACAATATATCAGCATATTTTGATTCTTAAGAGCATTAGTTATGAAAATGCTCAGATGATGATTTCTCTCCTCTGCTTCATCTAGTTTCTCTTGGTGTTAAATACAATGTGGGAATAAATACTCTATGTTCAAATGTTAATGGTATGTTGAATAATTACTAATACAATGTAGAGCTAAAAAAAATGATTTTCCCTGCTTCTTTCAGGGAGCAAGAGTTCAGAACACAGCAAAGAATTTGGGAATCAGAGACCGAACCCCACAGTCTGCTCCAAGGTAAGTGACTCCCCAGGTCTGCTCTTTCACAAAGGGCTGGCCACTATTTCCCAGGCAACATCACACAGCTACCGCACCTGCCCCAGCACCTGCCTAGTGTAGTCCTGATTGTAAGCATGCAGATTGGCCTTGTAAACACTCTGTGGCTAAATGTGACTAGGCATAGATGGTCTCTGAATTCCGTGGAACTTTAAGGGAAGCCAACTCAGATGTAACAGGTAGAAGTCTTGATATTATTCTGTTTTGCAAGTTCCATCATGAATTCAAAGACAGAAGTCCACACAAGTGCTACTGAAATTTGTATTCCAACTGTACTGAACCAACACAATGCCATTTTCATTTCTGTTTCTATGCCTGCACGTGCCATTACCTTGGGCGTGATTGCTTTCCCCATCTGTGTCTTTATGAAAAACTCTACTAACTACAAAACCCAACTTAGATGTCCTTTCCTCTTCAACATGGTGGCTGAGTTTTCTTCCTCTTTGTGCTCCCTTATCATCTTGTATTCGTTTATTTTAGCCCTTACCATATTGTGCTACAAAATATTGTTCCATCACTCCTTACCCAACATGAATATGAATTCTTTGGAGACAGCAAATATGTTTTTTGGATTTTATTCCCTGTTCATCATAGTGCTATATATTAGACACTGAATATCTGATTTCAAGAATGTATGAATGAAAAAAAATGAATGAATGAGCTTTTTCTTTGGGATCATACCAAATATTCACAGTTCACATATCATCAAAAGAAAGGACTCTAATCCACCTTTAGAATAAATGAACATGAGAACACCCATCATAAAAATGTTAATTCCATTTCCCTGGTGACATTGGGGTTGGCAACCATGTATCTTAAAGTGGGGCAATATTAAATGATCTTTTTTACATTTGATTGTACAATCAATGTACAATTTATACATTGTACATTTGGCATTTTATACATTGGCATTTTAACAAAAAGTAGCCTCTTCCAAGGACTGTCACAGACAAGACATAGTTTGTTTCCATTTACAAAGCAGTTACCAGAGTGAGAATGATGACTGTAGCATTTATGAAGTTACATTTCATTCTAAAAAAGTATGTGGGTGGTGGAAGTACTTTCAAAAGGAAAAACATATTTTCCCCCTGAAAATGGATAGAGCACTCATGTTCTAATTGTGTTTATTTTTAGTGCTGACTCCTGACTCTATTTAATCCTCCAGTCTTGTTAATGTTATCTTTCATAGTTGATTAGGTTAGAAAGACTTTATTGCTAAAGAATCATTTCACATGGTCATTCTCTCTCAAACACCTTGAGCAGACATGGTATATTTGGATAACAGACTCAGTGAAGTGTTAAAATCCCAATAAGAAAACAAGAAAATGGCTTAGCAAGGTCTCCTTAGCTAGAGCTTATAAACACTAATAAACAGGGGGGTTAAGATAAGATTTCAGCATCCTGATCAATAAACCAGTACGCAAGCTGAATACAAGAAAAAAACCCAATGAACTCACTTTTTTCTTTATTGGGTTGTGTTTTAAAACACTTGAGCTGAAACACAATAAAATATGCCAGCTATAAAGTCGACATTTTTTACAAGAGATTCATAATTCCAAGGGAGAAATCTAGAGTAATTTTTAAATTTAATTCTGTTTATTCTTTCACTCATTCTACAAATATTTATTGAGGACTCGAGATATGCACAGCACCCTGCTATGCTCCATAGAGAACTTAAACACGAGATAGAAACAGTTCTAGCCCTCAAGAAGCTTTCAGGTGAAGAGATGAGATGACAAAACATAACTGGAAGGAAAGGCAGACTGTGAGAAGCACATTATGAGGGGGTTTGAAGAAACTGCCGAGTGCCCAGAGGATGGGTGATCCCACCCAGCTGGGAACCGGGATTCCTGACCAAAGACAGCAAATTGAACAAATCTGGCTCTCAAGGACAGGCCACCCATAAACAAGTCTGGGATAATGTTTCTGGAAATATCGTCATGGAGTAGATAGAGTTTGCAATCTCTGCCTGAGATGATATTTGGTTCAAATCCCTTACCAATCTCTCCCATAGTTTTCCTTTCCCCATTCACTGTCTTTCACTCCTTAAAATTCACTCAGCAAACGTTATGTTGAATTTTTGCCATATGTTTGTAGATGTCAGACACTGTGTTAAAAGCTAGAAATAAAGACTTAGGCCCTTCCCCTAGTCAGTGGAGTACAGTAGAGAGACAACTGAATAAAATGAAAACAGTATCCAAAGTGTAAGTACGATGGCAGACATAGGCACAACCTGCCATGAGAAGAGAGAGAAGGGACACGAAACTCAGCCTAAAGACAGAGAGAGGAGGTTGCGGAGTGTTCCTGGCCCAGTCAGCATGGAATAGATGTCCTCCACAGATGATGCAATTACACCAACTCCTGGAGAGCACAACTCACTCCGGGAACTACACCCAGATGTCTATGAGTGGTTGAATGCGATTTAAGAATGATGCAAGGTGATACTGGAAGCATAGGCAGGGGCTGGATCAGGAAGAGACGTGTGTGAGAGACTGAAGAGCTCCGATTTCACTTGAAGACAATAGCGAGGCATTAAAATGCAGTCTTCCTGTCTGGAAGACTTAAAATTTCAAATTTATCTCTGGCACCATTAAGAAGATCCATTGGAAGACAGCTAAGACTGAAGGCAGGAGTTTGAGAGGAGCTTGTCATGTATTGAGGATGAAGAGGAGAGGATGGTTCAAGAGATATTTAGGAGACAAAATTAATAGTCTTTGGACACTAACTGGATGAAGGAGGTCAGGAAAAGGGAAGATTCTAGAATGACCACCAAATAAAGGGGCAAATCATTCTAGCCACTGAGAAAAATAAGCACATGTAGGGCAAAGAGGATGAGCTCATCTCATGTAATATTGGGACTGAGGATCAGTCGGACACCTGAGGGGAGAGAGATACCTTTGTGGGCAGTACTAACCGTGTTCTTCCCCCTCACTGTCATGTGTTACATCTTCAGAGGAATAAACTTAATCTTTACTAAAATATTACATTTTAGATGTAATGGCACACTGGTCTTATTCTCTATTATATCACAAAACCTGGAAACTACTGTGCTATGATAGCTTGATTGTCTTTATTTGTTTAATTGTGAAATGGCATCCTGTAGACAAGTGGAAAACGTGGTTTTAAGTCCCAGCTCCTGTTAGTGACCTTATTTAGCCAGGTTATTCATTTTCTCTGAGACAGTTTTCTCATCTGTAAGATAGGGAGAATTGCCTGGGGACAAATGATTATTGACACTCTTGCCTTCAAAAGAGGTATTTGTATTGTGGTCTCCCTCAACACAGCTTCTATTTATGCCATGTAGAAAGATGAAGGGCATGATCTATAGATGGAAGTTTGAAAGTTCTACTTCCGGCAGATGGGGATTGGGATGGAAATACCAGCTCCAAGATGGCTGCCAGAGCCCAACCAGGAAAGGAAGAGAGTGGAGCCAGGGACCAACGTTTCATGCAGGGGCACTGGTATGCATGAGTGCAATGAGAATAGGACAAGTGTCCTAAAATGTCGGGCAAAACCAGGCCTCCCATTACCTAATGGTTTAGCTGCCAGGAAAACAAATGCCTCCGTGCAGGGTAAAAGTCCATCTCTTAACTATTACATTTTGCTTCTCAACTTCATCTGCCTGTTCTAAATTCCCCAAGCCCTACAATTTCCATTACAAATGTGTCTGAACTCAAATAACCCTGAGTCACTTCCAAGAAGCCTCGCAGAAGCTGAATCTGCCCAGCTCTGCAGTACCCAGAGCTATTATTTCATTAGGTGATCACAGGGAGTAGCCTTTTTGCCAATTTGCAAGGCAGACATTTCAAAGACTTGTCTACCCAGTGGCATTAGCTCCATTATGCGGAAACGTGCAATGCAAGGTAATGGAATGTCATGGCGCAGCCCAGATCTCACGGGCTAGGACATTCACTACCCAGCTTACAGTTTCTGTTCTACCTGAGTAAGGCCATTGCCTTTCCACTCATTAGACAGCGCTGTCAGGGAAATGAAAGGATAGAAATTAAGGGGGAAAAGAACTTTCCAATCATTCTGTTATTCCAGCACTGGGAATGCATTCTGAAACAACGCCATATTTTTTCGACTACAAAGGCAGCTTTGAACTATATCAGCTCCATTTAATGTATTCTTTTCTCTGGGAAGGATGAAATAAGCCCTTCTGATGTTAGATGTCCTTATTTCAGTATTCATTTTTTTCCATGGAGATGACATATAGAGTATCAAGCACCTTTCAGGCTTGAAATACATTTTGCAAATCTCCAAAGGCAGTAACTTTTTCTGCGTGTTTCCAGACCCGGAGAGTTTATTTTGTTAACTAGGTTTCTAACTCAATATTTGCCCTTTTTCAGTCTCTTCCCCCCTTTGATTGAGAATTAGCATGGGATTAGATGGGGAAGGAAGAGGAAAGAAGCATAATTTGCTGAGTTTGTCAACAATTCATGTAAACTTTGTCCGATCAAATCTGTAAAAGAAATGAATCACCACAGCTACCCCTGAGTATGTAGTACTTTTTAAAAGGAGCAAAGTTGACACCTGTACTTAGGATGTTTAGATCACAGAGGAAGCTCTAAAGCGGGGCCAGCATGGCCATGGAACTATAGGACTGGGCGGGTCTGCAGTCGGACACCCAGCCAGCTTAGTCCGCGGATCTTCGCTCAGCCTGTCCTTTCCATAATGGTTTGCCCTGTCAGGTCACTGGCTGTCTTGCAGCAATTATGTTCCCTTTAATTTCATGCTGGAGCTAGGAGATAACCATTCAGGAGAATGTGAAGCTCTAGAGCTTCTACAATCCTAGTTCAGCCCCCGGCCTCTTGCCTTCATGCTCCTCCGACACCGAGATGTGGGATGCCAAGAAGGAGCACTTCCAGACATCTCTACCAGCTCAAGTAGATGCCTTGACCCACTTGAATCTCCTGATTCCGCTGACAGAGAGGAAATCTGGGCAGAGCCAGGCAAGTATTCCTCGGGAAACACCAGATAATGCTGTTTATCTGGGATGAGGCCTGGGAGAGTCAGACCTCAGGACTCTGCCACATCAGCCCAGTTCACAACTGACTGCATGGAAGAGAGGGTACAAAACGAAGCAGCTTTCGAAAAACGGGTCAGGAAATCAGCGGACCCCTCTGAGCAGGTGCTGTTTGGCTACAAATTAAACATGATAGACAAGATGATGATTATCATAATAATATCATCTCCTAGAATGGAGAGAATCGATTTTGCTGCCAGCCAGGTGAGCAGTCGGAGTTGGCAGCCCTGGACCGGAAGCAGCTGGTGTGGAAAAGGAAGCATTGCTCCATCGCTAGTCCTCTAGAGCAGCGAACAGACATTGGGGTTTTCTAAACAATAGAACCCAAGTTTGGGAGCTTGATAATTCGTATGTGATTTTTAGTAAAATAGGCAATATGATCATGATTCCTGGGCCAAGACATCATTGTCAGTATCCTTTTTCTCCCGGTAAAAACATCTCAGGTAATGGCCATATGCCAGGCCTGTATCACACTCTCCTGTCTCTTTTCTAGGCTCTACAAGCTGTGCGAACCGCCTCCCCCCGTGGGAGAAGAATGAAGAGAATCCCTCCCCAAGGAACTCACCAGACAGAGGACATGCCGGCTACATATTCTCTATTCAAGATGAGGAAATGGCTTTTTTTTTTTCCCCTCTAAATCCCTCACCATGGAGTAACTAACCAGTGTTCAACTTGTTCTTGGATATTTGTGCCGGCCACGGAGCAGAGGTCATTTGGACAATTCGAAACTTTACCAACTCATCTCTGTATGTATTGACACTCACTGTTCATTTTTAGGATAAAATTCATCCCTGGAATTTATAAAAAAAAAAAAAATTAGAGTTGAACAATGAGCCATTGTGCCTCCTCTCCCATTTATTAAAATTATTTGATTGTGTTTGGTTTTCATCCTCTCTAAATGGGATCATGTAATCATGGATATTTCCACCTGAAGAAGCCTTTCACTGAAGAAACAGGGATACACTTTCCAAATCCTTATACAGGAAGGTTACAGAGAGTGGAGGCTGGGTGCTGTCACGGGGATTCGGTCCCTCACCTGCATCATAGAAAGTAGCTCATGTGTGCGAGGTGAAGAGCATGTTCTACTCTTTCTTCTAAGGGTTTATTTCTCAGTAAAAGAGAGGAGAGCTGATGGAAGCTTCTACCAAGACTTTCTTCCAACCCCTTCTAGGTATCCTTTGTGTTTGTGGATGGTTCCAGTAGCCCGGTGCTGTCCTTGGTCTCTGAAATGGCATGACTTCCTTGTGCACTGGGGCTGTGCCACGGGTGGCCAGGGGTGGGGAGCCATGGGGACCAGAGAAGTATCGGAGGGGAGCGTAGGGTAAAGGAGGAAACTTAAGCCGCTTTAAAAATTCAACCTTTAATTTAGAAAGATACCTAAAATTCTCACTTTGATGAAGGCTTTCATATGCGAGCTGAGACTCATAATAGAATATACCATGCTGAGTATTTCTCTCTCAAGGTATGTGTATAACATATGACAATAAAGCTTTATTTGTTGAACTTTACAAGGACTATTAGAGACCTTGATAACATATGGAAGCACAAGGTGTATTCTGTTTTCATTCTAAAGTATGTGTGACGTTTATCATCTCTATCTTGATAAAGTAACTTTGTTTTTTAGCATGATGAATATGGTCATACTGGTTTTTGAGTCTATAATTTTCAAAGCAATTAAAATGCTCATACTGTGATTGTGATAATTACATGGATTTAGACTAATTTAGTATGTGAAATGCTTTTTATAACTAAAGTATATACAGACCATTATTAAATTTTAATTTATGAAATTTGATAATGATTTGCAAATGATCATTAAAAACCTTCACCACTAGCAGTTGTGTATTAAATAACAAAAATCCTGTGTTACATATGTATGAGGTATTCATATACTGGTCAAGCTGATAAAAATTGTCCTTCGGCACAGAATCACATAAGATTTTTGCATTAAGTCCATATATATAATGAGAAGTAAAGAAACACACTCCAGAGTTTTCAAAGAAAAAGTTGAACACTTTACATTTAATAGAAATACGACCTTAACACAAATATCTAGATTTAGTATATCTTAACTTCCAGGAATTTAACATTCTAGATATTATTAACAACTGATCCTGAAGGTCCATGACATTAATTATCTTGTGATTTTCCTGGACTGAAAAATTGATGACATTCAATGCAGGCTGAGGGAGCAAAACTGATCAACTAGCAAGTATTGTTCATAATGTCATTACTGTTTTCTAATCACCATCCTGGAAGCCTTATTTCTCATTAGAAGGATGAAGGGGTCACTTAAACACTTTGGTCATATACTTCACTATGTTTCATGGGGGAAATTATCTGCTATTATGTTATGTATAAATTAGCATATCTTTAAGGATCTAATCTCTATATAATAAGGTGTGGTTAATATTTTAAGGTTAATATTTTAAAATGTACCATCCATCAGAGTGCTTGGTACTTATTAAATGCTCAAAATTTGGTAATGATTGATATTATCATCAGTCACTGTCATTTTTTTATTATAATAAAAACTATAGCTAACATTCAAGCAATTACTATGTGCCAGGCAATACCTCCAAGTGCTTTACCCCTATCTTGTTCTTATCGCTTCACTAATCCTCACAATGATTTGCCATGGTGCTCTCTTCGTCACTCCCATTTCGCAGTTGAGGAAGTGAAGCAAAGAAGAGCCCAGTGATTCTCCCAAGTCAGTCACATGACTGTCAAGTGGTAGAAGCAGGATTTAAACCCAGAAAGTCTTCCTTCTTCATATATTATGCTCCTTTTCCTTATTAATAGAGCTGTCGCAATAGTACCAATTGTTTGTTAATAAAGCTGGAGTTATGTTAACAGAGTTATGTTAAATTAATGGAATTGCCATTAAATTATGCACTTTATATTGAGGGAAAAATGAATGGAAACATGTAAGATGTCTTTAGTACGTGAAAATCATAGGATTTCTCAGACATTTTACCATTCTGGATACATGTTTTGAGGCAATGCAATGCAGTTGAAAGTCTGAAAAAATAGATTCCTCATCATCAAAGATAACAGTTTTAGATATGTTTTGAAATTTGGAAAAAGTATATCCTATAAAATTTGGCTGTGATTCCAAAACAGTGATAACCATAAAAAAATGTCCAATGAATGAATGAATGAAAACAATTTTTGAATATCATAATGTACCTCCAGGCAACATTGGACATTTAACCGGCCTTGAGTTCTTAGAATGGGTTTACCTAAATGTTCACATACTCCTCCACTTAACTGCTCACATGCTCTTCTATAACTCCTTCAAACATTGCTAAAGCCTACCAACAGTTCTTCCAAGTTCTGCTTTTGGACATTTGCCTCTCTTTCCCTAAAAGGGAAGATCATGCATAGAAATTTTGGTTCTTGACATGGGAGCTAACCCAAATATAAGTGCTAACCAGTAATACATTGTCAATACATCTGGAATATTCCATCATATCTGCTAAAGTTATCTAACATTAAATATTACAAAACAATATAGTATTAACAGAATGAGCAATTTGAAGAGACTAGAATTTTGTATCCATTTCCATTACTGTTTAACAAGAAAGAAGAAAGAAAGAAAGAAAGAAAGAAAGAAAAGAAAGAAAGAAAGAAAGAAAAATTTCTATATGACTTTTACTTACATTGGATGTATAAAGTTGAATTTAGAAGGTAAGCTTTATTGTATAAGCAAATATCCTAATCTTAGAAGTCTCACACTGTTTTCTGTCTCCTTAAATCCCAATCATTGAGTGGCTTAAATTTCCTATGCATTCAGTGGTCACTCTTCTTGCCTCAGCAATGTTTAATTTTAAAATGGGCTAATTTGGGGCGCCTGGGTGGCTCAGTTGGTTGAGCAACTGCCTTCGGCTCAGGTCATGATCCTTGAGTTCCGAGATCGAGTCCCACATCGGGCTCCCAGCTCCATGGGGAGTCTGCTTCGTCCTCTAACCTTCTCTCCTCTCATGCTCTCTCTCACTCTCTCTGTCTAAAAAAAAAAAAATGGGCTAATTTCTTGTGATAGGATAATATATATGATAGTATAATGATACTGGTTCTGACTTTATTGATTTAAATTTTGTGATATTTAACTAAGTTCAATATGTAATGAAATTATCCGTGGTACTAACTATAAAAGCCAAGACAATGAATAGGTTTAAAAAAAATCCTGAAGGGCATATTAACTAATTTAAGAAAATAAACTATTTTGGGGGCATTTGGCTGGCTCAGTTGGTAGAGGATGTGACTCTTGACCTCAGAATTGTGAATTCAAACCCCATGTTGGGTGCAGAGATTACTTAAAAATAAAATATTTAAAAAAAGAAAAACTATTTTCAACTGCACACATACAATTTTTAGGAAAAAAATAATATTTAAGGATGTGGAAGCATTTAGGTGAGAGTTAGTCACTCTATGTATTTGAAAATAACGCTTTTGTATTTAAAGTACTGGAGTATTCCTTGATTAGTTCATATAGATCTTTTCCTATGTAGCATGATTTAGGGCAGATTACAAGGGCATATTTTTATTCACTTGTATTTTTTTAAAAAAATAACATTAAAGTTTAAAATAAATAACCCTACTTTTAAGTCATTTTACTTTACATTTTACCTTACAGGTTATTTTTAGATTTTCTTCACTAGTGGTATTTACTAATATGGAAAATAGTATTTTGTATGTGATTAAATTGCTTCTTAATTTTTAGAAACTATGTTTAATTCTTAAAGACTTATTTTAAGTGAATTAATATACTAAATTATAGTTTAATTACTTTCCTAAAGCCAACGGTAGTTATTTCATTAACATATATATGTATATATATACACACATACACATAAATAAACGTAATTGCCAATTTGCTGAATGAATTGTCAGTTGTTCTACTGAAGTATAAAGGCAAAAGCTTTTGACATGGTTTAGAATGATCTAAATATTTTTCAATTAAGAAAAATATTCTGTACGCTATCAGATGTTTGAAGTTTTAGTGATAAGCCTCAGAAAACTTTCACTCTACCTGAGGCAGAAGAGGTAGGGGAAGTTATGAGAGGAGCCTGGGCCAAGAATGGGCTCACACTAATTCCTTTTACATAGGGTGGTCGCAGTCTTCTTAGGTGCTATCTTTCTGTAATTGTTATCACAGTTAGTCTTTGGTTTTAAATTTTTTTTTACTACTTCAAACCTTTGCTTTTAACAGTGCTCATAGCATTCATATCGCCACATTGTGCACGCAAGAAAGATTGCAGAAGTATGGCCTATGCATTCTCTTGCTGTTGTTCCATAGACATGTGGCCTACTTCACTCAGGATAGCTTGCTTTTCTCACTGAGAAGAGACATCTGAAGTCTACTAAGATAGATAGATACAGAGATAATATATCTCTATATACGTTTCTATATACATATATTTGCTACGTTTTGTTTTTGGGATATACATTATAGAAATAAGATTCTCGTGTCTTGTTTTGGACGAAGAGATGAAATATGGAGTTGTTCAATATATGAAATATTTGTACTATAGACGTCAGATTTGTCTAACTTACACAGTCAGTATATGTGGTAGCCCATCTTCTAATCAGGGACGGTACTCTCCTACTCAGTCTGGAGCCAAGTTACCTAACTTTACCATCCAAGAATTAGCTGATAAAGAATAAAGTTACTGAATTTTCAAATTATATTTCTACTCAAAATAGAAAATTTTGGATAATTTTGTGTGCAGATAACGGAAGAAATATACTCCATTCATGTATTCACTCGACAAATATGTTTGAGAATTCATTTTGTACAAGGCACAGCCAGTGGGCCTCGTTGATGCATTGGATCTGTTTGGTTTGAAAGCCTTCACAGTTTCTCTTTTGTGTTAGTGGTCGCTTGTGTCTTTTACTTGAAATGACATGATGTGTAATGCAAACCTATTCTAATACCTTGTAGGTATATATGAAATCAAAAATACTAAGTTGATAAAATGCTTTAGAAGACACATTTAAATTTGAATATCTAATGCCTCAAGCAAATTTATTAGAGTTTCAGATGAATATATATTTTTGTAACTGCCAAGTAAATGAGTAGATCATAGCTTTTGCTTAAAAAATATTTTTATAAGTATTCAGTTGAGAGGTAGTTCCTTTAAGTATTCAAATACATTTTACATTTTGTTATTTTGAATAGGAAAGTATTTTATTATCATTTTACGATTCTAAATAGTAAAATATAAGGTTTGTTCTATAAATAGTAATTCTTTTGAATATATTCATATTTAACATTGTATAACATCCAAAATGTAATGATAAATTTCACCTGAGTGTGTTATTATAGGGGTCAATTGTTCCTTTGTAAAAGATACATGTAACATAGTTTCAATCATTCAGTATTTTGTGAATGGTTAAAATGATCAAAGTGTATTATGTATTTTATATCATTTAATTTTGTCTGCATAAAAGACTAGAATAGTAGCATTGTATCATTAATGTCAATAATAATAAAGCAAAATGTAGTAAGACCATACCAGCTACTTTCCATTTAAAGTTATTTAACCAATTTCTATTATGTTCTCACTTGTTTCTGAGATAAAAATCCATGAAACACAGATTTTCCCCCTTGACCACAAACCTCGATAGGAGAAACTTTATACACACATGAAACTAATCTACGAACATGAGCCAAGATAAGTTACAGAGACAGTAACTACTAGGAAGGGGACAGGAAAAGAAGTTTAATATAGGCCACAGCATAGGAAAGCTTCATGGGGGATACAAGACTTGGGTTGTTTCTAGAATTAACCAGCCAATCTTTCAAGATTTATTCAGTACATATTATGTATAAGCCCAAGTCCTAGTTGTCGAGGGTGTTATAAACGCACATAATTCCCAAACTCTGCAGCTAAAGAACTTGGTATATCTATTTTATAACAATGAGAGAGCATCATAGGGGCACCTGGCTGGCTCAGTCAGTGGAGCATGCAACCATTGACCTGAGGGTCATGAGTTAGAGGAGTTAGAGCCCCACATTGAGGGTGGAGTCTACTAAAAAAAAAAGAATTATGAAATCCCAGTGAGAAGTTTGAAAAATGTGTATGTTGTTGATTGTGGAGGCAACCTCAGAAAAGTCAAAAGAAATAATCATTGAAGGAAGCAAAAATCAATAACTAGATTTTACTTTTTGGAGATTGCTGGTATTCCCTGAGATTGCAGAACTTAATACAGTAATAAGAGAATGGAATGAGCAAGCACAGGAGATTTGTTTTAGGACAGCATTTCAGACACTGGTATTCTAGAGATGCTGTTGAGACATAAAGTATTTTGTAGTCAAAATATCCTTAAGAAACATGGAACTAAACAGGTGTTTTTGTTTTGTTTTGTTTTGTTTTGTTGTTTTTTTTTTGTTTTTAAAGATTTTATTTATTTATTTGAGAGTATTTATTTGAGAGAGAGAGAGAATGAGAGGGGAGACGGTCAGAGGGAGAAGCAGACTCCCCGTGGAGCTGGGAGCCCCATGTGGGACTCGATCCCGGGACTCCGGGATCATGACCTGAGCCGAAGGCAGTTGCTTAACAACTGAGCCACCCAGGCGCCTTAAACAGGTGTTTTTATCATAGGATTTCTCTCATCTTTTAATACACTTATGAAAATCATGGCTTGTTGGAGAGGAGCGCTATGCCATGTTTTCCAAACTTACTAGAGGGTAGGATATATTTTGTAAACGACTTGTGGAGCCTGGGTGGCTCGGTGGGTTGAGATTCTCACTCTTGACTCTTTTCTCTTCACAGAAAGTATTTTAAAATATGCTAAGTTTGGGGCACCTGGGTGGCTCAGTGGTTAAAGCCTCTGCCTTCGGCTCGGGTCATGATCTCAGGGTCCTGGGATTGAGCCCCACATCGGGCTCTCTGCTCAGCGGGGAGCCTGCTTACCCCTCTCTCTCTGCCTGCCTCTCTGCCTACTTGTGATCTCTCTCTCTCTGTCAAATAAATAAATAAAAAAAATCTTTAAAAAAAATAAAAATAAAAAAATAAAATAAAATATGCTAAGTTTGGGGTTTCCCAGAATGACATTGATTGGTCATTTGAACATGATCTGAATGCAGTAATACAAATATCTCACTGATTGTTTGAAGGTAGGTCTTGATAATATGAATGTCCAACTCATCTCCAAGATTCTTTGGAATCAGGAATTTTCCAGAGGTAAGTGTGGGTCCCTTTACTATTAATTAAAGAGGATACATGAGAGGAAGTTTAAGAATAAGACTGTCTAGAATTTAGCAAGTCATAGAGTTCTTAGACTCCCTGCCCTTGACTCACTATGTTGCATTTATTTAGGAGAGATCTGTGAACTCTTTGTCAGAAAAGTGATAAAATTTATTATTCCAGGGCTGTGCACTCCGAGAAAAAAGGCAGTGGTCACCACATGATATAATAGAGTGTTCTGTTTAGGGCACATTAGTTCATAAGGATGAAGCCAAGTGAGGGTATAAAAGGTGGTCAAAGAATGAATAAGGATGTGCAGGATTGATTGCCAAGAAATATTATGTCCACAAAACCTGCTGCTCCTCTAATTGCCCACATGTAGACACACTATTGAAAATGTTTGCCTCAGAGGTTAGACATTACGATGTTACCTCACTTTAGCGATGAGGGCTGGAAACTGTAACCAAGCATAGAGGAAAATAGGTTCGATGATGATATGAGAAGAGGCTTCTGTATGCCCTTTGAAAAACTTATTTGAATTGGATAAAATGTTAGTTGGAAGGTTAGCTAGGATAAGCTTTCTTTTCCCCCCCACTTTTTAAAATTGAAGTGAAATTCACATAAATCCAATCTATTGTGAAGTACACAATTAACCGACATTTAGCTCATTCAAATTGTCATGTACCAGTCACCTCTAGCTAATTCCAAAACATTTTCATCACCTACAAACAAGTTTTACTTTTATTAAACTTTTATTTTGAGGTAATCATAGAGATTATCATATACATATACATAATCATGTGAATCATAAGATTCACATTTTTTACAAAGTTGCAAAAACAGTTCAATGGAAGAAGGGTAGACTTTGCATCCACTGGTGCTAGGACAACTGGGCATCATTGGCATAAAAATAATTCTTGAACCCAACATTACACATACAAAAATTAACTCAAAAAAGATCATGGGCTCAAATGTAAAATAAAAAGTTAACAAAGATTTTATTTTTAAAAATATTTATTTATTTATTTATTTATTTATTTATTTATTTGACAGAGAGAGAGGGAATACAAGCAGGGGGAGTGGGAGAGGGAGAAGCAGGCTTCCCACTGAGCAGGGAGCCCTATGTGGGGCTCGATCCCAGGATCCTGGGATCATGACCTGAGCCAAAGGCAGACACTTAATGACTGAGCCACCCAGGCACCCCTAAAATAACAAAGATTTTAGAAAAAAGTATAAAAGAAAATTCTCAGGATCTGGGGCTAGATAGAGTTCTTGGTCTTTACACAAAAAGCATGATCCATAAAAGGAAAAGTTAATAAATGAGACCTTACCGAAATTTAAAACTTTTTTCTCTTTTAAGCTCTACATGAAGACAGAAAAGCCAAGATACAGACTGGCAGAAAATAGTTGCAAACTAAATATCTGACTAGTGTCTTAGAATATGTAAAGAATTCTGCAAATAGCCAGTTGCAAAGGTTTCATACTCTATGATTCAATTTACATAGCATTCTTGAAATGGCATAATTATAGAAATGGAGAACAAATTAAAGAGAAGGAAGGAAGGAAGAAAGCGGGTACATCTATTCAAAGGCAACAAAAGTGATCTTTGTGATGATGGAGCCTTCTCCCACTTGACAATATTAATGTTGCTCTCCTGATTGTAAAACTCTACTATTTTTTTCAAGATACTACTTTTCAAGGAAACTGGATAAATGTGAGATTTCTCTGAATTATTTCTCAGAACTGCATGTGAATCTGCAATGATCTCAAAAATTTCTGTTAAAAATACAGAATTAGAAAAAAAAATACAGAATTAGTTTTAGATGACTTTCAAATGGTAGTTGAAAGGTAGCTTTATTGGGGCACCTGGGTGGCTCAGTTTGTTGAGCATCCAACTCTTGATTTCAGCTCGGGTCGTGATCTCAGTGTCACAAGATCGAGCCCCACATCATGCTCCACACTGGGCATGGAGCCTGCTTAAGATTCTCTCTCTCCCTCTCCCTCTGCTCACTGGCCCCCACTTGTGTGCAGACACGCACATGCACACACTCTCTCTCTCTCTCTAAAAAAAAAGTAGCTATATCAGTAAGGAAAATGATATCACATTTTAAGATAGAGGCTAATAAACATGATGATTCCCTTCCTTATTACTCTTCCCTCCCAGCATTCATTCATTTAAAGTCAGCTGCTCAAATTGAGCGCCACTATGTGGAAGGCTTGGTATTGAGATTGGGTACCCTGTCCACCCTTCAGGGGCCCTTGAGGAGCTCATATTTTAGATGTGTGGCAAACCCATGGCCAGATATACAAACTAGTACTCTGATTTGGAGGCCCACTCCAGCCCCTTAATAGCTCTGTAACCATGGACAAGTTACTTCTTTGAACCTCAGGCTCCCAGAGCTGTAAAATTGTAATAATAATACCATTTATTTCACAGGGCAGTAGCATGAATTAAATGAAATACCAAGGTTAAAAATTTAACACTGAGCTTGGCACCTGGAAGCACCCTAATGTTCACTAGGTAATAGAATATTGAGTGTTTGTATGAGGTTGAACTAAGGTGAAAGTAGGAGAAAAGACTGCAGAGAGATGGAAAGACTGCAGAGGAAAGACTGCAGAAAGACTTCAAACAGATGGCTTATTTGAGGAAGAGAGAGATGAGATTGGAGGGGTTAGCTGCAGTTGGAAGGCATGGTATTTATTCCATGTTAAGGAGTTTGTAGTTTATCTTGTGGGCTGTGGTGACCCTTTGGAAGTTTTCAAACAGGTAAACAAATGAGATGATCAAAAGAATGGTGCAGCAGTGCACTTAGAAGGCTGGTACAATGATAAAAATAGTGTTTCTCAGAGTGGGATTCTCAGGCCACATTCATCAGTATCTCTGGAAGGATTATGCTCAGGGATTTCTTTTTTCTTTTTCTTTTTCTTTCTTTCTTTCTTTTTTTTTTTTTTGAAGAGAGAGACCACACAAGTGAGAGAGCACAAGCAGGGGGAGCAGCAAAGGTAGAGTGAGAAGCAGGCTCCCCACTGAGCAGGGAGCTCAATGTGGGGCTCCATATCATGACCCTGAGATCAATGACCTGAGCTGAAGACAGACACTTAACCAACTGAGCCACCCAGGCACCCAGGGACTTCATTTTTAATAGACTTTAGAGGTGGTTCTTTTTGCACACTTGGGTTTGAGAATTCTGGTCTAAAGAAGAAATGATGGAATTCTTAACAAAATAATACCAGCAATAATAGAGAAGAGGGGAAATTTTTAGAAATATTGAAGGGATAAATTAGCAAGATTTGGTCATCCATAGGATTGGGGGAAGTAAATTAAAGGAAAGAATTAAATGTGTTGCAAAAATTTTTAGCTTGGACAGTTGACTTATGGAGAGCTGAGGATAAAATTCTGGAACACTAAAATTTAAGCAAAAGAAAAGATGCTGTGAATTAAATCCAAAAGAAATATTTGAAGTGGTTGAGAGGAGATTCAAGAAATTGGGTGGTCATGGAAGTCAAGAAAAAGTACCACAGGCATGGTACTAGAATAGTCACGTGCCAATCTTAATTACATGCTTTATCTTGCATTGACATGTTCATCAGTGTATTTCCACTTAAGTGAATTTCCTGGTCTTTTAAACCTAAAACAGGAACTTGGTAGTAGTTATCTTTAAAAGAGATACTTGATCTAAAAGCCAGGTTATAGTAGGTTATATATGGAGCAGATGAGGTAAACAGTGCAACTATAAATGATTATTTTTTTGTAAAATTCGTAGAAAAGAAGAGCACCTGGGTAGTGCAGTCAGTTGAGTGCTAGACTCTTGGTTTTGGCTCAGGTCATGATCTCCGGGTGGGGAGATCCAGCCTCTCGTAGGGTTGGGGGGTTTCTGAGCTGGAGTCTGCTTGAATCTCTCTCTTCTTCTCCCCCCAAAATAAATAAAATCTTTAAAAAAATATAAAGATAAAAGTAAAATTAGTAGAAAAGGAAAAGGAGAGCGCTGGAATGATAGTTTGAATAAGGGGCTGTGTAGGGGTACCTGAGTGGCTGTCAGAGCCTCTGACTCTTGATTTCGGCTCAAATCATGATGATCTCAGGGCGGTGGGATCAGCCTCAGGTCAGGCTCAGGCTCAATGTGGAGTCTGCTTTTCCCTCTCTCTCTGTTCCTCCCCATGCCTGTGCTCATGCTCTAAATAAATGAATACATAAATAAAATCTTGGGAAAAAAAGAGATTGTGCAAAGTGAGTTTTTTGTTTTTCAGCTCGTAGGCAAGGGATCATTCAGCAATTACTTCTCTATTATGGAAGAAAATGCTTAGGGTCCTGCCTCCCCCCATGGAGCTATTAGGTAAGATGCTTTTCACAATTAGAATATGTAAATACACATGTCTTGGACTTCTTTTATTTGGCTTTGACCCTTAGAGATACATTACTGAACTCTAAGTTTCCAGTGTGATGTTAACCTTGTTAGAGGCCATGTTTTGTGGGAAAATGGGTACAGGAGTCCCAGGACGTATTTGGCATATTAATGGTCTGGACATGACCTCCATGTGTGTATCAGACATCCTCTAAATGTTGAAAATGCCTATATGGCTATCTAAAGGGTGCAGATTTTTACATTTAAATGACACATCATTGTCCCCAGAATGAAAGTATTCTTAAAAAGTAAGCAGTAAAGAAGGTCTTTGGCACACTATTTTGAATTCGGATCTAAACCATGGATGGAGTGTGTAATTCTGAACTTATCTCTGACCATTGCTTTGGGGATAGAATAAAATACCAGAAGTACTAGACGATTATTACCAGAGTAGCAATTCACTGCATAAGTTAATAAGTAAGAGTGGCCTTGAATTTTAACACTGAAATCCAGAAAGAAATGTATCTTGTGGACTTTGAATGAAAGAAGATGAAAAGCCATTACACAGTGTTTTCACATCTGACGTTATAAATCATGAAGACATGAAAGAGGCATTGCCTGCAGCTTTTCTCAAGCCTCAAGGATACATTTCAAGCATCTTTTGGAGTGACTTTAACCCACTGTTACTTTATTCTTCAACCAGGGGAGAAAAGGGAAAAGACTGTCATCAAGTTTCATTTTTCCTGGGACCATTTCATCAAAGTCTATGAGATCATGGAACAGAGTTATCAGCCACCTAAGCCCAGGGTGACAGACAACAAATGATGCCTGATTCACCTGTAGGGAAGAGACAGAGTGAAAAGTTATCTGAAATACATTATATGAGCATTTATATGGACATTAGTTAAGGGAATGGTTGAAAAAAATCAGTTTGAAAAAACTGAAAACATGGAAACTTTTTTTAATTGTTTGATAGAGATTTTGATACACAGTTTAAATAATTACTAAAAAATTAGCAATATTTGAGAGATTATGAACCACTGAAGTAAGCAGATGAAGTCTTAGGTGTGCATTGGAGTCATTAGGCCACCATAGATATTACATTTTAGGATTAAAGGGAGTTTTTAAATTGTTTATGCTATACAGTTAAAGGTATTTTATCACTTTTCACCCTTCAGTGCACATTCTACCTTTTATAATCTTTATCACTGGCAGGTAAATATATTTGCTTTCTCTGACAGAAACTTCAGGCTGTTTTTTTTAATTGTAAATATGCCATAAATACTCCCTCATTTCCTTGCCTGCCCAGCTTCCTTTTCTATTTTTTTTGACCAATTAATTACATAT
>CM052798.1:111707053-111727249 GCA_028533885.1 Nasua narica
CCACTTCCTTATCCACTCGTCTGTTGAAGGGCATTTTGGTTCTTTCCAGTTTGGCTATTGTGGCCATTGTGGCTATGAACATTGGGGTACATGTGGCCCTTCTTTTACTGCGTCTGCTTCTTTGGGGTAAATACCCAGTAGTGCAATTGCAGGGTCATAGGGTAGCTCTATTTTTAATTTCCTGAGGAATCTCCATACTGTTTTCCAAAGTGGCTGTACCAACTTGCATTCCCACCAACAGTGGAGGAGGGTTTCCCTTTCTCCACATCCTCTCCAGCATGGAACCTTGATTGCAGGCAAACTCCTGCCAATATTCATGGGAGTAACACCATTTGAAATGTTAAAGTTGATTCATGCCTCCGTTTCCAAAATCATCATTATTATTATGTTTAAACATAGAGACAATGGAAAATCTCAGAAAGGAAATGTGTAAGGAGATTTTCTACACTTAAGGTGGTACTAATTCTGTGATTGACAGAAGGAATGTTGCTGATCCTAGCTGAGTGTTGAGGGCCCAGCAAGCAGTAGTAACCCTGTCTTTTATATTGTGGCTTCTGATGTTTTGACATCTGGGGCCTTACTGACCCTAGAGGAACTGTAACATTCAGCATCTTCACTTCGTGCTGCTGGGTGAGGTGAGAGGTGGAAATCCAGCAAGCGCTGGCTGCCCCATACAGTGGGCAAAGCCAACCAAATGGTAGAGAATTTAAAAACACTAGAAATGCATCACAAGTAAGAAACTATTGGGGGTAGTGGCAATACCCCTCAAAAGTCCGTTCTTGTCCAAACAATAAAAAATTTTTCATTTCTGAGTCTTTATCAAATATACCCAACATTCTGCCAAAGGAAGATAAAGACTTTTCTTTCTAGAGACTTTGAAGAGCCCAGAGAAAAAGCTGATTGGGATGAATTTAAATGAAGAACTTTCTCAAGGCTAATAGATGGTTACTAACCTACTGCATGGTCCTTATAGCCTTATACTTATTAAATGTGCTCAGTGCCCACTTGTCCTAAACCAATATTTTATATAAAAACTTTAGGCCTTTCAGAGTTATAATCACATCAAATAAAGTTGTGTATCTTGTGCACAATATTTCATGTAACAACTCTTAATTCCCAAACTTTATATTTACTGTTAGAATCAAATTTTAATTTCTTTTTATGCTTGTACTAGTTTAATAATAGTGTTGGGATTAGAAAGCAATAACAAAAACTCACTGCAATTTTTATTTTCAACTTTCAGTTTTTACTTTCAATTTATTTTTTATTTCAAGGTGAAATAAAGAGATAAAAAGAGTTATCTCAACTCTCTCTTCTCAGGCCAGCTGATGGGCTTGTGTTGGAGCCGTTTGCTATGTAACTGAATGTGTCTCTCCAAAATTCTTATGTCGAAACCTAATCCCCAATATGACGGTATTTGGAGGTGGGGGCCTTTGGGTGGGTGGAGCCCTCATGAATGGGATTAGTGCCCTTATCAAAGAGACCTGAGAAAGCTCTCTCTTGCTCCCTTGCTTCTTCTGCCATGTGAGGACACAGTGAGAATATGGCCATCTAGGAACCAGGAAGCCAGCCCTTACCAGGCATTGAATCTGTTGCCTCTTTGATCTTGGATGTCTCAGTCTCCAGACCCGTGAGAAATACATTTCTGCTGATTCTAAGCCACCCATTCTGTGGCATTTTGTTAAAGCAGCCTAAAAAGACTAAGACACAATTCTACTTGGTCAGGGTCAGACACACAGAGCCTTGCACATTACCACATCAGTTCCCATACTGCCCATATTGGTTGGTTCTTTAGGAAAATAATCTATTTTGCATCTTCACACAGGCACTGTGGAATAGTGAAAAGAACAAACAGACATACATATGTTTGATGCGAATTGCTGGCCAGCAGTCTGTACCACCAGTTAACCAAATACTTTGGCCAAGTCTCCCACTTTCACAGTATGATTGTATAAATTGAATAAAATAGTTAAATTAATTCCTGGCACATAGCAGCATTTAATACACACTCCTTTGCTATAATACAGCCCTTTTCCTTTTTTTTCTTTTTTTGTGGTACTTTCATTTCTATGTCAGTTTCTGAAAGAGTAACTTTTATCCTTACTTATTCGTATATGAGGGGTGTTTTCAAGAAATCGAAACTTTAAGTCTTCTTACTCAAAACTTTCATCTAATAGCAGCTAGTTTCTAGCTGCTTGTTTATCAGAAATTTCCAGACTGTCAACCTTGCCCATCTTAGAGCTCCAGTTATACAGTATTAGCAGTATTTCTTCTATTTTCTCCACAAAGTTAAGTTCCAGAATAAGAGGTAGAAGCAAAAGTAGGTTCCACCAATCTCAAAATATTTATGCTTATTCATGCTGTTCCCAGTGCAAGCGTTCATCCATCTCCTAGGATGTGGTAGATGGAGCGATTACTGTTGACTGATTTGCAGAGGAATTCTGAGTCAGTCACAGACTTGGCTGGGCCTTGAAAGGTGAGTATGATTTTGCTAGATGTAGTTAATAAGGAACAGCAGACAGGGTTTATGCTAAGATGTTCAGAAAATATAAAAAAATACTCCGGTAGAACAAGGATGCATTGACTATGGTCATTATGTTCTCCTCTGTAAGGGGCCCTGGATCAATCTTTGCTAATAGTGGCATAGGAACAACAAGACATGTTAACAAGTGAAACTAAAAATAGAGCAGGCAGCAAGGTGGTAATGGGGACTAGGAAAGCCCTGTAGGGGTCATGGAGAAAATATACTGCTGCAGAAATCCCTCTTCAACCTTTGTTAAAAGCTTCCACTGTAAAAGCTATAGTTTTGTTTGGAAGAAATCTTCTCTTTAGAGATTAATATCACCATGATGGAACCTGCTTTAAAGCACCCTTTTAAAAAAAAATCTAGAATCAAATTGCATGACAGTGAGCAATGTCCTTCAAATATTATAATCATTAATACAGGTGCATTTTGCTGTAAACATTTCCGATACACAAATACCCTAATTTATAAAAAAGATATATATTTATATGTGTATAAATACATATATATATACATAGAGAGAGAGAGAGAGAGAAAGCAGAAGTAATTTTTTATAAAAGTTTGACAGCATTTTAAAAATTCTAAGTATCCCTACTGTGATCATTTATATTTACTAGCATATCCATACATCCATCAGGTGAGTTAGAATTCACAGCTGGTAATGGTGAAGTTGGTCATGACCTCAGGAAGGCAGGATTGTCCAGGGGAAAGAACACAAGAAACTGAAGTGTAAATGTCAGAAAGGGGAATGGAAGGGTTAGGGTGTAGTCATGGGAGTGGGAGCTGAAGGAAACAGAAAAAAAGCAAGTAACTGTGAGGCCATGATTTTGATTGAATGCTCCTATGGATACTTAAGTCATCTAGGATGATAATGGGAATTAAGAGTGGAGTCAAAACTTTAAGCTTTAATGCCAACATTAAATGTTGAATGTGGGTAATTTTTTAACCATTCGTGAAACAAACAGGAAAGCATGAGGAATAAAGCCACCTGCTCCAGGATGACGATGTGTAGAGGAGGAGAGGCGAGGGGAGGCAGTCAGATTGAAGAAGAGTTGGATTACACTTGTGGTGAGCCCTTGGTGTGAGTCTAAGACAAGGCGGTTGGGGCTGTAAGGTGAGCACAATGGAAGGAAATGGGAAAATGTGGTTAGGGGGTCAAAAGAACAAAGATGGGTTTGGGAACCCAAGGTCTCGAATGAGAATTCAGAACGGTGAAGGGGACGGAAAGGCTTGGACCTATCACAGTGGTGAAGAGTGGCAGGGATAAAGGTCTTGGTGTTATCAGCTGATCTCAAAACTCTTACTAGAACATGGATGAAGAGATGTTTCCCTGTTGAGGTAGGCAGGAGCCCTCATTTATGCGTGAGTCCCAACAACAATCTCTTCCCTGGGGCTGAATTCTTGACTTAAAAAGCTCAGCTGCCTCAGGTGGAAACATAGCATGGCCTGGGCCAGAGCCACCATAATCTTCCTCAGGGGAGATTTTCTATGACCACACAATAGGTTTATGGGAAAAGGAGCGGCATCTTATTTGAAGATTACCAGGCAGGGTCAGGGTTGGCATTAGCTAAATCAGTTGGAGTTGAGTTCACAGGTTTATCCCAGTTAGAATTCAGGGCTCCTCTCCATGCTCAGCATGGAGCTGGGGTGGAAGTCAAATTAACCCTCCATGACAGAAGGGAAACCCCAGAGTGTGGAAAGAGAAGCTAAATTGTCCTTCAGCCCGTTGGTCTCACAGGCCACTAGGACTTCCTCCATCCTTGGAAAGCCATACATGCTTCCATGGAAAGGAACCAGAGCACTGTCATTTCTGGCAAGTTCCAAGGGTATCTCCTTGTGATAACATGGCTGGGTGTCATGAAGCAGGACAAGACCCATCCAATCATACCTGTGAATACATCGAGAACTGAAGCCACTTGAGCACAAACCCTTTGAAGATGATTTGTTAGACAGTGTATGAAAGTCAGTGACAGGTTATGGTACCCACCAAAAAGGAGCAAGTCCATCCCTCCTCTGGAAAGTGAGGCCTGAGGTAGACACACTTGACCTCTCCTCTTACCTGCTTTCAAGAGCAATCTGAAGAGGCTGGGGGTGAACAGGAAATGTGAGCCATGTCCTGAATCAGATAAAGACATAGGTGTGTTGTCTTCAACATATACTTCGGCAGCGTCATCAAGACATGTCTCCTTGAAGCATCTCCACATTTGGGTTCCCACTCAGCATGGGGTCCTTCAGAACACAGCAAGCCAAACAAACATTCTAACTGGATACAAGAAGAGAGGGGTGAAGCTGGAAAAACCTAAATCAAAATTGACTTTTGAAATCTAATAAAAGATGAATGTGCTCTATTAAGGCTAAATAATAAAGATGCAAATAGCAGTGCAGTGTTACCCTCTTGAGGACAATGGCACCAGATTTTAATAATACACATATCAGATGGGGAGCATAGGTCAGGTTTTCTTTATGAGAGTGATTTTTTTTCTTGGCTTTTATAATGCAATGAGTTTGTAATTCTGTTTCTCAGTGGTAGCTTTTCTTTCTGACTTAGTCATTCAAGGCAATCTACACAGGTGCCAGTATGACTCCACCAACACTTTAAGTGGGAAAAAATTGGTGGGGAAAAAAAATGTGATTGTGCAACTCCATTAATTGATGTCAGAATAAAGTTCACTTTCCCCTTTCTGGAACTATCCATAGCTTTTAATTTCCACTCATATTACAGCTGTGTGAAACTTACTTTTTCAAACAAGAATAAATGTATGCAGAGAGCTTTATGTTCTCCTTTTTAAAGTGGAAAATAAAAGAGGAGAGGCTCAATAAAACACTGAAGGGAGAAGTCACCATTTCCCTGTGCTCTTCCATTTTGTAAGTTAGCAGACACACAACTCCCCTCCCCTACCCTTTACCGCCTTTAAGATGAGCTTTCATGAGAACAAATGAGAACATCTTAGTGAGATGAAATAAGGATCTGGGTCAGGAAAGGTCCTTGACCACAATATAGAATGGATATCTGCTTCCAAAGTTTCGATTGTATCCAAAGAAGTCATGATAGCCAAAATTCTGACCCACTTAAAAATATTACCATGTAAATGTGTTAAATATACTTTATATATATAAAGTTAAATACCCTTTATCTCATACAGAAATTTTTCCTGTATTTAATTTACATGCTTCCTTCCCCCTATTCTTAATCATTTTGACCCAATTCTTCCAGATGCAGTTAAAACCTATTTCCTCTACTTTGGTAATTAGAAAAATTTCCTCTAAGTAGATAATTTGAAAAAAGAAAACACTGCCAACATTTCCTTCCTAGACCGCACATCTTTAGTTACCACTTTTCTTATAGTGTGAATGAAAAGTCAAATGGAAAACTCAGCAAACATGGAATATTCTTGACTTAACCTCAGTTTACCTCTGACACTTTACTCAGTCTCTGATTTTATAAAGTCAGTTAACTTAAGAACTTAACAAAAATCAGTTCTAATTTCTATCAAGTCTCAGCAAAGTTGATGTGTTAAAGCCCATTGGAGCTAACATTTTGATGACACAAATTCAAATGTTGTTGCATCAAGTCATTTGATACTTGACATAAAATTTATATAATATGTTTTCCTTTTCTTACTCTCTTACAGCGCTATTTATTTTGAAGTCTTTGGGGGATCTCAGGCATACGTTTTCCAGATCCCAAAGCTAGGAAATGCACTAGGATTGATGTGCTTTTTGAAGATAATTCTTTTCTAAAGTCTGGTTTTATCCAAGAATTATTTGCTCCATGAAGGTGTAATAATGAAATACTTTTTCCAATAAAAATCCTACAGTAATATATCAGGAGCTTTACAACAGTTTATTACTACAGAAAGAGGTCGTTTAAATCCAATAAAGCACCATCCTCATTTAACCTCTTTTATGAAGAGATGAGCTTAGCTATTATGAAATATATTTCCAAGTTTGGCCTTAGAAACAATTATGCAAACAAAGATTCGGCATTGGGTAAAAGCACAAGATTTACATTTAGAAGGTTTGAATCTCTGTTCATTTATTTCCTAAGCTGCCTAAACTTGGGAAAATTAACTGTTAACTTCTCCCATCTGAGAAATGGAGGCATATGGGGCACCCAATGGTGCTTGTAAGGAATAAATGCCAAATGTATATAAAACACCCAGTCCAGCAACACTGCAAGCATCTACAGATGGTAACTCTTTGTATTAATTGAGTTACACTAATTTGCAGTTGCAACCATTCCTCTTTTTTCCATTTCACTTATAAAAATGCCCCATATAATAAAAACTTTAACAATGAAAATAGGAAAGGTTACTCACTGAATTTATAAAAAATTCAAAAGATAGAATATTTATTAAGTGAATTATTTTGTTATATCTACATAATTATATATTTACACATACATATTTACATATGTAATATATTAATGAAATTATGAATTTTATTATATATGTATATATGTAAAAGTAAATGCTTCATTTAGCTTACAGTAATGTATTAATATTTAATTAACTTTTAAGTGGTTTCTCATAAGTCAAATGACATCAGAGTATTTCCAATTCATAATACATATTTTACATATAAGATTTTCTGGACACAGAGAATCAAAATATAGTAATAATCATATGTGCCCAAGTTTGTACAAATTGCCAATAGATAAATGTCCAATCAGTAATGAAGTTTTGTTGAAAATTAGAATTATTTGCATTTACCTCAAGACTCATTATTTTTTTTAAATTCAAATCTTTTTTAAAGATTTTATTTATTCATTTTTCTGAAAGAGAGAGAGCACAAGCAGGCAGAGTGGCAGGCAGAGGCAGAGGGAGAAGCAGGCTCCCCGCCGAGCAAGGAGTCAGATGTGGGACTCCATCCCAGGACTCTGGGATCATGACCCGAGCTGAAGGCAGCTGTTTAACCAACCGAGCCACCCAGGCATCCCAAGACTCATTATTCTTGTAATAACTTGTGTGTCCCACAACCGTGTACGTGGATTTAAGAGATCAGGGAGCAAACTGTAATAGCTAAAAAGGCAGAACACCTGTGGTGGTCCCTTTAAAGTGCTCCCACAAGCCCACACCAGTCTTTCTTGCTGAGATAATCTGGGAGCTCTACTGGGGAATGCTGGGAACCAAATCTGGAAAAGCAGAATCTGCAATCAAATCCAAAGGGTGAGGTGCAAGCCAAAAGGAGAAACAGAGTCTCCTTGAGCGTGAGCACCAAGAACGTCACGATGAACAAGGTCAATTTGAATCTAACAAGTTCACTTACTACAAGTAGACCAAAAAGCTTCTTGCTTTTTTTATTTTTCATTTTTTTCTGTATAAAAGGTTTTTAATTGAAAAAATGTTTTGAAGTATAATTGATACACAATGTTACATTTGTTTCAGGTCTACAACATAGTAGACCTGAAATTCTCTGTACATTATGCTGTGCTCCCCGCAAGTGTAGCTCCCATCTCTCACCATACAACCTTGTTACGATGCCATTGACTGTATTCCCAGGGATGCCACTCCCCCCATGTCTTATTTATTTCATAACTGGAAGCCTGTATCGCCTTCTCCTCTTACCTATTACCCCTAACCCCTCCCCCTCCCCCTGACAACCATTAGTTTATTCTCTGTATTTATGAGTCTATTTCTGCCTTTTTTTTTTTATTGGAAACATTGCATGCTGTGTCATGAAACTGGTCTGCTTTTAAGATAGACATTTTCAGAAATACTCATGAGGCAGCAAGGCCAAGGTTGCTCTGTTAAAAGCAATAATTCTAGAGAGAAATAGTCAAAGACTGACTTGGGGAAATAAACACAGAAATGGAAAAGAAGGGAAAATAAAGAAACTTATCTTGGTAGTAGAATTGGTATACATTGACAGGTTATTTATGAGAGATTTCTGATTAATCTATGTTTTCACAATTCTTAAAAACACATTCGATAATTATGACATATATGATAGGAAATCTTTTGCTTATTATATGTTTGACCAAATGCTCCCCTTCCTGTTTGGAACGAAAAGCCAAGATTCTAAATGTTATGCTCTTACACTATGACCTGGTGGTACCTATGCCCCCCCACACAAGTATCAAATGCCATCGGCATAGAACTCTAGAAGGCGTAATCAACATAATACACACTTTAATACAAACTCAGCAAAGTATATATAATATTTCCTCGATTTCCCTCTTCCCTTGCCATCTCATTCATGTAATTGTGATTCGTTTTCACATTATTTAGGGTGTCTGAAGATGAGGGTCAACTGTCCATTCCATTCTTTCAGCATTTCTGTTCACTGTCCATGTCATAATGGGCTCCAATCCACACAACTCAGGCCCACAGTTACACAGTTTCTAACTGATTTTAGCTTTCTCCAATACTTTAAGACACCACATGAAGCCCTTGCCAGTTTCTGATGTTGTGAGCAAAATGGCATCGTAAGTATTATTTTCTCATCATTGCCGTCATTACCCACCTTTCTGCAAAGATTTTGTCCCTGAGGGATGGAGTATATTCCATTCCCTTTTTGTAGATTTTGTAGATTTAAACCCTGAAAGATTTCTGTGCCCAAAAGCTCCATCCCCATTTATTTTAAGATTTATTTATTTATTAGGGAGAGAGAGCAGCATGGGGGGCGGTGGGGGCAGAAGGAGAGGGAGAGAGAATCCCAAGCAGACACCCCAGAGTGTGAGCCCAATACCGGGCTCCATCTCATGACCCTGAGATCATGACCTAAGCCAAAATCAAATCCCACGCTTAACCGACTGAACCACCCAGGCACCCCCTCCTTCCCTACTTCTTTCTAGCCTATATAATTTCTTGCCCCACTTAAGTGTAACTATTCCCCCCCTCACTCCCCTCCCAATTATAATAGTTTATCAAGCACCATTTGGTTTTGGAATTGAAATAAAAGGAAAACATTTCCTGCATCATATGGAAATGGGAACTAAGTTCCAGGTTATTTAGGGAATGTCGTCCAGGGAGCTGGCTGTCCCCCAGGAAGACAATGATGCGGGAGACCAGAGGCAGCTGCCTGTAGTCAGACTGGCACTCCTATGGATGGTTATGTTGTTCACAGATGGTGCCTTGATCGATGCATGTTCACTGTGGTGTTGACAATGTTGTGGGCACTGAAACCCAGGCAAGTTTTCATTCCCATTATTTCAGAAGCAACTAGAAAATACTTCCTGTGTCTCAGAATGATGCTGCAGTTCCTCTGAGGCTAGTTCAAGAGTGCAACTTGGGCCATTTCAGATTTCAACTCTTAGGAAGTGAAACTACAGGGTTCGGGAGACCACTTTCTCTCTCCACTCTGCCCCACCCCCCACAACATTTATTTTGGGAAACTACCATCTAGTTCTATTTTTATTAGAACTTTTGACCTGTGGGATATTTTATGTTTCCTAGGTGAATGGAAAAATGAGAACAAACGCATACATACTTCCATACATAAAGACATCATTAGTAGTAATTGGTTTGGGTTGAACTGTAATTTCTTTGGCCAGGAGCAAATAACTACCTGTCTCAACCAAGTGACACCAAATTCTGCTCTAGCAGAAAGCCGGCCAGGGAAGCCTAAATAGGTAGAGTTCTAAAATAGAGCTGATTTTCTTTGTTCCTTCTGACGGAGAGGGGTTTGAAGAAGGAAGGGTTGGGTAACAGAGCCCAGGTCTATTTCACTTGAAATACTTTGTGGATGCTATTTTACATAAAATTTCCATTTCTTGGCATTCTTAAAAAAACATTGGCAGCATCATAGTGAGGTATTGTTTATTTTTGCCTTCGGAAGCCTTGGAGCAGAGTGAAGAAATGATCAGCAACTACAGATGCTGCCCCTTTGTCTGTAGCTTTATTGTTGATTTTAGAGAATGTCGACCAAGCTAGTCCACAGATTTCCCAGTACTTTCTTCCCTCTCATCAGCATACAGAATGTTCTGTTTCTGCATCTATATTGTTTTATTGCTTTATACACATAAGATCCATCATATCATGTCCCAGTTCTGTTTATAGAGAAGAGCCTAACTAACTGCCTCATGTAGCATGGAATTTATAAATGAGAGATTTATCCATCCTTAATTACAGTGTGCAAACTAATGACAGCAAAAAATATTCTTTATTCAGGGTTCAAGTCTAATAATCGGCAACTGTCCACTCAAATTTGGCTATAAAAAGATGTTGCATCATTCACTATTAATATCTATCTATTACTTTAAGGGCATTTCTGTCCATTTCGCAAAGTGAAATATACAATATGGAATTGCCCCGTAATATAGATTTGGGATTTATTAAAGAATCTCTATCACAAATAACTGTAATTTTACCTGAATAATACTGAAGTGAGTAGAAAGAGCTGAATCCCAATCTCAATTCTTCTGTTTTGTAGCTCTGTAATTGTGGGTGAGTTTTTGAGGCTTTGTTGTCTCAGCTTTAGAAGGAATCACCCATAGGATTAACATAGGGATTACCTGAAAGTTTACAGAAAGTGCTTATAAACATAAATCATTACATAAATACTTGTTTTTAGAGTAATGGAATAGGCATAGGTCTTTGGCATCATGCTTTGCAAAAAGTATCTAGTTCTTTAATCTTCTATGATGTACACATAAAACTTAATCTTTCAGGAGACTACAACTCCAAAAAATAATAATTTCTTTACACAGAAAAATAGATATAGTATTCAGAAGTGGTTAAAGGAATGTCAACTTTATTAAAACTATTAAGTAATGCTATAATTCAATGATTTAAATATTCTACCTGTAATTCTCTACTCAATTTCACATCCAGGTAGATATTTAGAAAAATGTTACATGTTTCTGTTTTGTTTTGTTGTTGGTTTGTTCTTCAGTTTTTTAAAAAGCAATTTACTCTTTTTAAGTATTACAAATCTGGTTAATTAATTCACAAAACAGTTTTCTTTTTTTTAAAGCTGTAGTAATTATATTACATATATAATCTGAATACTGAATTTTTTTTGAAATGTTTTAAAATACATTTGCCAAAATTAAAATCAAATGGTACCATAACTAAATCTTTCCCTAGGTATTCTTGGCTGGAAAAATGGATTTTTTTTATTGTATAAATGCACATGTTAATTTGAGTATGAATATCATAGTTAAACTCACACAATATCTTTGGCCGCTGAGTTATAACCAAAAGAAATGCTATTCGATTCTCACATAAAGGTATAATCCAAGCGGAACTTAATTATTTTGAAATTCTGTTTAGTTTAGTTTTGTGTTATTCACAGCGTTGGTGTGGAGGGTGCTCTTTTTGTCGGTTAAGCCTGATTTTATTGTCCTTCAGGCCAGTGGATTTGTGGTAATGTGTTGTCTTTCTGTCCTCAGCAAGAGAGTGAAAAGCAACCACAAATTGCTCTTATCCAGTTTATAAAATGCTTGATGTCGCTCCGAGCTGCGAATCAAATTACAAAGAATACCAAGACCTTCAGGAAAGGCTGGGGCACAGAGTTCCAGCACTGATACAAAATGAAGCCCCACCCCAGATGTTAAGAGAGGCGCTCCTTGATCCCACACCACCATGGCAATCTGCTGCCCTCTTTTCCAGGATGACTAGTCCCAGCCTGGATCCCACCGTCCACAGCCTCTCTCGGTCTCCATTGTTCCTGATGTCTGGCATAGGACACTGGGGAACCACCTCTTTTTTGAAATGACCTTGTCAGTAATCTCGCCATGTATACAGCTTCCGCTTTTGCCCATGAGAAAACTTCCAAATCAGGCCGTGTGGTCCTGGAAAACAATTTCTGGGAGATAGTTTTAAACTAGACAGTCTGAAATTGATGTACTTAGCTCAGCACTGAGAAGTGGACAAAGTACAAACAGTAATAGCTCTATAAACAGCTCCAAATCAAAAGGATGGTCACTAAGTCCAGATGGTTACAAATCAGAAGATGAATTCTGGGTAATAACAGGGTTTAGAGCTATTCTTTTGACTTTGCTGTGAATAGCTGTTTTCAAAGACAAAAAAGAAACAATATTCTTAAATGCTACGGAGTGAAGGAGTCTCTTAGGTACGTCTTGCTATCCGAGGTCAAAAGCCTAGGAAAAGGTCAACTTGCGGTATCAAGGCCACGCTTAACTGATGGTGGATCAGGGTGACCAGATAATAACACGCAGAGAATATCCCAGAGGTAGATTTGTAATATGATCTTTTTGTAATAGGCTCCATGTGAAACATATCTGAGCTCACAGAAGAGAAATGATCCAGTTCTCTAATTTCTCACTTGAATTAGAGAGAGGAAACCTTTTAGAAAATGGATTGTTCCCTCCAACCAACATAAAAATCCCTATAATTGTGATAATTTAATTAATATATGCTCTGTGGACAAACTCTAACAACTTACACGTACGAGCTATGAAAAATTTTAATGCCTTTAACTGAAAGGTTTTAAAATGCTGTTGAAATATTTTCTGAAATATAATTCAATTAACTTTGATTGTTTATATAAGGAAGGGTGGGAAACTAATTGTCAACCCAGATAATGCTTTTACCTCTAAGAAAGCATAAATTCCTTATTACTAAGCAACTGCAAAATCCTTTTATGTGTTTAATGATATGGCTGTTATAAAACTAGATTGAGTAAACTGCTCGCTGTATGTTTTCTTGTGAGGCAGTTTCATTAAGAACAGTTACAGTTGGATGTGTGACAATGTGATCAGAAATGGTTCTCATTTAAATTAATTGTAAAATGTTTGAGTAACATAGTATCAGGGAGCATATTAACCATATTCGTTAGAAACCCCAGTCTCCAGTCTTGGACTTTTAGTAAAAATATTTTCATTATGTCTTAATTTAACTTTGTATTCTTAACCTTTTCTTTTTAGCAGTATTTTTTAATTGACTTTTTATTGGAGACATGAGTTCTGAAAATTTGTGAGCTGCAAGTTCAAACTGGCCTTCAAGGTTAAATGGAAAGTTCCTATTTTTTTTTTTTAACCAAACTCCCTTTCTCATTCCTCAGAGCTGTCTTTTTAGAACATCACCATTTCCTCAAGTTCCCTTTCTTATCCACTCTTATGCCAATGGTTTGGTATTTACTTTTAACCCATTGGTGTCTTTATATTTAAGGTGCATATTTGAACTGCAAGTTGAATTCTATTTTAATATTTTTTTGAGTATAGTAATTTTTGTCTTTTGAGGGTTTAATCTACTTACAATTTAAGTGTTGATATAGTTGGTTAAATTCTGTTTTCTTGCTGTTTGTTTTCTACAAATCCCATCTGTCCTTTCTTTGATATTGTTTATTTCTCTTTTCCTGACTTCTTTCTGATTAGTCAAATATTTTTTATTATTACTTTTTTGTCCGTCATTAATTTTTAGTATGTCTTTTTTGTGCTTTCAGTAGTTGAATATACATTTCCGAATGCATCCTTGTCTTATTGTACTATGTAAATACTTGTACCAATTCCTGAATGATACAAGAATCTTACAAGAGTTTATCTTCATTTGCTTTCTTCCCCCCAAACCGGAACACCTTTGAAAGTGAAAAGGTTCACCATTAGTTATAATGTTGCCTGAATTGGCATAAACTGGTTGGACCAGTTCCACACATAGGAAGATTCCATTTACGTAATCCCTTTTTTCCTGGCTCATGTTTCTTTAGAAACTGCTGCTGTTTGGAACAAAAGCAGCTCTAGGTAATGATTAGGGAGAAGGCTCTGGGGGGGTCACAGATCCTTGGCCCAATCCTTAATCTGCCACTTTCCAACTGCATAATTTTTGTCTAATTAATTAAACTGCGCTGTCTTAGTTCTTTCACCTGTAAAACAGAGGTATAAATATGATCAAGTGAGATCAAATTCATGTGGATATTATGAGGATTTAAAAGGAAAATGCCAGAGGGCACAAAATGTTGCCCCACATAGAGTAGTTACTTAACAAAGTAGCAATTATTTTTTCCCACGATTTTATTGAAAATGCTTGCCTTTGGTCAAGTTTATACTTTGCATTTTTGCAAACATTTGCTGTTGGTCGCAATAGATTGAGAGCATCATCCCACCAAGCTTTGCTGGAATGGCCTCAGTCTGTCTAATCTTTCCAAATGCATATGCAGCATGTCTTTCTTCTGCTTGCAAGTTTTAATGGTTGGCTATCACCCAAGAATAAAGTCCAAACTTATTAGCATAGCAAAGAATTTCCCAAGCCCTTCCCTGCCATTCCTTCAAGACAGTCCACATTCTAACAAATTCAGCTCCTTGCTACTCCCTGTTGAATAAGATGGTGTCTTAGGGCCATTTTTCAGGCTGCCTGGAGAATGCTCACTTACTCTTCATGACTCATCTCATCTTCATTGTCCAGTTTCCTTTGGTCTTTCACAGTTGAGTTCAATTTCCCCCTTTTTTTGTTCTCTGGTATAACTTGGTACGTGTCGACAACTCTGAGAACAGTGTAAATGAGTTAAATTTATGAGTTAAACTAATACATGGCATCAGCATGACAAAAACTCTAGAGATAAAACTTCCTCAACCAGAATTATGAAGAAATGTAACAGTGGTTCTCATTCCCAGAGGGACATTGAAAAGGTTTGAGGGATGTTTTTTGTTATAGCAATGAATGAATGTGCAGTCGCTTCTGCTATAATGCTTGTTTTGAACCTGTGAATTTTTTTCCAAGGCAATTAATATATTAGGGAACAAGTTGAGCATAAGGTGAATTTTGAGTTTGCTTTTTGCAAATTTCATCCATAGGAAACACTAAGGTAAGTGAAGAGAACTGCACCCAGATGAACCCAATTGTGTGGGAAAATAAAAAATATACACACGCCAGGGGGAGCTAAACACAACACCCCAGAATGTGCCACTTCACAGGTGGATTATTTTGAGCTGGAGACTATTGGGGCCTATCAGACTAAGGAAGTGCTTTTTCCCTCCCCATTAGCTGCCTAAAAGAATCAAGATAGGTGGCCTGTTACAGGAGGAGAGCTATTAGCAGAAAGAATGTTTGTATCCAGAAAGACTTATCTGCATGGCAAGGCAAACGTGTATCAAACACTTGCTCTTTTCCTTTTTTTCCTGTGAATTATCTCCCTCCCCTTTGAAGCCCCAGAACCCTGTCTCCTTCTCCTTAACTCAAGATGGTATATAAATCTCAATTACCTGACTGCTGGGGACTCTCATGTTTTATTGGGGCTCAGGTACATGTGAAATTTATTTTTCCCCTGTTCATCTGGCTTATGTCAATGTATTTATCAGACCAGCTGAAGAACCCAGAAAAGAAGGGAAAAGTTTTCCGCCCCACAACACACACACACACACACACACACACACTCTCTCTCTCTCTCTCTCTCAATCTCTCTCTCTCTCTCTCTCTCTCCAAACATCTACCAGCTCCCTCAGTTCACCATGTATTATTCTATGAAATTATGTTTTCTTATCCTTTTGTATTTGAAATTTCATATATAAAACAAAACAAAAACACTGATGCAACATCTTAAATCTGTTTAAGAATTCTAGTTCAAAACACCAAGTGGTGCTTGGAAAAGAGAAAGCACTGGAGGATCCTAATGGAAATCATCAATACTTCCTTAGGGTCCTTTTGGTGCTAGTAGTGTCTGGTTTAGGGGTTTCCCACATCACTACAATTTCCGAAGTCTTCAGCTGCCAGGTGAAGCTGCCAATGCAGATGGGAAAGCTGGAAAAAATTTTCCAGTAATGGTGCAGACATTAATTAACATTAATTGAAGACTAAGGTTATACACTGAATCCAAATTTCAATTTTGATGAGGTTAGTGTCTATTATAATCACATGCTCCAAAAGATCTACATCTCAAAAGCAAAAAGACTTGCCCCAAGACTGAGAGACATCACCAGAGGAGGACGATGAGTCATATCTGTCTACATTTGATATTACAATTTCCCCCCGCCCCTCACACTTTCAGAAAACCTCTCATTCATAGCTTCACAGTAACTTGCAAGCTGAAGCCCTTCCAACCGCCACTTCCCCAAGCAAACGCTAGGACTTTTACAAGGTAAACTGCCATATTCACCCTAGAAGTTATACGTTTACTAATGTTGAACAAACATAAATTTTTGCTACCATTTTTATTAAGTTTCAATTATTTTTATTAACATATCATGTATTATTTGCTTCAGGGGTACAGGTCTGTGAATCATCAGTCTTACACAATTCACACGAATTCACCTTCCCCAATGTCCATAACCCAGCCACCCTATCCCTCCTCCCCACCCTCCAGCAACCCTCAGTTTATTTCCTGAGATTAAGAGTCTCTTATGGTTTGTCTCCCTGCCCAGTCCCATCATGTTTCATTTTTTCCTTCCATACCCCTGTGACCCCCTGCCCTGCCTCTCAAATTCCTCATATCAGAGAGATCATATAACTGTCTTTCTCTGATTGACTTATTTCATATAGCATAATACCCTCTAGTTACATGCACGTCATTGCAAATGGCAAGATTTCATTTTTTGATGGCTACATAGCATTCCAGTGTGTGTGTGTGTGTGTGTACATATATACACCACATATTCTTTATCCATTCATCTGTTGATGGACTTCTAGGTTCTTTCCATAGTTTGGCTATTGTAGACATTGCTGTTATAAACATTTGGGTGTATCTGCCCCTTTGGATCACTACATTTGTATCCTTAGGGTAAATACCCAGTAGTGTGATTGCTAGGTCAGAGGGTAGCTCTATTTTCAACTTTTTGAAGAACTTCCATACTTTTTTCCAGAGGGGTTGCACCAGCTTGCATTCCCCCCAACAGTGTAAGAGGGTTCCCCTTTCTGCACATCCTCACCAACATCTGTCGCTTCCTGACTTGCCAATTTTAGCCATTCTGACTGGTGTGAGGTGGTATCTAACTGTGGTTTTGATTTGTATTTCTCTGATGACAAGTGATGTTGAGCACTTTTTCATATGTCTGTTGGCCATTTGGATGTCCTCTTTGCAGAAATGTCTGTTCATGTCTTCTGTCCATTTCTTGATTGGATTATTTGTTCTTTTGGTATTGAGTTTGAGAAGTTCTTTATAGATTTTAGATACTAGCCCTTTATCTGATATGTCATTTGCGAATATCTTCTCCCATTCTGTCAGTTGTCTTTTGGTTTTGTTGATTGTTTCATTTGCTGTGCAAAAGCTTTTGATCTTGATGAAGTCCCAGTAGTTCATTTTTGCCCTTGCTTCCCTTACCTTTGGTGATGTTTCTAGGCTGAGGCTGAGGTCGAAGAGGTTGCTACCTGTGTTCTCCTCAAGGATGTTGATGGATTCACATTGAGGTCTTTCATCCATTTTGAGTCTATATTTGTGTGTGGTGTAAGGAAATGGTCCAGTAGCATTCTTCTGGATGTGGCTGTCCAATTTTCCCAACACTGAAGAGACTGTCTTTTTTGAAGAGACTGTCTTATTTCCATTGGACATTCTTTCCTGCCTTGTCAAAGATTAGTTGACCATAGAGTTGAGGGTCCATTTCTGGGCTTTCTATTGTGTTCCATTGGTCTATGTGTCTTTTTTTGTACCAGTATCACCAGTCTTGATGATTACAGTTTTGTAATAGAGCTTGAAATCTGGAATTGTGATGCCGCCAACTTTGGTTTTCTTTTTCAACATTCCGCTGGCTATTCAGGGTCTTTTCTGGTTCCATATAAATTTTAGGATTATTTGTTCCATTTCCTTGAAAAAATTAGTGGTATTTTGATAGAGATTGCATTAAATATATAGATTGCTTTAGGCAGCTTAGACATTTTCACAATGTTTGTTCTTCTAATCCATGAGCATGAAATGTTTTTTCATTTCTTTGTGTCTTCCTCAATTACTTTCATGAGTACTTTTATAGTTTTCTGAGTACAGATGCTTTGCCTCTTTGGTTAGGTTTATTTCTAGGTATTTTATGGTTTGGGGTGCAGTTGTAAATGGGATCAACACCTTAATTTCTCTTTCTTCTGTCTTGCTGTTGCTGTATGGAAATACAACTAATTTCTGTGCATTGATTTTATGACCCAACACTTTACTGAATTTCTATATGAGTTCTAGCAGTTTTGGGATGGAGTCTTTTGGGTTTTCCACCTAGAGTATCATATGATCTGCAAAGAGTGAGAGTTTGACTTCTTCTTTGCTGAATCAGATGCCTTTTCTTTCTTTTAGTTGTATGATTGCTGAGGCTAGGACTTCTAGTACTATGTTGAATAGCAGTGGTGATAGTGGACAGCCCTGCCGTGTTCCTGACCTTAGGGGAAAAGCTCTCAGTTTTTCCCCATTGAGAATGATATTTGCCGTGGGTTTTTCATAGATGGCTTTGATGATATTGAGGTATGTACCTTCTATCCCTACGCTGTGAGGAGTTTTGATCAAGAAAGGATGCTGTACTTTGTCAAATGCTATTTTAGCATCTATTGAGAGTATCATATGATTCTTGTTTTTTCTTTTATTGATGTATCACATTGATTGATTTGAGAATGTTGAACCAAGCTTGCAGGCCAGGAATAAGATGAATGGTTGAGATGAACGATCCTTTTAATGTACTGTTGGATCCTATTGGTTAGTATTTTGGTGAGAATTTTTGCATCCATGTTCATCAAGGATATTGGCTGTAATTCTCCTTTTTGATGGGGTCTTTGTCTGGTTTTGGGATCAAGGTAATGCTGGCATCATAAAATGAGTTTGGAAGTTTTCCTTCCATTTCTATTTTTTTGGAACAGTTTCAGGAGAATAGGTATTAATTCTTCTTTAAATGTTTGGTAGAATTCCCCCGGGAAGCCATCTGGTCCTGGGCTCTTGTGTGTTGGAGATTTTTGATGATGGCTTCAATCTCCTTACCGGAGAACTCAAATATATGGTTCAGGTTTTCTATTTCTTCCTGGTTCAGTTTTGGCAGTTTATTCATCTCTAGGAATGCATCTATTTCTTCCAGATTGTCAAATTTGCTGGTGTATAGTTGCTTGTAATATGTTCTTATAAGTGTTTGTATTTCTTTGGTGTTGGTTGTGATCTCTCCTCTTTCATTCATGATTTTATTAATTTGGGTCCTTTGTCTTTTCTTTTTGATAAGTCTGGCCAGGGGTTTATCAATCATATTAATTCTTTCAAAGAACCAGCTCCTAGTTTTGTTGATTGTTCTACTGTTCTTTTGGTTTCTATTTCATTGATTCCTGCTCTGATCTTTATTATTTCTCTTCTCCTGCTAGGTTTAGGCTTTCTTTGCTGTTCTTTCTCCAATTCTTTTAGGTGTAGAGCTAGGTTGTGTACTTGAGACCTTTCTTGTTTCTTGAGATAAGCTTGTATTGCTATATACTTTCCTCTCAGGACTGCCTTTGCTGTGTCCCAAAGATTTTGAGCAGTTGTGATTTCATTTTCACTTGTTTCCATGGATTTTTTAAATTCTTCTTTAATTTCCTGGTTGACCCATTCATTCTTTAGTAGGATGCTCTTTAGCCTCCACATATTTGAGTTCTTTCTGACTTTCCTCTCGTGGTTGAGTTCTAGTTTCAAGGCACTGTAGTTTGAAAATATGGAGGGAATGATCCCAATCTTTTGGTGCTGGTTGAGACCTGATTTGTGACCCAGGATGTGATCTATTCTGGAGAATGTTCCATGTGCACAAGAGAAGAATGTGTATTCTGGAATGTTTTGAATATATCTGTGATGTCCACCTGGTCCAGTGTGTCATTTCAAGCCTTTATTTCCTTGTTGACCTTTTGCTTAGATGATCTGTC
>CM052798.1:111727749-111746839 GCA_028533885.1 Nasua narica
GGTTGTTAAAGTCCTCTACTATTATTGTATTATTGTTGATGTGTTTCTTTGATTTTATTAATTGGTTTATATAATTGGCTGCTTCCATGTTAGGGGCAAAGATATTTAAAATTAAAATATTTTCTTCAATTTCTTGAAGACTTTCTTGTTGGACAGACCCTTTAAGTATGATATAGTATCCTTCCTCATCTCTTATTATAGTCTTTGGCTTAAAATCTAATTTATCTGATGTAAGGATTGCCACCCCAGCTTTCTTTTGATATCCATTAACATGGTAAATTGTTTTCCACCCCCTCACTTTAAATCTGGAGGTGTCTTTGGGTCTAAAATGAGTTTCTAACAGACAGCATATTGATGGCTCTTGTGTTTTATCCATTCTGATGCCCTGTGTCTTTTGACTGGGACATTTAGCCCAGTTACATTCTGGGTAACTATTGCAAGATATGAATTTAGTGCCATTGTATTGCATGTAAGGTGACTGTTACTGTATGTTTTCTGTTCCTTTCTAATCTGTTACTTTTAGGCTCTCTTTGCTTGGAGGACCCCTTTCAATATTTCCTGTAGGGCTGGTTTGGTATTTACAAATTATTTTCATTTCTGTTTTTCCTGGAAGCTTTTTATCTCTCCTTCTGTCTTCAATAACAGCTTAGCTGGATATAGTATTCTTGGCTGCATATTTTTCTCATTTAGTGCTCTGAATATATCATGTCAGTCCTCTCTGGCCTGCCAGGTCTCTGTGGATAGGTCTGCTGCCAATGTAATATTTCTAAAATTGTATGTTACAGACCTCTTGTCCTGAGCTACTTTCAGTATTTTCTCTTTGTCACTGAGACTTGTTTTACTATTAGATGACAGGGTGTTGACCTATTTTTATTGATTTTGAGGGGGATTCTCTGTGCCTCTTCGATTTTGATGCATGTTCCCTTTACCAAATTAGGGAAATTCTTTGTTATAATTTGCTCCAACATACCATCTGCCCCTCCCTCTTTCTTTTTTGGGATCCCAATTATTCTAATATTGTTTCATCTTATGTTATCACTTATCCCTCAAATTCTCCCCACGTGGTCCAATAGTTTTTTATCTCTCTTTTTCTCAGCTTCTTTATTCTCTACCATTTGGTCTTCTACATCACTAATTCTCTCTTCTCTCTCATTTATCCTAGCAGTAAGAGCCTTCATTTTTTTATTGTACCTCATTAATAGCTTTTTTATTTCAACTTGGTTTGATGTTAGTTCTTTATGTCTCCAGAAAGGGATTCTCTAATATTGTCCATGCTTTTTTTGAGCCCAGCTAGCACCTTGATAATCATCATTCTGAACTCTAGATCTGACATCTTACTAATGTATGTATTGATTTAGATCCCTAGCCATCAGTACTGCCTCTTGTTCTTTTTTTTTTTTTTTTTTTTTTGAGGTGAGTTTTTCTGCCTTGTCATTTTATCCAGATAATAGATGAATGAGAGAACAAAACATTAAAAAGTAGCAATGACCCCAGAAAAATATACACTAACCAAATTGGAAGAGACCTGAAACCAGGGGGAGAAGAAAATGACGAGGGGAGATTAGGTTGATGAATAGAACAGAGCCACACATTTGATTTTGGGTGTGTTTTGTTCTGTTAGAAGAGACTGCCTCCCAAAATTTTAAGGAAAGAAAAACATATATATACGAAAGTAATGGTAAACATGATAAAGGGATGGACTATGACTGTAAGATGGAAAAATAAAAAAGATTCTAAAAAAGCAATTGATAAGAAGTTGGTTCAAAAAAGAAAGAAAAAAAGGGAAAAAGAAAAAAAAAGAAAGAATGTGATCAGGCTGGAGACTAGAACAAAACCATGTGCCAGAATTAGGGTATATTTTGATATGTTAGAGGAAACTGTATTCCAAAATTTTAGGGGTGCCTGGGTGTCTCAGTGGGTTAAAGCCTCTGCCTTCTGCTCAGGTCATGATCTCAGGGTCCTGGGATCGAGCCCCACATCGGGCTCTCTGCTCAACAGGGAGCCTGCTTCTCCCTCTCCCTCTGCCTGCCTCTCTGCCTGCTTGTGCTGTCTCTCTCTGTCTCTGTCAAATTAAAAAAAAAATCAAAATTTTAAAGAAAGAAAAACCTATATGTGTACAAAAAGTAAGGGTAAATACAATGAAGGGATAGAATATGATTATGACAATGAAAACTTAAAAAGATATTTTTGAAAAAGTAAAGATAAAATAGTTTTTAAAAGGTTAAAATAGGAAAGAGGAAACATTCTAAATAATTGAATAAGAAAAAAAATAAAATTAAAAAATTTTTAACTTTGAAAGATTAAAGAATCATGGGGAAAAACCATGAATTCTGTGTTGCTTTCCCCTAGGTCTGAAGTTTCACAGTTCTCATTGATTGGTGAACTTGGTCTTGGCTGGATGTTCTTGCTAATTCTGGGGGAGGGGCCTGTTTCAGTGATTCTTAAATGTCTTTGCCGGAGGTGGAATTGCACCACCGTTGCCAGGGGCCAGGCTAAGTAATCTGCTCAGTTTTGCTCTTGGTAGCTTTTGTTCCCTGAACACTTTCCATATAGCTTTGGAGGACGGGAATCAAGATCTTGACTTCCCAATGTCTGGCCCCTGAGGAACCGAGAGCTTGGGCCTCACTTCTCAGTGCACCCTCAGATAAAAGCAGTTATTCTCTTCTGTCTTCTTGGTCTCCAGCTGCAATCCGTGCTCACCCAGCCTGTAGCCAAGCTACAGGCTCGGTTTCTATCTCTGCCACATGGCCTCGTTTGGAGTCTCCAAACCCAGCTGATTCCTGCAACGTGCTTCCACGCCACTTCTCCCGGAGGAGGAAGGAGGGGCTCTCTTTGAATGTGCCACTGGTGGGGTCTCTGCTTGAAGAGCAGTGATCTGACTATGCCTCAGATCATGGTTTAAGGTAACCCTGAGCTGAGAGGCCTGGCTCCATCTCTGCAGCCAGCTTCCCTGCTCTGATACCTGGGAGCTCTGACACATTAAGTCTCCCCGGGTCTTTCTGTGACCCCACGGGTCCTAAGACCACACTGTCCCTGCGAGGACTCCACCCCCCTCACTTAGCCTCTGGAGTGATATCCCTCCTTGGAGCGGACTTCTAAAAGTTCCGATTTTGTGCTCTGTGCTCTACCGCTTGCTGGGAGCCGGCTCCTCCCACTGTGGTCTCTCTACCCGTATGTTGTCTCATATTCACTTCTCTGAATGTCTTACCTCCTAGAAAGTGGTTACTTTTCAGTTCCTAGAATTGCTGCTCTTCTCTTCAATCTCCTGTTGAGTTTGTAGGTGTTCAGAATGGTTTGATAACTATCTAGCTGAACCCCTGGGACTGGAGGATAGTTAGGTATCCTACTCCTATGCCATCTTGCTCCTCCCCTGTTCTGTTTTGTTTTTAATATTATGCTGATGAAACGTTTGAGTGTTGTGCCTCTAACTCCATTTTCCCCTATCATAAGCCCTCTGTTTTTTTTTAATTAATTAATTTATTTATTTGACAGAGAGAGAGATCACAAGTAGGCAGAGAGGCAGGCAGAGAGAGGGGAAGCAGGCTCCCTGCCAAGCAGAGAGCCTGATGTGGTACTCGATCCCAGCACCCTGAGATCATGACCTGAGCCGAAGACAGAGGCTTTAACCCGCTGAGCCACCCAGAAGCCCCAACCCTCTGGTTTTTTAATTGCACAGTTTTCTATGACAGGTGTTTTAAGGAGTCTGTCACATTCCAGCAGAACTGACTGTACCAATGTATCAAATGGGCTGGTGCTAGCTAGTAATACTAGTCAATGCCATGTGTTGGTAAAACCAAGAATTTTTGTATGTTGGACATTGCTTCCCATGTCCCTATTAGCATAAATAAGAAGAAAAGTCTTATTATCTAAGCCTAGATCCTAACTTTATTTTACATATAGACACAAAGCAGTTTTGAAGATTTAAACAGTTAATTCCTAAACATATATATATAAAAATATATATATACTGAAATTTAAGAAATATCATTACCATACAAGTTGAGGAAGGATTGTATTTTTTTCTAAGAGTTGTTCACCATTTGGGGAAGGCAGTCCCCCAGTTACAATGCCAATTAGGATTTTTTAATCTCAAAAAAGAAAAATAAACCTACACAAAGAAGTAATCAGTGAAAACCCCCACCAGCATCAGTCTGCTCTTGTGTCATTTCTGTAGTGATTCTATGTATTCATGCAAAGATCAGATCCTTCATTATATCTTCTAGTATAGTCATGCCTGAGCATCTGTATGTTGGAATACATATTACAGATCAAGTTCCTTTAATAGATTTAGGGTATAATGTTGTATTAATCACGCCTTTTTATTTTCTGCATTCTAACTTTGTGACATCTGGGGTCTTGTTGATCCTATTGGGATTGCCCCTTGCATGGTTAGCCAATCTCTAGAAGTAGTAAACAGTTTGCCTGAAGTCATGCTTTCAAATATAAACCAGCCAATCCAGGGGCTATACCCCAATTATTTCCTTTTTCAGATCTCACACTTCAGGCCACTATCTAACTTCTCTAATCACCCCAGGGCCAGGTACCATACAACTAGGGGCAGTCCCTATGATCTGGAGTCTGTGGAAATTATTCAAACTAGCCAGTCCTAAATCTGTTTACGCTGGGTCACCTATTCCTTTCTGTGGAAAATACAATAAAGACTCTGCCCCACAGTTCCCCACCTCCCACTTTCCTCTGCTTCCTGACCAACACAAATGCTTCTATGTGTGGTCCTCTATGACATTGTATGCCCCCTTCTCCTGGGAACTGTGAATAACAAACTTCAATCACGATTGTCTCTGGATCTATTGGACTTAACATCCCTCAAATTTTCTATTAATATACTATATATTAAAACAAGTATTTATTTTAAAATATGAATGAAGTTTGGCTTTATTTTTTATGCGTTTTAGAGATCATAAAGGGGGCATAACAACTAATTGTTATACAATGGTAGCATCACATCTGATGGGATCATAGACTACTGAACCAGTAGTGAACTACCTTATGAAGAGTATCAGCAGTTTTAGAATGACTATCTCAATTAGAGGTTGGTTAGTCAACTTTGAGGTGAAACAAATGACACTTTTTGTCTTTGTGTCTCAGCATGATGAAGTATTTTGACAAGCTCATGGAAGTCTAGCCTTCTTCTATGGAATATTGAATGCATGAAATGGAGTATGATAGGGCCAAAGACTCAAATCAGATCAATGATGCTATTCCCAGTCTTCATGATTAAACTTACAACATTCTGTCAATTCCATCCTCAAATATAATGTTTCAACAGAGAGAAAAAATGACAATCAGAAATGGAAATTCTTATTTTTTGGCAATTAAAATTTTCCATATAAATTAAAAACTATAATTATGATTTATACTTCCAGTCCTTGAGAGTTGGGTTAGCATAAATCAGCTCCCCAAATTTGATAATCTTGGGGCAGTGCCAAGATCAAGCAATTAATCCTATAAAGATTTGACAGTCTTTTAGGAGAGCCTTGGATCTTGATAAATTTACCAAAAAAACAAAAATAAATCACAACTGATACTGGAATTGTAATTCAAGTTCATACATCTCCTCTTACTCTAAATCATCATTTCCTTTTGTTGATATATTTCTAATTCCCATTATATTTGCATAACTACTGTCTATTTTGTTCAAAAGCAGATTCTTGAAATTGAATTGTACCTTCTCTAAGTTTAGAAGACATAATGTCCAAAAAAAAAAGGGAGGGGGTAGGGGGATAGGCGAGCCTGGTGGTGGGTATTAAGGAGGGCATGTATTGCATGGAGCACTGGGTGTGGTGCATAAACAATGAATCTTGGAACACTGAAGAAATAAAATAAAAAAAAAAACGTAATGTCTACTGAGTGACTGGCACGTAGGGAGTGTTGAATGAATAATATAGATAAGGCTATAAAGTTATCAGTTATTATAGCTTCATTACTGGGATGACAGAATAATGTACTCCAAGGCTAGATGGCTCTGAGGTCAAGACCCAATTTTGCCACCTAAAGCTGTATGTCCTTGAGTATACTCTTTAAACTTTAGTTTCAACATCTCTGTAAACTGAGAATTAACATATCTTTTATGTTATAAGGTTAATAATTATTTAAACATGTAAAGTGTTTAATGAAAGGCAAAGCCTCATAAGCTGTCAGTAAAATCTAATTTTCATTACCATTGTTATTTCTGTTTTGATTTTTTTTTTTTTAGATAGGAGAGGTGGGGAAGGGCAGAGGAAGAGGGAGAGAGAGAAACTTAAGCAGACTCCACACCCAGTGCAGAGCCCTATGTGGCACTTGATCTCATGACCCTAAGATCATGCATATCCTGAGCTGAAATCAAGAGTTAGACACTTAAATGACTGAGCCACCCAGGCGCCCCTGTTTTGATCATTTTTAACCCTTATCCTCCATCTTATCAGAACAGAAAACTGAATTGTTTTCACCTGTCAGGAAAGCCGAATCGTTTTCATCCTTATCTTTGGAATATGTGTAATGCATAAAGTGAGACTCTGATTGTTTGGTTCCTGAATCTAGCTTCTGAAATATTTAATAACTCCAAATTGCCTCACCTCTGCTCTATTTTTTCAAATCTGATCTTTGGGGAAAATGGCTTTTGCCTGGCATGAGACCATTTTAACTAAAGGAATTTTGTTCCTATCATCTTGATAGTTTTGACTAAAAGCTTTAGCCATATGGGTAATGAAGGATAATATTACAGTATGACTTGATATTAACCTAACTAAATGGGAAAATATCAGGTATGACTTTCAGAAGAAACTTAATGAATAGAAGACTCAAAGGTAAATCACTTAACTCATTTATGCATAAATGTTTTCCACTAGACTTTAGCCTTTTTTTCCTTCATTTATTTCTTCTCTTTGGTCCTAAGCATAAAAACAATCCATGGGAACAAAAAACTCTACAAATTCCCAATTCTAGGATTACTTAGGTAAAACAGAAGCATACAGTTTATGTTATTACAGAAAAATGTTAAAGATGGGGACAAGTACTTTAAAATTAACAGAAATTCACATACCAGCAACAAAATTTCATAACTTTTAGTTTCATATATTCACTGAAAGAGCACCTGTAAGCTCACAAATTTTGATTCCTGCTATTGTCTTAAATCACAGGGCCAATTTTCCTCTATTACATTCATTAAAGTTTAAGGTAGGCTCAACAAAAAATGTAGAGGTCTCTGCCAGGGTTTCCTAGTGGTGCTACAAATCAATTCCAAAAAATAATTATGTTGGAAACATAATAGTCAACCCAAGCACAATCCAATATTTGTGGTCCATGTTGGCAAGTTTCCACATAGAATCACTCTGAGAGAGTGGGGAGAACCTTCATTGCCAAGCAGCCATTGGTCATTTCAGTCATTAGCTTTTGAGTACTATGACATATTGTAAAGATGTCCCCAAGTAAAGTCACGGTGGATAAGATCTCGAAATACTGAAACAAGTGGAATACTCATCCCTATATCTTCCAAGAAAATCATGCAAACTTCTGTTACACAGTGAGAAGAATCATGGCTGGTGAGTTCAAAAATAAACATCAGAATATCACTAAGCTTTTTGGTTAATATTCCTGCAGCTGATACATTTGTAGTTTAAACCCTTTCCCTGGTCACTTAAATTATCCAGGCTCTCTCAGTTTTTGTTTTTGTCTGGTGGTGTCAGTGGGATGTCTCTTCAGTTCAGGGGAGGAATGAACCTACCTGAGTTGTTCCTTCAGTTGCTAGACCAGGTGTCAGAAAACACCAGACCTGGGTGACTTTCTTCTGTTAACTGTAGAAAGCGACAGCTATGTTTTTCCTCCAGCCCTTGGGGTCGCAAGTCAGTTCTCCTTCCTTTTGCCATCTTTCAGAATTGTCTTTTAGTTGCCTGTTGCATTCTTTCTTTCAGGGGTTTATAATCTTACTAAGTCAGGAGGAGCACAGAGAAATGAAGTCTATGCCATCTTATCTGGGCTAGAAAAAAGCACGAATTTTAAAATGTGTGAGTGTTATACTTCAAAATCAGATGGCTTTCTATGTGTGTGTCTGTTTTTTGCACTCTATTTTGATTCACGACTATGTTTGGATTAATCAAGTTTGCCTCTGTTTTTCATCCCTGCAATTATGCCTCTGCTCACTGCCCTGTAAAAAAAAAAGTTACAGTTTATGTATATTTTTGCTGCTATTACTGTTGCTTGTCTATATTCAACTGATATGTTCCTGAACAAATCAAATTGTCACATTGTCTCCTGGCTCATTTTCCCACTTGTAAAAATAGAGAGATTCATTGAAAATATGTCTCCGAAAATCTGTTACCAAATAAATACTGAGGACTTGAAAAATGTAAACCAGCAAATGAGGGAGATGGTTTGGCAAACACTCTCATGAGAGTTTGAACCAGCGATTTCTTCGAGTTTATCAAATCAACCAGTATTTGCTTGGAATGTTTCACCATGTGACTCTAGGCTTGGTACTTTCTCTCTCCGTTAATTTTCTATTCTGTAATTCAACTTTCTCTTCTTAAGCATTTTACTTATTCATTTGACAAGAGAGAGAAAGAGACAGCAAGAGAGGGAACACAGGCAGGGGGAGTGGATGAGGAAGTAGGCTCTCTGCTGAGCAGGGACCCTGATGTGGGGCTTGAACCCAGGACCCTGAGATCATAATGAGCTGAAGGTAGACAATTAACAACTGAGCCCTGCAGGGACCCCTAATTTTCTATTCTGTAATTCAACTTTTTTTTTTGATCTCCAAGGACTCTTCCAGTTTTCTTTGACTCTGTTTTTGTAAGCTCTGTTCTGGACATTATGTTCCACACAATGATTAAGACAATCTTAGAAGTATCTGAAACATAGTTACAGTCATAAGATCTGTACCTGTATAAATATATTCACTAAGACATCTTAGAATCAGAATGCAGTCCAATGAGTGAATAAGAGCTTGCTAGAGTATAAGCTCCATGAGGGGAAACGCTGAGCTGATTTTTAGGCACTATTTATCCCCCGGGTCTAGAGCAGCGGCTCAATGAATATTCATTGAATTAATAATGGGCAGCAGAAGTAAGATGTTAAAAGTTAAAAATCGACTTGGCATAATTTCCAGTGAATAAAAAGCTATAGCTAGGGCACCTGGGTGGCTCAGTTGGTTAAGCGACTGCCTTCGGCTCAGGTCATGATCCCGGAGTCCTGGGACCGAGTCCCATATCGGACTTCCATCTCTGCGGGAAGTCTGCTTCTCCCTCTGACCTTCTCCCCTCTCATTCTCAGTCTCTCTCTCTCTAATAAATAAATAAAATCTTAAAAAAAAAAAAAAAAGCTATAGCTATCCAAGTAGAATGGATGCCGGCTGTTGTGCGGCACTGATGTGTATGCGCTACTGAGGAGATCTGGGTGCAGATCCAGGAGAGAGAGAGAGAGAGAGAGGGAGAGAGACTGTTGGGTGGCTAGAGGAGATGCCCCTAGAGCAAGGCTTCAAAGATTTGTACATTTCAAAGGGGTTGGGGGTAGATAATGGGGGGGAAGGTATTTAACCCAGGGAATGATTTGAATAAAAGTGCCCAGGTCAGAGTTCTAGAGAATAATAAGCAGAACTATCTGGTTTAATTGGAGAAATAGGATAAACAGTTTTTTAAAACTAGCTTGGAGTCCAGATATCAGAGAGTCTGATATTCTTTTTTTTTTTTTTTGCTCTTGTCTAAATATACAGAGCTCTTTCATTGCTTTAAAAAATATTAACAACAAAACAAATATCTCAGTATATTTTTTGTCATCTTCCTTTTCATTATTATTAGATTAACTAGTTTCACTTAATTTTTAGTTTAGTTGTAAAAACCAAATGAACCATTAGCTTGTAATACATAGCCTTAAAAATGTAATAATGACACAAAGCATAGTAATAACCATGCATTATAGCGATGTTTAAATGTTCTCATAAAAGCAAATGAAACCTATTACTGATATTAAAAAACTGAAAGAAGAAAAGGTATATCTTGACCATATTATTCTTGGAGTGTGTGTTTGGTTAAATCTTTCCTATAGGGGGAAATAGAAACAACTAGGAAATTTTTCAGGTGGCATGAGTAATCAGGAGAGTAGGAGGGTCACCTTACGCATGCATAAATAAATCATATTAAGATTCCTGCATGTGTCTGACAGTCTTCCTTGACCCTGTCCTGATCTGGGAAGCATTGAAGACAACAGTGAGTCAGAGACATTATTTAGTTATACAGAAAAAAAGCCAGTAAGTGCTAAATCAACTACTTGCTTCTCTTCTGTCCTTATATTTCCAGCACTATTGACTGGGACACAGACCTTCTTCTATCAGAATCTGGAAAAGTGAGAGGGATTTAAATGCTGTTTAACAAACATATATCTGAAGGAAATATTCTTATTATTACAGAGAAACAGACAAAAACACCCATTTTAAAATTTGATTTGAACTTTGAATCTCATCGTATACACTGTATATACTGGTGAAGGATACCTGTAATAATAAATGAAGTATCAGAATGCCATTCTGGCTTAAGCAAGGGATGGAAGAGGTTCTAAGACCTGAGGGCACTATTGTGTTTACTCCACCTAAAAGCATAAAGGCTTCATTCTAGGGAAACTATAAGATGAAAGGGTGCTTCCAAACAATGAAAATGCATATTCGAAGTTTAGTCTTACAGTAACCTAAATTCCCTTCTCATAAATTGGCAAAATTTGAGCCACTGACATAACACAAAGCATTGACCTTGAGAGTTGGTTTTACACCTTTAAAATGTTAATTCATCACCTTCTAACAAATTCAACTTCTCTGAAGGAACATTGCAATTTATTGAAGGAGCACATAGAAACATTTAGAAGCCTCCCCTTCATTAACTTTAAAAGATGCTAATCTCAATGATCTCCATAGGCCAATTTATTAAAAGAAAAATTAGTTTAGTACTTGGTGAGTGGAACCTTCAGAGCCTAAATTAATCAGTTCAGTACCAACGTCATTGTGGTGGGCTAATTGCAATCATCTTCCCTTTTAAATCCCTCTTATCTCCTATATCTTCCCAAAGCCCTTTAGGATTCTGTGGTTTTTCACTATTGTTTCATTCTTTCATGCATCCTTATATTCGATGCAGTCATTCACAGGACTCTTCATGTCATTATTATTTTTTAATTTTAATAAGATATTTATTTAACCAAATAAATCCAAAGTCTTGTCATTTTAAAATGCAATCCACATAAAAATGAGTAATACATTTTATAGTCTTGATTTAGAATGAGTGCTCAAAATCCAGTTATAATTTTACATTTACAACACATCTTGATTTGAAAGTTAAATTTTATCAAATGTATTTCATCTGTATTTAGATGTTATAAGACTCACAGTTGAGAAAGAATATTCATATACCCAAGTTGTTCCAGATATCTTTAAAATTTTTCAATAACTGAATGAAATATCAGTATTCAAAGATAAATTTAACACTAATTAAAATTAAGCCAAATTAAAAATCCCTTTCTTTTTATTGTTGTGTAGTATCTCATCGTACGGATGGACCACAGTTCGTTTATTGATTCACCCAGTGAAGGATATACAAGCTGTTTCCAGATTTTGGCAATTGTAATAGAGCTGCTATAAATATTTGCATACAGGTTTGTGTGTGAGCATAATGTTACATTCTTCTAGGGTAAATATCCAAGAGAGGGAATGCTGGCATATGGTTAAGCCTATGTTTAACCTCATGGAAAACAGTTAGTTTTCCAGAGTGCTTGTATTTTTTTTCATTCTCATCAATACTATAGGAGTGTTCCAGTTGCTTTGTATTCTCACCAGCCATTGGTTTTGTGAGTAACTTTATTTTTTAATTTATTTATTTAAAAAATTTGTTTGTTTGAGAGAGAGAGCACAGATGGCGGAGGAGGGGAGGGGCAGAGGGAGAGGTAGAAGCAGATTCCCCACTGAGTAGGAACCTCCCCCCATCAAAGCTTGATCTCAGGACCCCAGGATCATGAACTGAGCTAAAGGCAGACACTTAACCCACTGAGCCACCCAGGCGCCCCTATTTATTTATTTTTAAAGACTTATTTATTTTAGAGAGAGAGCACAAGCAGGAGGGGCAGAGGGAGAGAGAGAGAGTGAATCCAAAGCAGACTCTGTGCTGAGTGTGGAGCCCCATTTGGGGCTCAATCTCATGACCTCGAGATCATCACTGGAGCTAAAACCAGGAGTTGGATGCTTAACCGACTGTGCCATCCAGGTCTCCCTGCTGAGTAACGTTAATTTGGGCCATTCCAATGTGTGTGCTGTGGTGTATTTTCCTTATAGCTAGTGATGTTGAACATCACTTTATGTTTTGAATTGCCTCCCATATATCCTCTTTGGAGAAATGTCTGTTCAAGTATCTACTCAGGTTTAGGAAGGAAACAAAGAAAAAGAATTAACTTTATTAACCTTTTGTGCTTTTGTAGAGGTCCCTTTGCCTTTGGTCCTACAGACTATTAGTTTCCAAAGTTATTCAGGTCAGTACCTTTCCCTCAACTCACTTGTTTCATCTTTTCATTCCCCCAGTGAGGTTGTGTCATACATTTGCAGAACTATTAAACTGAGGCTTATTAAACATTTCGAGAGTTTATTTGACAAAATCAGTTGGAATTGGGAAGTACCAAACCGGAAGTTGTTGGAAGTACTCCATCAATAGGAGCCAGGGGAAAGACTTATAGAGAGATGAGGCTGAAGCGAAAGAAGGAAATGATTTGATTGGCTGTAGCTTAAGCAGTTGCCTTATTTGGGAAAGCCTAGTTGGCTGTTTGTGATTGGCTGTCCTTAGGTTTTGATTCCTTAACCTTGATGTATTTCAGGCTTAGATTCTGGTTTGCGTATATGGGATGCTAAGGCATTAAAGTCATCTCAGTCTAATGGCCTCCTTGTTTGAGTAATTTAATAATTCAGATTGTTTTGTCAGCATCTGCATTTCATTCTGAGATCTCTGACCTGTCTAAATTATTTTCTAAAATCTGCATATGTTAGTGTTTGTTCTTTTGGCTGTGAAGTTCCAATAGGTTTTGACAGATGCGTAGCATCATATGCCCACCATTATAGATCATAAAGAATAGCTTCACTGCCTTGAATAAATCTGTGCTTCACTAATTTAACCCTCCCCATCCCCAGTTCAAACCCAACCGCTAACGTATTTACTGTCTCTATAGTTTTGACTTTTCCAGAATATCGTATAATTGGGAACATGAAGTATAGAACTTTTTTAGACTGGCTTTTTCACTCAGCAATATGTATTTAAGATTCATCCAAGTCTTTTTGTGCTTGATAGCACATTGCTTTTTATCATTAAATAGTATTCCACTGAATGGATTAAAGACCATTTTAATTCTAGTTTTTGGCAATTATGAATAAAGATGTTTTAAACATTTGGAAAAGGGTTTTTTTTTGTGGGACATAAATTTTCAGATCCGTTGGGTACATACATAAGGGTACAATTGTTGTTGGGTCATATGGTAAAATTATGTTTAGCTTTGGAAAGAAACGACCAAATGGTCTTCAAAGTGGCTGCATCATTTTTCATTCTCAGCAGAAATTAGTTAAGAGCTCCTACTGCTCGGCATCCTCGTCAGCAATTGGTATTGTCAGTTTTTTGGATTTTAGGTTGGAGCCCTACTCTAATGTGACTACTGTCTTCTAAGAGGAAGAGACACTAGGGATACATGCACATAGAGAGAAGACCACAGGAAGTCACAGGGACTCCAGAAAGGATTCAGAGCAGGAGAAATCTGAATGCCAACCTGAGCCAATCCCAGTGAACCTCCAGTTTCAGCGACCCCCTGGCTGCAAACCTTAAGCCTGACACCCCAACCCATGCCCTCAACTCAGCTCCCTCAGGAAGGTTGTCACCAGCTGGCTGTGAAGACAGCCATCTGCTACCCAAAGAGAGGCTTCAGGAGATTCTAAACCTATCAATACCTGGTCTTGTGCATGCAGCTTCCAGAATTGTGAGAAAGCAAATTTCTGTCATTTAAACCGCCCAATCTGTGGTATTTTGTTATGGCTGCCCTAGCAAACTAACCCGGTAGGTTCTGTAGGTTTTCTCCTATGTTTTCTTCTAGAAGTTCTATATTTTTAAATCAGTATTTAGGTCGACAATCCATTTTGAGTAAATTTCCATGACAGGTATAAGATTTGTGTCTAGGTTATTTTTATTTTTATTTTTTATTTTTTTGCATATGGATGTGTAATTGTACTGGTACTAATTATGAAAAGACTATTCTTTTTCCATTGAATTGCTCTTGCACCTTTGTCAGAGATCAACTGACTATTTTTATGTGGAGTTATTATTATTTTAATATTTAAATAAGTGAATTTGAATTAAAAATTAAAACCAAATATTTGAAAATATGGTAATGATCTACTTAGCTCAATAATAACTACAAGGCTATAAACTGATCTCTATGACATTGAATCATCTATACCACCTTGAATTTTTTTTTTCCATAGGAAAGGTCAGATTGAGCTACTCCTTAGAAGAGAAATTTTTAATTGAATGCCAATTATTTAGATTGACATTTGGGGGAATCCAGGTTCAGGCCAAAATTTTATATGAGATCTTTCAGGTCTCACCATAGGCCACTACAGAGTCCTGAGAGACTTGATAGGGGAGAGCTCCCCTTCCCACACCCGACTCAGCCGTGCACAGCAAGTGCATTCCAGTCTCAAGGGAGTTGCAGTCAAGGACATGGCCATGGCCATGGCCATGGGGACATGGCTCCCAGTCCTGCCTCCCGGTAGCCACACACTTCCCATATCTGCCTTATGTTCACCAGTACAAAACTTTCACATGCTGTAGTTGTTTTGATCACGTTTTATCATTTTTTCCTGTTTTTTTGTTTTTTTTTTTTTTAGGTTCTCTAGATTCCATCTGGCTAGGTAAACATTCTCATGGTTTTAAATATTCATTTTCTTCACATCTGGAGTGAGGAAATTCATAAAAATTCTCAGGAGATTAGTGGTCCACTTACTTTCAGAGATGTATTTAATTTGGGTGTTGTGAACCTTATACTTGATACATTTAAAGCAAAGAGAGCTTCGTTTATAATTTCTCTTGGGTTTAATTCCAGGAAGGCTGAAGTCGCTGCTTAATGCAGTCTTACTACGTCTGTAAAAGCATTCGTTTCTTTATCATGTCACCTTCATTACAGCTATGAGGTATTGCATCAATTCACAATCCTCAAAAAATTGTATTGAATTTGAAGCTAAATTTACTTGGAGAATATTTTTTCCTAATGCTTCATCAGATTCACACAACAGCTGCTGGGCTCCCCTGCAAACAGTTTAGTAACATACAGATCTGGAAAAAGTACCATTCAGGGCTCATTTTATATGCCAGGCCTGGGCTTTGTCACTTATAATTGAAACATAAGCGTCCACAGATTATTTTGTAAGTAGTGATTCCAACTCTATTACTGTGTAAAATCTATAATACTTAAAAAGCTGTTTTATATATTTATCCAGCTGACACCTGCACACATGAATACACAGTATCTCTAAATGGAAACATATTGCAAATTCACTACAGAAACAACCATCTCTTTTGTGTTAAAGTGTTAAAAAAAATCAGAGTAGATAAAAGGAGAACAGACTTTGGGCTACCGGTAATGCTTACATCTGAGTTTATAGAATGAGGCTCTCTAAGTTATCATAGCTTAGAATTTTATTTTATTTTATTTTTATTATTTTTTAAAAGATTTTATTTATTTATTTGACAGAGAGAGAGAGAGATCACAAGTAGGCAGAGAGGCAGGCAGAGAGAGAGGGGGAAGCAGGCTCCTGCTGAGCAGAGAGCCGGATGCGGGGCTCAATTCCAGGACCCTGAGATCATGACCGGAGCCGAAGACAAAGGCTTTAACCCACTGATCCACCCAGATGCACCTAGCTTAGAATTTTAAATACTTGAATATAAAATAGCTTTAATTAATGCTCTCCTAAAATACCGATAATGACACACATAGATACACACACGTGGACACACACACACACGTGTGTGTGTGTGTATTTTTTTAACTAAAAGCTATTCCATAATAAAAGTATAAGTTCTCAGCTGGGGCAATCTGATTCTTACCACAACAGAGTACTGAATGTGATTGGTGTGGAACTCTTTGGTCAATAGTGGAGATGCTCTTAGTTGGTAAGATGATTTCATAAAATCGAGTGAGTCCTTGACTACATAGAATTCACAAACTAGTAAGGGAGACACAGAAACAAAGGTATTATAACAGAAATCAGTAAGTATTTCAACAGGGGTGATCCACGGCTTCAGTTAAGCATAAAAGGGGTGAAGAAGTCAGACTGTATGTCTGGAAAAGTCAGAGGGGCTCGCAGGAGATCATTGTGTTGGATAGTGAGGGAAAGTAGAAATTCTATAGACAAACAGAGAAAGAAAAGGGGCATTTTAGGAAGAAAGTGTATTCAGTGTAAAGTCATGAAAGTGTGAAAGAATAAGATCTGTTTGACAGAATATAAATAGTTTTGGATAGCTCTGCCATAGGATACATGCGACAAAGAAGCCTCTCTTATTGGGGATGCAATAAAGTCCCAATGAAAATAAGGGATGTTTGGAATATGATGCTGTCATCCAGCACTTAAACCAAACTTTTAAAATTTGACGGAGTACAGCTTGTCTTTTTTTTTATATTTTAAACTGAAATATTTAATTCAGTCAATATGCAAGTGTTCACTGAGAAAAGCATAAGAGAGTGCAAATAAGGTATATGCATTATATTTGAAGAAGGGATTGTATTCAAGGTCTACATCTACACAACTGACAACTAACCAATTAATAGATTTTTGGTGTGAAAATGATTTCTAAGATATTTGACCATATAACTGACCAGCCCCAAAGAGAAGACATGTGGGTATGGATCCACCATCAGAATAATGAAAATATCATGGCAAAGTTAGCTTTAGGAAAAGTTTACCACTCACTAACCGCCAGTGTGGATCATCTCATCTGCCTCTTGGTGTGTCACTGCTAAGAAAGAAAGTGCAACTGAGGATCACTTAAGAACAGTTTTAATGTGAAAGAAAGGGACCCAAATGAATAATAGGAAATCTTCAAGAGAAAAGAGAGAATGTAGAAAACTTTAAAAATAAATTACTGGGGGCACCACTTCTTTTCTGCAGGCAAAATATGAGAAACAACTACCTCGCTAACTAATGAGTGAATAAAAGCAGGCAGATTTTGGAAAGAAGACAGCATTTGGAAGAAAGAATCCTCCCTTTTAAATGGCTTTTAGCCTAAGAGCAGCCTGAAGTTGGAACCACTTTGCGTGGCTAAGATCAGGAGAGAAAATACATACTTTTTCTGTCTTGAGGAAATGAGAACAGAGTTCAGAGCTACCAGACACACTGGAGAGTTTGGGAGGAAATCCTGGAAAGGTGAGAGATAGGGAGGGGAATCCTTTAATTAGACGTTTAAGCTTTGCAAAGCTTTGTTCGATCCCTAGTTGACGCTTTTCCATGCATATGTATGACAGACTCCAAACAGTTCAATAGGAGACCAACCAAGTTAATCAAAACAAAATTCAATCATTTTGAAGGAATAAAGCGGAACTCAGAGATTCTAAATTATAGAATTCATGATGTGAGGCTACAGTACGGAATTACTCAGAAAAGAGGAATAGAAAAATACTACCCACTCTCAGAAGAAGAGAGGACAAAGAAAGACTGAGCCCCGAAATGACCCAGATGTTGGAAAGAGCAGGCAGGATTTAAAAATGGATTTTACAGGGCGCCTGGGTGGCTCGGTTGGTTGAGCAACTGCCTTCGGCTCAGGTCATGATCCCGGAGTCCCGGGATCGAGTCCCATATCGGACTCCCGGCTCTGCGGGAAGTCTGCTTCTCCCTCTGACCTTCTCCCCTCTCGTTCTCAGTCTCTCGCTCTCTAATAAATAAATAAAAATCTTTAAAAAAAAAAAAATGGATTTTACAACTATGCTGAATAAAGTAAAGGAAAATGTACTCATTACAGATGAACAAATAGATATTCTCAGCAGAGATATAAATTTAAACGAAAATTCTAGCATATGAAATATATTATTTGAAGTTTAAAATTCAGTGAATAGATATAGCAAAATGGAGGTGGCAAAAGAAAAAGCAAGTAACCTTGAAGATAAATCAGTAAAATTTGTCTAATCTGAAGAAATAGGAAAAAAGGATGAGCACCTCAGAAACTTGTGAGACAACATGAAAACGTCTAATATACAAGTGTAATTGAGTCCCAGAAAGAAAATAGAGAGAGCACAGGAGAGAAAAAGTATGTGAAAAATAATGATTGTGTAGGGCATCTGGGTGGCTCAGTCAGATAAGTGTCCAACTCTTGATTTCAGCTCAGGTCATGATCTCAGAGTGGTGAGATCAACTGTTGGGCTCTGTGCTTAGCAGGGACTCTGCTTCTCTCCCTCTCCCTCTGCCCCTTCCCCCACTTGTAATCTCTCTCTCTCTCTCTCAAATAAATAAATAGATCTTTTAAAAAATACATATTTAAAAAAATAAAATAATGGTTGTGATTTCCACTTCTGGCCAATACAGAGTAACATGGAGCAGATTTACCCTCCTATATAATGCAACAACAAAAAAATTAAATAAGATACATGAAACAGCAGTTTTCAAGACACTGGACATCAGATAATAAAAGACAGTGATGCCTACAGATGGGAAATAAGGTTAGTACTATGATTACTCCAGCTTACTGCCTTAAGAGAGTTTCCAGGCTACACTGAATGGAAAATGAATCCAGTTGGGATCCATTCAACCCAGTCTCCCTGAATTGATGAGACAGAGCTAAGAGTCTGAGGAGAACAAAAGAGTCAGAGTTTATAGGACAGGATATTGAAGAGGGAAGAGTTACAGAGAGAGATTCCTGGAGATTTCAGAGAGTCCTCTTTAGGGTGAGCAGAGAACTGATAGGTGCATATATGTGGTGAAGACACTATGGTGAGGCCATAGAAGGAATGATCAGAAAGGATTTAGAGGGAACAGTGCCTGGTACTCACACAGATCTAGGAATAATGCCTGACCTTCCAGTCTGAGTTATATTCTGAAAAGGAGAAA
>CM052798.1:111747339-111771488 GCA_028533885.1 Nasua narica
TTGGTACTGTGAAGAATGCAAAGAATTCAAAGAATACAAAGAGAATGCAAAGAATTCTCTATGCAAATAATGCAAAGAATGCAGTGTTGGGAAATGTCAGCATGAAAAACTGAGAAAACTAGCATTAGCAAAAGTGCAGTTTGCACTATTTAAACTGGTCTAAGGCTCTTCACCCTAGTTAGCAAAAGATGTGAATGTCATTGATGGGACTGAACAAGATCATATGAGGAAGCAGAGCTTTTCTTTGGATCTGTTCTGAAGAGGAAGCTGGGCACTTAGTACTTTCTTTAAAATGCTTCAAAAATGCCCAGAGAAAAGCCTACTGAAATGCTCTGGGATTTGGGTTTAGAATAGTTTGTTTTCAGGTTTAAGAGCAGTTCCTGTTTTCCACTGTGGCAGGTAGAAAGTTCCCCAGCCTAAAGGGAAGACAAAGGACATGAGAGCATCTGAGGCCGTGTCCCATTGCCTGTGGAGCGTCACTGTTTAGCGGCTCGACATTTCATTACCTCAGTCCTAAAAAACAAAGTCCGGGACACGGTGAAATCTCACGAGATCTATAGGAAAGTTTGCCATCTGCCTTGAAAATGAAAATAGGCAGCCATTATTCAGATTAATACACAGAACTAAAATAGAGGACTGAATTTATCGAAGGAAGTGAAAGATCCTTTACAATTAGTATAGGATATGTCTATGTATAAATAGTAGCAAATACATTGATAGACCAAGCATGAGCAATAAGCCAGATTAAAAGCAAATTCATTTTTCTTTCAGTAAAAAAAAAAAGAAAGAAAACAGCATTAAAAAAATATTTTTTAAAGATTTTATCTATTTATTTGACAGAGAGGAGAGAAATCACAAGTAGGCAGAAAGGTAGGCAGAGGGGCACCTGGGTGGCTCAGTGGGTTAAAGCCTCTGCTTTCGGCATAGGTCATGATCTCAGGATCTCTGGATCTCTGGGATCAAGCCCCACATCCGGCTCTCTGCTCAGCGGGAAGCCTGCTTCCCCTTCTCTTTGCCTGCTTCTCTGCCTACTTGTGATCTCTCTCTCTCTGTCAAATAAATAAATAAAATCTTTAGAAAAAAAAGAAAGAAAGAAAGAAAGAAAGAAAGAAAGAAAGAAAGAAAGAAAGAAAGGCAGAGAGAAAGGGGGAAGGAGGCTTCCCACAGAGCAGAGAGCCCCATTTGGGGCTCGATCCCAGGACCCGGAGATCATGACCTGAGCTTAAGGCAGAGGCTTTAACCCACGGAGCCACCCAGGTGCCCCTCAATTTTTTTTTAAATTCTCTAAACAAGGAGTATTCAGTCAGCAATAACCTCTTAGATAGTAGATCCTATCTCCTAAATACGTACAAAATCAAAAGGAAGGTGGGAAGTATAGGCTGAGGCAATCTCCCCAAAAGACAAAAAGAAAAATAGAAGAACAGAGATGAGAAAATTAGAGAATTAGGCAACATTAACTAAGTGGTATTCCAGGCAGTCAGAATTGGAAACATGTGACAAAGGAAATTATCAGAGAAGGAGCGGGAGAGGGGAAAGAAGAGAAGATAATGGAAAAATATTCCAACAGCAGGTTGAAAAGAACGTGCTTTCCTCAACTGAATGACTAAGTGCTTAGCACAGTGATTAGGGGGAATAAAATGACCACTACCAAGACATTTCAGAATACCGGGGATAAAGATATGATTTGGAAAACTTCTAAACATAGAGCAGGAGAGGGGCTGGGGTGTGGGGTAGGATGAGGAGGCAGCAGAAGTTTGTCAACAAAGCTGGAGACCACGCTGGCATTTGACTCTTACTTGAAACACTGTTGTCAGATGACGGAATGGAATTGTGCTTTCCAAATTCTGAAAGAATTATTTCCAATCTAGGTTTTTTATGGTCAAATAGTCAAGGGGTGAGATTAGACTAAAACATTTTAAAAGATGCAAAACATGGATCTTCATGCATCCTTTCTCAGGAGCCTACGGGGGATGCTCGAGTAAAATGAATTTTTAGAAAAGATATGGAATTTGGGAAACAGAAAAACCCAACTAGAGAGTCAGGTGAAGATAATTCCTGATATGATGGTGAAGAGAAATCTAGAATCATGGCAGGGAAGTGGGTGCCGGAAGCAAACTCACCCAGTTAGAGCAAGAACATCCAGGGATTCTGGAAGGATTGTTGGAAGAAACAAAATAGCCACATTTGGGGAGCTTTCGTCACACTAATGGTAGGAAATTTAGGCATGAATCAGTGGAAGGTACATAAGAAATTAATTAAACATATAAGAGGCATTGATTTAAGCCAGGGAAATAAAGTTATACAAGGAAATGCTTCCTTCGTTAATGAGTACATGGTTCAGCGGTGATTATTATATGACAATATTAACGTCAAATTGAATTTTAACCTAACATGATTTATAATTACATTAGGTGAATAGAGAAAGGGTATATTAGGAAACTAAATCCTCATCTTTCATAGTATGAAGTCAATAGATATTAGTATTGAAAGAGTCAAAAAAATAATACATGGTATAATTTAGGAATATGACGGTAAGTAACAGAAGAAAATGAATCAAATATCTTTCCTCTGGAAAACATAGATCAGGGGTGAGGAAGAGACTAGAAGACAATTTTTTTCCATTATAAACTATAAAGTGATTTAACTTTTCAGTAAATAAATAAAAACATGAAATTTAATATGAAGTGATGTTAAATTGTATCATTCAGATAATACTATTTTTTGAAAAAATTTATTCCTATAGCTCAAAAAATATACATACAGGAATACTGTATTTCCAGGTTCTTTTCTTCCCAGCCAGCTTCATCGAGGTATAAGTGGCAGATACAATTAGGAGATATTTAAAATGTAAATTGTGATGATTTGATATATATATATATATACAATTGAAAGGATTCCTGCCATCTAGTTCATTAACTAGAACATTATTTTATCTTAAAAATTAAAAATAATTAAAATTCTTTTACCTTAGAAATCAACCATCGGTTAAGCTTACATCTCTTTCTGAATCGTTAATGGTATGTGGTAGGCAAACTATAGAATTAGTAACTAATGTGTCCACTATATAGATTAATCCTGTTTTGGTAAGAGGTATTTTTTTCTCTTCATGCTTGAAATAAAGTAATAATCCCCGTACTCCCCTGTAAAACCATTAAGTGAGGTGAAAAAGTTCAGTCAAGAGCCACCTGGGTGGCTCAGTCAGTTAAGCAGCTGCCTTCGGCTCAGGTCATAATCCCAGGGTCCTGGGATTGATTTCCACATCTCGTGTTCTCTCTCTATCTCTCAGTCAAATAAATAAATAAAATCTTAAAAAAAAAAAGTTTAGTCAAGTAAAATGTGGGATTGCAAACAATATTGCAAATAATCTTGTTCAGTCAGTCTACCAGTTATGGTGTGATAGAAGAAAACAATGACTTTTATTAGCTGCGTAAGAAATTAACTCTGTATTTCTAACAGAATAAAAACTTTCTCAGCAGGAGAAAGTCCACAGTGGTCCTGAGGTAATCACCTCCCGTCACCCCCCTTCAGAATAGAACTGTCTTTGGCCTGCCTTGTGGAGAATGGATGCCATGAAGAGGAAGGGAGCTCATTGGTTGTCAAGTTTTATTCAAATCCATGTCATCATGGGACATTATTGCTGGTTCTGTTGTAGGGTCTATGTGGTGAGCCTCAATCCACTTATTTCAACTTAAAGTGTATTTTGTATCTACTAAGGACAAAATATTGTGGTGTATGTATGGCGTGATAACAACACACTACGTAATAGCGGCATAGGTAGTGCCTCATGGATTTTTTCCCAAGGCTCCATTCTAGCACAGAGTCAGATCCCTGAGACGCCATTTCTCATAGCCCGAACCCCCTCAGACTTGCAAATTGTCTAGACTAAGAGAAAGCTTTTTGCCCTGTTTTGCTCAGATCTCCCTCCTCTTTGAACCTAGGCAAACTGAAGGGCCCACTTGGGGAGCAGGCAAGAAGTTGTGTGTCTGAAGCAGGAAGAGAGTGGGGGGCCAGCAGGGAGGGAAGACGGTCCCTGAGGGAGCATCCTGCCAGCACTCTGGCCTGGTCCCAGGTTGGGACGAAGAGCGTATCTGAATTTCTTTTCTCCTTCTTCTCTTGTTTATGTCATTCTCCATCTTACCATCTCTTAACATCCTTACTCCTAACCCACATATCCTTTTGGTTGGGCAGGCAATGTGTTCCCTGTGTCGGGGGCACAATGGACCACAATGGTTTTGCTGTGTTCTGGGGCACAGAAATTCTGTTAGGTAAAAGTCATTTAATACTAGAATCATTAAACTTGAAGAGCTATGATGTTGCCAACGTTAAATGGTCCTGTTGGGATTGAAGGGAAAATCATTATTTGGATATTCATAGGTAATACAAAAATGAATTTCTAATATTTATTATTCCATTTTTTATTTATCACATGATGTCATGTGTCAGATATAGTTCTAAGCATTTTTATAAATATTAACTCATTGGATCCTTATACAAACTCTACTGGGTAGGTTCTATGATTTATATCCTCACCCTACAGATGAAGAAACTGGGGCCCAGAAGGATGAAATAAATTGCCCCAGGTCACACAGCTAGTGACCAACAGACTCAGAGCATGTGTAGAGTCCCCAGTATTTATTGTCATTCTGCCCTACAGTGTGGTGACTAATAAATACAGGTAAAGAGAGTTTAATTGCGCATCATAGTTGCTAACTTGATTTCACTTATTTTCTTTATGATATCCAACACCTGGGCAGCTTAAAGTTTAAAGATTGCTCAAGAGCTGAAAATGTTGTCAGGCATACAAGGGTCTGGCAGTGCAGATAACTTGAAAACCCTCCAGCTACAAACACGAAGAATTGCTCAATAAATTATAACTAACATCCTTATAAATGCATGGCTGAACTGCCAAGAAAGGCAGGGAAATTGCCTTGGGTCAGAAGTGAAGAAGAGACTGGAAATCAGAAGAGTGAACTGCGGAGCTGACACGGTGTCTGCTGGGTGGGGGTGGGGCGGGGCGGTAAGACATTTATCACATTTGATAACACAAGGGCTTGAATTTAATAGCAGTGCCTGGGGAGAGAGAGAGTTGGGACTGAGAACCCTTGCAGGATGAGCGAGGATTCAGGCAAAGGGAGCTCTCAAAAGTTGTGGAAAGAATCATAAATTTATACAACCACTTTGGAGAGCAACGTGACAATGTCTCGTGAATTTGAGTATGTGCATCCTTATGACAAAGCAATTACTTTGCTAGGTTTATATGTTGGAGAAGCTCTAGGCCATGGGAAAAATCAGACATGGATGAGAATTTTATTGCAATGTTGTTTGCATTAGTAAAAACTTGGAACAGGAGAGTGGATAAATGAATTGTGCTATATTCGTTCAATGGAATGCACAGAGCAGTGAAAATCAATGTACTATAGACATGTTTCATCAGGGGTAATTCTCAAAAGCTTCACTTTTGTGAAAAAGAAAGACAAGCTGCAGAGTGTTTGCAGCATTAAAGCTAAGAGCTAAATGTAGAGAATCAGAAAGAATAATAAAAAAAAAAAAATTGTAATTCTTAACCTTAAGACAGAGACCAAAAAGGGCTTCTCTCAAAAATGAAAGCCACACCAGCATTGCAGATGTAATTGACTTCTATTTGGCCCCGTATCTACCTTGCAGACCAGATCTTCAAAACAGGTCCAGCACCATAGCAAGAGAGATAGAATGGTGGCGTTATTAAGTAGGAAATATTCTCGTATTCTCATTTATTTCTCCAAAATTCAAATCAACTCATTCTCTCTGTAACTCTGCTTTCTTTCCATCCTACATCTTCGCCTCTTTCTGGCCCCACTAAGTGTCTCTCATTTCCTGAATCCACACGTATGCCATGGTTTTACACAGTCTTTTAACTTCCTTTTGCTTTTAAACTCGCTTCTTTACCCCATCATGCTGTTCGTCAAATAAAGGCTCCTTTTTAAGGATCTGTTTATAACTGTGTGTCTGTTTTATAGCAATATTTTTTTCTGTTACAAACAATTAAAAAACAAAAACACAACAGGAGTCCGAGGACCGTGGAGCCAACAAAATTTAATAATTATTGCTATTTCTTAAAATAACATCTTTATTGAGTTATAATTCACACACCAAATAATTCACCTATTTACAGTGTACAATTGAATGGTCACAAAGTTGTACAACCATCAGCACAATAAATTTTAGAAACTTTTCATCACCCCTTAGAGAAACGCCATACCCATTCCCCATTTCCCCACCCTATTTCTGCCCCCTACCGTCTCCTCCCCAGCCCCTACTCTGCCTCCTGTTCTCTCTCAGCCCTAGGAAACTATGAATCTGCTTTTTGTATGTTTTTTTTGTATGGATTTGCCTATTCAGGATATTTTGTATCAGTAGAAGCATAAAATATATCATTTTTTATGATGGATTTCTTTCATGTAGACTGTTTTCAAGGTTCATCCATGTTGTAGCTTGTATCAGTACTACATACATTTTTTAAAAATATTTTATCTATTTATTTGAGAGAGAATAAGAGAGAGAGAGAGAGAGAGAGTGAACATGAGAGGGGGGAGGGTAGAGGGAGAAGTAGACTCCCCACTGAGCAGGGAGCCGGATGTGGGACTCAATCCTGGGACTTGATCCCAGGACTTCAGGATCATGACCTGAGTCAAAGACAGTAGTCGCTTAACCAACTGAGTCACCCAGGTGCCCAGTACTGTATTCATTTTGTCACCACATCATATTATATGGTATGGTCACACCACATTTAATTTAGTCTTTTATTGGTAATGGATATTTGAGTATTTGGATTACTTTGGCTTTTTGGCTATTAGGTATATTGCTGTTATGAACATTCATGTATAAGTTTTTGTGTAGTCATATGTTTTCATTTCTCTTAAGTGTACACCTAAAAGCAGAATTACTGGGTAGTATAATTCAGCATTTAAACTTTTAAGGAACTGGGGCCCTGGGTGGCTCAGTGGGTTAAAGCCTCTGCTTTTGGCTCAGGTCATGATCTCGGGGTCCTGGGATGGAGCACTGCATCGGGAGGGAGGCTGCTTCCCCCTCTCCCTCTGTTTGCCTCTCTGCCTACTTGTGATCTCTCTGTCAAATAAATAAATAAAATCTTAAAAAAAAAAATACACCTTTAAGGAACTGCCAGACTGTTTTGTAAATTGGCATTATCTTCTTAGTACACACCAGCAATGTATGAGGATTCTAATTTTTATACATCTTGACCAACACTTGTTATCATCTCTCTTTATGATTTTAATACAGCCATGCTCTTGGGTATAAGTAGTATCTCACTACAGTTTTGATCTATTTTTCTCAAATAATCATGTTAGTTACCTCTTCATTTGCTTATTTGCCATTTGTATATCTGCTCTGGAGAAATGTCTGTTCAGCTCCTTTGACCATTTTTAATTGTCATTTGTCATTTGTCATTTTTGTCATTGAGGTTTTTTTTGTCAAACTCAGTGTCATTTTTATTATTGCCTATTTGTCATTTTTATTATTGAGTTTTAAGAGTTCTTTATATGATCTAGATACATATCCCTTATCAGCTATATGACTTGAAAATATTTTCTCCCATCCTGTGAGTTGTCTTTTAAATTTCTAGGTGGTCTTTGCATCAAGAAAATGTTTGTTTTTGGGGCGCCTGGTTGGCTCACTGGGTTGAAGCCTCTGCCTTCGACTCAGGTCGTGATCTCAGAGTCTTGGAATCGAGCACCGCATCGGGCTCTCTGCTTGGCAGGGAGCCTGCTTTCCCCCTCTTTCTGCCTGCCTCTCTGCCTACTTGTGATCTCTCTCTCTCTGTCAAATAAATAAATAAAATCTAAAAAAGAAAATGTTTGTTTTTGATGACATACAATTTATCTATTTTTCTTTGTGCTTTTAGTGTCATATCTGAAAAAACATTACTTAATCCAATGTCATAAAGATGAACACCTTTGTTTTCTTAGAAAATTTTTTTAAAGATTTTATTTATTTGAAAAAAGAGAGTGTGTTCACAAGAGAGCATAGTGAGAGGAAGGGCAGAGGGAGAAGGAGAAACAGACTCCCCTTTGAGCAGGGAGCTTGACCAGGGGCTCAATCCCAGGACCCCAAGATCATGACCTGAGCCTAAGGCAGATGCTTAACCAACTGAGTCACCCAGGTACCCCTTCTTATAAGGTTTTTTTTTAATGAATTTTTTTTTATTAGAGAGAGAAAGCATGAGTGGAGGGAGAAGGGCAAAGGGAGAGGGAGAAAGAGAATTTTAAGCAGGCTTCATGCCTAGTGCAAACCCAGTGTGGGTCACAACCTTACTACGCTGAGATCATGACCTGAGCTGAAATCAAAACTTGGATGCTTAACGGACTGAGATGCCCAGGCACCCCTTTCTTGTAAATTTTTATAGTTGTAGATCTTACATTTAAGTCTTTGATCCATTTTGAATTAATTTTTGTGTATAGTATGGTAGGAGTCCAACTTCATTCTTTTGCATGTGCTAGCTGGTGGTACCAACACTGCTTAATGAAAATACTGTTCTTTCCCTTTTGAATTATCTTGACACTGTCGTCTAAAATCAAGTCACCACAAATGCGAGGCTTTCCTTCTCGACTCTAAACTTGGTTCCATTGATATATATGTCTGTCCTTATGCTAGTACCACACTGTTTGGGCTATTGCAGAGCTTTGTAGTAAGTTTTGAATTCAGAAAGTGTGCACCTTCCCAGTTTGCTCTTTTTTTCTCAAGATTGTTTTTGTTATTCTAGGTCTCTTGCATTTTCATGTGAATTTTAAGATCAGCATGCCAATTTTTAAAAAGAAACCAGTTGGAATACTGATGGAAATTGTGCTGAATCTGTAGATCAGTTGGGAAGTATTACTATTTTAACAGTATTAAGTCTTCTGATTGATGAATACAAGCTATCTTTCATTTTATTTAGGTCATCTTTAGTTTCTTCCAAGAATGTTTTACAGTTTTCAGAATATAAGGTTTATACTTCTTTTATTAAATATATTTATGTTTTATTCTTTTTGAGGCTATTATAATTGTTGCATTCATTCCCTTTTTGAGTTGTGTATTGAAAACGTATGGAAATACAATTGATTTTTATATGTTGAACTTCAATCTTGCAACATAGCTAATAAATTCATTTATTAATTTCAATAGTTTTTTTTTTAAGTGGATTCCTTGGGATTCTACATGTATAAGATCTGTCATCTGCAAATAGAGTTTTTGCTCCTTGTTTTCTGATAAGGATAACTTTTATTTCATTTTCTTTCCTAATTGTGCTGGCTAGAACTTCCAATACAATGCTGAAAAGAAGTGGTAAGATGTTAGTTTTATTTTTTTTAGGCTTGTTTCTCTCTGATTTTTTACTTTCTTACAACAGTGGTAACTAGTAGTAAAATAAAAGAGCTTGTGTCTTTTCTTCTTAGAAGCAGTAAGGAAGGAGTGAGTTGGAGGCAATCAAACACTGTCCTATAACTACTGATTGGGAACAACTAAAAGGGAGAAAGAGAAGTTGTGACTATTAGCAACATGAAAGAAAGAGAGCAGATGCGTTGTATGCCTCTTCCAGGAACCAAAAAGAGTATAGAAGACTGGTCTGGGCCTGAAACATGGTCTTGGGAGTTAATAGCATGAAAGCTTGTGGAGGTTCCTTGTCAAAATATAAAGCTTACTGTTTTTAGAATATGTATCAACTTATGTAGGATTATCACACAATCAAGAATTCATTAATATAATTGGATCTCAAAGCTTGGCTGGAGAAAAAACTTCATTAAAAAAAAACCCTAAAAAAACCCCACTCTAAACTTGTCTGTCATTTTTATATAATTCATGCACAACAAAAATCAAATTCACCAATATCAGGTATTAAACAATCTACATGCTTCTTATGACACAAGGGAATAGTACATATTGTTTTAAACTAGGGCTAGGTGACTGATGTTAAATTTTCTTTGAGTCTGGTAATGAATATCTGTCATCTAATAAAAATTTAAATACATTATACTGTCAACAATAACTTCCAAGTTGGGGTTTGGTTTTTGCTTTTTTTTTTTTTAATCTGTATTCCTTCCCCCTTTTTTTTAATATTGGCATTTGAAATCTGTTAAAATATTAAATTCTGACCAATACACATATATTACTTGAATCTCTAATTTTTCATAAGGAGCAGAATGGTGAAATGGGAGCTATTATAGACTAAGAGGTAAGATTAATGGGAAAAGATCAATATAGTTTTTTTGGCTAGTCATCGCTTACCTTTAAAATGGGGAAAAGGAAGAGGGGGAAATAAGGATTATCTCTGAAATATCTCCCAGTATAATTAAGAACAATACAGTTAATATTTACTGAGTACTTACTCCTTGGCAAGGCACTACACTAAGTGCTTGACATTCTCATGGAACCTCACAACAACCCTACAGTACAGGTCTGTTAGTATTGTTGATTGTATGTCTGAGGCAGATGAAGCTTAAAATCTACATAGTTGGTATGTACTAGAACCAGGATTCAAATTCATGGGAGTCTGTTCTGTGTTCTTTGATGGGTGGTCAGATGTGGCCATAGGTGCAGAAAAAGGAGAGGCTCAGGAAAACAAAGTTGATTACACTCACAAGTCCTCAAGACTGAGGCAGGTACACCACACAGACCCACATGGGGATGCCTTAGAGTGATGAGGCAGAAAGGGAAAATGGAGGCTAGAACATTTACTGAGGTTTCCAAGGAGAAATCAAGGCAGGGCAGGGTTAACGGTTTAAGATTGGCTAGTTTAAAGAATTTCCTTGGGCTCTGAGTTATACTGATGGTCCTTAGTTGCCTGGTAGCTGGCCTTTGGAGGATTAAGACAGAGGCATACTACCTCCTGGGGGGTATGTGCCTGATTGAGAAGGTCAAGCTCTGGACTGGTTAGTTTGCATATCAAAAGCAAGCTTTGGCTGAGAGGCTGAGCTCTTTGTTATCTGGAAATGAATGGGCTAGCCCAGAGATGGGCAGGTCTCCGCAGCCTGCAAAGTTTTAAAGATGACAAAAATACCATAATGTAAGGAAAATTAAAAAAAATATAAACAATGCAAAGTCTAATTCCAAGCCCATATTTTTAAACATTCTCCAATATGGCCTCTTCTATTCTAAAACAGGTAGTGAGAAATTACCAAAAAATTATATTACAATGTTCAAACACATATTTCTTCCTATTGTTGAAAAATATGAGTTGATCAGTTGCGTTACAAGTACATTAAAAGATATTGTCTTAAAGGTTTTATTTATTTATTTGAGACAAGGAGATCGAGAGTGAGCACAAGTGGGGGGAGGGGCCAAGGGAGAGGTAGATGCAGACTCCCCACTGAGCAGAGAGACCCACTGGGGCTCCATCCCAGGACCATGAGATCATGACCTGAGCTGAAGGCAGACACTTAACTGACTGAGCCACCCAGGTGCACCAGACCTTAATGAGTATTCTTCCAGACAGAAATAGCTTTGAAAACAAAAATGTTACAAAAACAAGAGATAATTGAGGTATTAATGGGTATTCAAAGCATTCAACTATAATTGAAACTGATCCTGAGAAATAAAATGAAAGAGCATGTGCTTTGGAATAAGATAGACTTAGATTTTCCATCAACTAGTATATGTTATCAAACAACTTTTGGCCTTGGTTTCCTCATATGTAAAATGCACTGTGGTAACGACAGGTGATCACGGTCACACAGTTTAACCTCAGGTTTGACACCAAAGCCACTTTAACTACCTTTGAGAAACGGGCACTCTGAAGGAAATAAAAAATGTCAAAAGACACTTAAACTTGTAAATAGCAAAAACAAACAAACAAAAAACTCAGACAAAATAACAACAACAAAACCAAACTACACCCCCCCCCCAACTTTTGGATAGTAACTCAAATACTGAACAAATACAAAGAGAGACCATTTACTCTGGGGACAGATAGGTCACATACTAGAAAAATTTAGTCTTGCATATTTCATTTTATAAGGTACCAGTCTGTTACTACCTAATTATAACTTTTTACTGGAGGGAGCCTATTTTGAAATGAAGTATCAGTGAAATGTAGGTGGTTCAACATATATCTTTGTTGCCTGTTTGAATTCTAAAATATTCTTATTGTCATTGCTTCATTAAGACTACAAGTTTTTGCTATAATGCCATTTCATTAAAGATAATAAAATGAAAAGGATAAAAATGTTCTGCTTTTGACAATATTTTTTTTTTGAGCAAAACAGATTACATGAGTCGGTATATGCTGAGAGTAAGGAATCATCATCCCAAGGTATATGAAATCTCGGGTACTCTGGCAGTGATTTGATAATAAAATATGTCTAGGGATATGACTGTCAATGGCAAGCATTTACAGACAAAGGGATCTTAAAAAACATTTTAGAAACAGATGTAGCAGAAAACATTTGTCATCAATTTTAGTCAATTGGTTTTTCATCGACCACTGACAATTGTTTCAGACCTAGACTGGAAGATGAACAACATGCTTTAAGAAAAAAAAAAAAAGTAAAAGTAAGAGACGTAAGTGGTAAATTGAAGAGGAGAGGCTAAAGAAATATATAAAGGCAAATCAATGCTGCTATCTGACTGAAACACACTATTTAAGTACTTATAAGAATATTGTCTTGAACAAAATCAATTAAATGTCATTATGCATGTAAAAAGGGGATTTAAACATAAAGAGATTGAGGACCTGGTTCTTAGACATGCTTCATAGTTACCCAATGAATTACTAGCATTTTATTCTTTTATTTATTTATTTAAGATTTTATCTATCTATCTATCTATCTATTTATTTGAAGTGGGGGAAGAAGGAGAGATGGATATAGAGCATCCACAAGTAGACTCTTGCTGAGCACAGAGCCCAACTTGGGGCTCCATCCCAGGACCCTGAGATCATAACCTGAACTGAAATCAAGAGTCTGGTGCTTAACTGACTGAGCCGCCCAGGTGCCCCTATTCTTTCTTTTTAAAATTCATTTATTCTTCCATTTATCCATCTATTCATTCATTCATTTATCTATTCACTCATTCATTCATTTGATTTTTGGTTTCCTAATCCTCCCAGCAAAATTAGTAGGTTTAGCTGCTCTTCCTCATGACCTTGTCATAAATCTTTAGTGTCAGATATCTAGTCAGTCAGTCTGATTCTGTTTGTGGAAGCTTAGCATATCCCTAGACATCACAGAATTCTCTCTCAGGACCCATCTGAGGACTGGAAAGGGGGTATTATCTATAGGAAAGGAGTCAACATTTGCTTTGGAAGGAGAGTGTTTTTGCAAAAAACATTGTCGTCCTTTTTTTTCTTTTTTAATTTAAATACACTCTAGGTGTTGGTGGGTCTGTAACCGAAGCAATGTGAGTTCACTCCTTGGTAAGTCACGCATAAATCAGGTGGAATTATCACACAAAGTAAACTTTATTCTCAGCAAGTAAGGAGATTACAGGGAATGAATTCCATAGCTGTGACTCCCTGAGCAAGGGTTAATAGGTTCCTTTTATTTAGGGTTAGAATGAATATTTAGGAAGGGGAGCCTTAGGATCACGTAGAGGTAGGCATAAGGCCATGCATGCACCTTAAGGAAACACGCTAGGGCACCTGGGTGGCTCAGTCACTAAGCGTCTGCCTTCAGCTAGGGTCGTGATCCCAGGGTGCTGGGACTGAGCCCCTCATCGGGCTCCCGCTTGGCAGGAAGCCTGCTTCTCTCTCTCCCACTCCCCCTGCTTGTGTTCCCTCTCTCACTCTCTCTCTCTGTCAAATAAATAAATAAAATCTTAAAAAAAAAAAAAAAAGGAAACATGTCTATGCATACATTCTGTTATGTAAATGAGGCTTGTGTTCCTCCTTAGGTGGAGATTTTGGTATTAGAACGAGGCTGTCAGTCATTCCAGAGGTCGCTCCATGCATGGTCCCTCTGAGCAGGTATGAGTTAGGCTCAAACTCGTCCGGGTGGTCTGGGACCCTGGAGGTCTTGTCAGGGCAGTCACTATCACTTCAGTGGTGCTTTTGGTTTTCATTTGCCTGAGTTAAAAGATACGCTGGAAAGAAGAACTTAAGGAAAAATGAGGGACGAAGGTTGGTAAGTATAAGCAAGTGGGCAGGTCTTGGGGTCTAGGTGGTGACAGTTCTACTAATTCTGCTAAAATGTACCTCTAACCCTTAGTGCTGGGTTGTTGAGATACACTGCAGGACCAAGCATTAGTTGGCATTTCCAGAGATACACGTTTGAGACCTAGGTCCCATGTTACTTACTTACTCCTTGAGAGCTAGACTGGGGCAATAGCACAGCCCATCCTAGGCAGAGTGCCTGGTTCCCCAGGTGCACAAGTAGAATTGTTTCTCTTTCCCAAGTCATCTTTTGTTTGCTTAGTTGCTCTTATTTTCTCCTTCTTTTCAATAAATTCAGTATCATGTTATAGTATTCTATAACATTTTTCATCGCTTAAGGTTTTTTTTTTTTAATTCCTAACAAAGACTCTCACTAATTGGGATGAAAAATTAAGACAGCATCATTTTGGAAATTATAAAAAGCATGTAATTCAAATGTAATTCAAAAATGTACTTCAAATCAACAAGTGATAAAAAGATATTGACATAAAGTATTTCAGATGACAATTGCTCATAAATATGCCACATACTAAAAATTAAATATTAAAACCTAATATTGAAAAGTGGATATTAAAGGCAGAAATGTCACTTGAGAAAGCTGGATGGTAGGACCTTATAAGCTGGCAGCATCATTTGAGTTCTGGTAGGTCTGGTGAAGTCACAGTTATTGTGCAGTTAGAATCAGTCCCAATGTAATCATCATTATTCAAAAGTATGAGAGACACATACAAGCTGGTTGGTCAGTATATTCATTTAGTATGCAGCCAGAAAATGACTGTACTAACTTTCCTTACACTACCTCTTTCCCATATAAACATATTATGGAAGGAAACCTCTTGGTCAAGGAGTGCCTGGGTGGCTCAGTCAGTTAAGTGTCTGACTCTTGATTTCAGCTCAAGGGCTGAATCGAGGACCCTGAGATTGAGACCTGTGTAGGGCTCCATGGCCCTGAGGGCTCTCTCTCTCTTTCCCTCTCCTGCCCCTCCCACTGCGCGCACGCGCACGCACACACACACACTCTCTCTCTCTAAAATAAATAAATAAACCTTTAAAAAAATACCTCTTTGTCAAAAGGAAAAGGGAAGTGGTATCCTGGAACTTTGGTAGTCAAGGCTTTGGGAGGCAGAATAGTGGTGTTTAAATATGGACCCTGCTACTTACTAGCCGTGACCTTATACAAGTTACTTACCCTCTGTGTGCCTCGGTCTCCTCACTTGAAAAAAATGGGAGTAATAGTAGTGTCTACTGTATGACATTGTTTTGAGAATTAAATGAGTCAGGGAAGTGGGTAAGGTGCTTGAAACCGCACTGGGGCACACACAGTAGATGCTATATATGTGCTCATCATTTGCATTAGTTGTGAGAGGTATTTCAGGAAGAAATGAAAGAACCTCTTTGTGACCACCATCATCCCCTTAATGGCCCGATTACTCATATGTGCTAGGTCTTACAGATTTCTGTCTTATAGACAGGCCTGAATAATCACCCATCATTCCTATTGCTTCCCATTTTCCAGGCTTTGAATTTTTCTTCCCTTCTTATAATTTCTTTATGTAGAGTAATACAATTGCAAATACAATGTGCAATCATTTTGTATTATAATCTATACTTATAGCTCTCTTTTTGCATCTAGAATACCTTCTTTTAATTAAGGGGACTATAATATCCTATCTCACTGCTTTGATCAGCAAGATATTCCTTCTACCTGAGAAATCTTCAGGTAATTGTTTCAACAGAGTTGATGTGAATTTTGCAAGTCTAAGTCTCAGGGAACTGATAATGATGATGGAGATAATAATGATGATATGATGACAATAGTAACAATATTAGCACTACCCTTTACTGAATCTTTGCTATGTGCCTGGATTTGCACTAAGTGCTTCTTGCAGTTTCTCATGTAATCTTCATGAAGAACTGATGAACTAAGTACTATTTATCTCCAGTTTACAAATGAGGATACTGAGGATGGAGAGGTTAAGAAGCTTGTGAAGATTACATGGCCAGTAAGTGGCAAAGCCTAGATTCTATCCCATGTTAGAACTCCAAGGTCAGTATTCTCAATGATCATGCTTGATAAGTTCCCGAATATGTCCTGCCCTTTCAGCTGAATATGAACTATTAGTCAAATAAACAAGCAAACACATTCTAAATTTTCCTGAGGAGCTACTGAAGAGATAATCAATGTCAAGGGACACTTAAATGACCTTTCACATATACACAGATATGAGGTCTCATGCTAATCACAAATCCAACACTATGTTGAAATTAGTATCTTCATAATAAAGTATGCTGTAATATATATAATGATAATAAATATTCTTGCATTAGGATCAAAATGTACCCGGGCATCATCTGAATTGTTTCCTGAAATATATCTATCTATCTATGTATATAGATAGTTTACGTATATAGAGTATCCCACTATGTAACAACTGAATGTGGTTTAAACCATAATTATCATGCATTTTTGACAATTCAGACTTAGAAATCTAAATACGTTTGGGAAGTCTGTCACTCAGGACAATTCCATGTCCCCACTTTTCTGATTCATCTCTTCTAGAATCTCCTTTATTTTAGTCTTGGACACAATCTTTCCACCCAATAGCTCAAAAATTAAAGTCCTGGATTCTCTGGGAAGATATTTGTATCTGTTTGTTATACAGTAAAAAAGTGAAAGAGATACAGGAAAGGAGCATATATGCAACTTGTATAAATTTCTCTGCCCATTGATTTTAATATTTAATTAATTTCAAGGGATTACATTGCTAATACTTCCTAATTAGGTCAACAGGCTTTTGCCATTGTTCTCTGTCTCACCCAAATACATTTGTTTAAGGATCTGTGCAAGGTATCTTATAAACAGAGTTAGATAAGAGCTTTAGTATATTCTATAAACTGGATTCTGTATATTTGTAAATTATGCTGTCAGGCACTCCTATAACACAATGAGGTCAAAACAGTCTCACTGAAAATGGCCTTTTCATGCTGTACTCAAGCCAAAAAAAAGGAAAGGGATCATAAAAGCACAATATTATGTGTGCAGAAGAAAGTTAAACTCAATCTAAGGCAATGGATGCTTTTCAGCTAATCTTAAAGGGACTAAATGAAAAAATTCTTTAAATGTATAGCAATAGGACATTAATTAAAGATGTATTTATAAAGAACCTACTGTATAAAAAATACTATGTTACAAGCTATAAAGTGTAAGAGAATTATTAAGATACAGTTAATAATTTTAGCAGGTTTGCAATTCAAAAGAGGGGCCAGAATATGCATACAATTAAATGGAACACAAATGACATGTGTTTGAGGCAAAGTTTAACCTGAAAGAATATAGCTGGATTGAATAGATCTACTAAAATTTAATTCACTCACTCAGCTGTTATTGAATGAGTACCTACTAGGTGCTTTTCTCACTAAGGGACACTGATATATGCAAACTAAATTCTTGACTACTTTTCAGGATACAGGGCAGAGAATGGAAATAGTGTCTGCTTTGAAGTTAGAAAAACCTGAATCAAAACACTATCAACTATTCACTGGGTGACTTGGGCAAGTAATTTATAGTTTCTTAGCTTCATCACAGAAATCAGAGGATCATCTTCGATTCTTTCTTTCAACCTCATCCTATGTGTAGTTCATCAACAAATTCGTGTTTAAGTATTTCTTGGATACATCGTCTCCATTCCCACATCCCCAATCCTAAAGTTGGCTCTCCTGATTGCTCATGGATTCTGTAAACCCAGTTGGCTTTCTATCTCCATATCATCCTTTTTCAATCTATCATGCATGTTGTAACCAGAGTAATCTTTCTAAGTCTTACCTCACCACAATACTCCTCTGCTCAAAATTCTTTAGTTACTTCTCATTGTGCAGAAGATGCAAGTCTACACGTCTTAATGAGGCATTTAAGACTTTTAATGAGTCGAACTCTGCTTACATTTTTAATCTCACATGACAATTTTCCTCTGTATAGACCCTACATGTCTCTAACCACCAACCCGTTTTGTGCTCTGTGCCTTTGCATATGCTACTTTTTAATGACAAAGCCTGAAACATTGCCCCCATCCACACTCTGCCGGTCCATCTGGAAAACTTAAAAATTTTAGTCTTCCTTTAAGACTTTGCTCAAACACCATCTCCTTTGCGGAGAATTCCTTCAGAACCTCAGTACAGGTAATTTTTCCATCATTAGTATGTACACGGCACATTTTATATACTTATCTTAGCACAATGCATTCAGATGTCATATTTGTGTATATGCGAATTGCCTCAACAAGACTGAACACCTAAGAGCAAAGACAAGGCTTTTCACCTTTGAAACCTCAGCCTTAATGTAATGTCTGCCACAGAGAGGCTGTGGAATAAATATTTATTGTAATAATCAAGTCAAGTTTGGGGATCAGTGGAAAGAACCAAGAAATGCTTTGTAGAGGAGGTGGTATGTGAAATTGGCCTTGAAAAACTTCTGAAATAGTTTTTTAATTTTAAAAATGTAACTTTGGGATGTTTCAGTGTTTTAACACACATAGTATATATATCTTCACGATTCTCCCCTTAATACATAGGTGTTTTCCTAGTAAAACTTTGTTTTTTCTATTCAAAGCCTATGGTGCAGTTGTTCTGAGTTCAATGAAGACAATGTATGTTAATTATCTGATTTAAAGAAGCATCTTCTTCTGGTCTTTTGGAAGAAGATATCACTGATTCTCCAGCACAATGTGGTTTCAAAAGTACTTGACTTTTTAGTTGGGTCATAGATACATCATACCTTCTAGCTAATAAAAATGTTGATATTCACTATGTACATTTAATTTCTCCTGATCATATTTAAAAATATATAAGTAATACCTTTGATCCATAATGGAAAATACATGACAACTCTATGCACCTCACTGCTATTCAATTAATTCCCTCTGGGCAGATCACCCGCGTCTAATCGTAAAAGCAATAACTGTGGGTTCATTTCATTCCAAATCATGTGTAATTCAAGTTATCAGTGATGGTTAAGCTCTTAGGTATTCTGGTAGATTTCTTATATGAATTGTTAAATGGAATTAACAGAACTTTCTGGAATATTCCTTTCTTAACTGTTGCATGTTTCCACATAAGTAGATCTGTTTAAGTTCTGTTTAAGTTCTGTAGATCTGTTTAAGCTTCCTACAGAAGGAAAAAAAAATCGATACCAATAAAGAAATTATGAATTACAGAAATCCTGAACACAGTGAGAAAGAAAAATAAACCTATGATGTGGTTATAATTTAGGTACAACTACTCCTTTCATTATAAACCTTCGTATTTACCAACACAAATCTCAATTTTGTTAGCACATCGTGTTTAGAAGCCACGGAAACCGTCTTTGGAGACCTCAGTGCCTTTTTCAAGAGAGCTCTGTGAAGAAATCTCGGCTGTTTGTTGATCTTCCGCTCGGGAAATCCCTGCATAGTAAGAAAGGTATTGGCTAAACTTGATCTCCTGAAGTGTCTAGAGGAAACATTTTTAAGTGGAATAGAGTGCTAGCATCTGGCGTTTAGCTACAGACATATAACCATAATTACATGTGGATTATAATCCATATAGTTATATGTGAATCAGGAATTCAAATTTGGAAGGGAGGGCTGGCTCACCTTGATCCCTTCTTCCTTTCAAAAGCTGAAGGGCGGCTCCCAACCTTTAGGTGTCTACACTTTGGGAGTTTACAGCTGGGTTCTCAGCCTCTGGTTGAGCGTTGACTTGCTCCAGGCCAAGCCAGACATTCTAAAGGCAGGCAACCTCATTTTAGCGGCCAACCCTCAGACTCACGCACCTTCTCCTAACTCTGCCTTTCTCGGATTCTGAGCTCATGGGGGGCAGAGCACGAGGTGCCGAGGACAGGTTCACAACGGGCGGTGGGGACAACCCTTTTCCAACAGCATTTGTAGCTGCCAAGAGTAGCCAACAAGCACCAGATTTATGAGCACTTTGAAAGAAGCACCTTCACCATTGGCTTTTTGAGCGGCGCTGTCGCTAGGGAGCGGCGGGCAGGGCGAGCACAGCCCCGGGAGAAGCCCAAGCTGTTTGTTCCCGTAACCTGGGAGAGGGGACGCACACAGTCGGGCGCACGGACACACACGCACGCACACGCACGCTCGCGGCGAGTTCGAGCCCCGAGGCCCCCAACCGGTCCGAGGGCGCCCCCCGCGCCGCGCCAGGCGGAGCAGCACCCGCCTCTTGGCTCCTGCTGCTGCCGCCCAGAGGAGAGAGGAACCTGCAACCTCTGCCTAGATTTTCCCCTGGCGCCGTGCGCTGCGGAGAGCGGCGGAGGTGGGCGCGGGGAGGAGAACGCGATGAATGAGTTCTCCCTTCGCCTCGGAGTTGACTGAGTTGGCGGCGCCGCGCCCGGGCTTCCGGCTCTCGGCGCCCCACGCGCTCGCGGCTCCGGGGCTGCAACCCACGCCCGCGGCCCGGGCTCTGCCCGCCGCGCCGGGGGAGCCGAGGCTCCGGAGCTCCTGTCCCGGCTCCACTTCAAGGGAAAAAAGAGGGCTGTCCCTTGGCCGAGGCGCGATTTTCCCGCACTCTCCGCGGCCCCATCTGTCTTTCCATGGCGTCTCATCAGCAATCCCGGATCCAGGCTTACCTGGAGAAGAATAAGATCGGTCCCCTGTTTGAGGTAAGGCGCTGGGGATGAGGGCGGTCCCGTTTGTGTTTGGGGGAAGGGGTTCAGAACACCCAGAGGAAGGAGGGGTAGTGAGCAAATGCGCGGGAGGAGGCGGCCATGCGGCCCCAGTTCTTTGGCTTTCGCTCTGGCCGTGCCAGGTGTCCTGGAACGCGGCCGGGCGGGCCCCTCGCTGGTTACCTGGGCGCGGACAGGTGAGCTGGAGAGGGTCCAGCCTCAGTCTGGCAGGGGAAGTTTGAGCCGTCTGACTGTCCTGCATCTCGAAGCATCATGCACAGGACCCGGGACAGGGTGAGACGGATAGATGCATACACTTAGACTATCTTACACTTGCACACTTTCTTCCTTGAATTTACACTATATTGCGTGTTGGATTTTTTCCTCTTTTTTCCTTTTTTTTTTTTTTTTTTTTTAATGTGGTCAGTAGTAGAACCCAGAAAGGTGGAAGAGGTGCTTAGCCGTGAGAAGGAGTATGGTTAACTGGGAAATAACTGAACTGGTAGGTAGGTGCTGGCGCGTTGAATGAAATTGTCAAACTGTGACGCTGACATTGATGTCTGGATGAAAGGAGAGTCCTTTGCATTGCAGACCCTACATGTGTTAGGGGGAGAAAGGGGCGGAGAAAGATTCAGGAAAAGCATACACGTATTTATGAGAGGAGACGTGCAGCTCTGAGCTGTTTTCTCTCGCCATCAAAGAACTGATGACAGAAATACAGTAAGAGAAAGGAAAAGCGGGAGGACAGGAGAAAAAGAACGGGAGCCTGAACCCGGCGCTGGCAAAGCGTCCCGCGGGTAGCCAGGGCGCTGGGCAGATGCAGCTGCCCGCGGGGAGGGACAACCACTGTCCGTTCCCATCCCAGTTCAGCCGTCCAGCTGGGCACTGATAGGAGACGACTGGACGTGGGAGGGTCGAGATGCCCCCTCTCCCGCAGAAAAAGCAGTTGTGCTCATTATTGGGGGTTTACGTGTCCCCGGCGTCGGAATAAGGTTGGAACCGACAGTGGGGAAGAGATAGAGAACCGAGCTGTTTCCCTGGTACTGAAAAGAAGAGAGTAACTGCAGAGAAAAAAAATAATGCGAAATAATGCCATAGTAGAAAAAGGGAGAGGTGAACAGGGATGTGATCAGATATGGGAAGGATGGGTTTCAGATACCTAAGAATTGCAAGAACTCAAGTTTTTCTGTCCAACTTTAAATTAATGTTGTACTATCTAGAGAGATATGGCCTTGCTTCAACTGAAACTCATTGTTGTATAGAGACATGAAGTCCTATAATGCATGTCTTGATTCTTCTTTCTGCCCAAAGTGTTAGCAAAGGAAGTCCATAAATAAAAGCCATGTAGAATTGCTGGCGTGACTAGATTGTTTTTCTTTAGTCTAATGATTAGAGACTGTACATAATTCTATCCATCTATTAAAAGCTGAAGCATAATAACCCTTTGTGACACACAGGGTTATTCATTGCGTATTCATTGCGTCAAAAGAAACATTAAAAGAAATACTTTAAGATTGTGTCTACTCGCCTAGAATATAAAGTACAATTTACCAGGGAGAACAAGCGAATTCTTTTTATAGATTTATTAACTTATTTTAAAATTCCTGAGACTCTCTCCAAGTGATAATAATAGAGTTTGGAACATATGTAAACTTCCTACATAATTAGGAAATAAATCCAACTTGGTTTTTATCAAGTGCTTATTAAAAAAAACTAGCTCACCTGAAAATTCTGCATTGATGAATTTTAAGTGACAGCAGAATTGTCTCATAAAATCATATGACCTCCTCACCAAAAATCAAACAATGACAAAATTATATGCTGTGTATTTTATTGATTTTTGAGGAGGAGACATATTACCTACATCCCCATGAGCTTGGATTGTAGTGATGAGTAGTTAATTTTGAGGATTGATATGCACTTTAAATAATTGAAGGGAGAAAATAGCTACCTTCTACTAAAAGCAGGTTTGTATGCAACAATTTTGATCATAACAGAGCTAGGTTTTGAATAGAATTCTGCGTACTTCACTAAATTAGAAAATCTCACTAGCTTGTAGCCTCATCTAGAGGCCCTCTCCTTATGCTAGAAAACCAGTGAAACTAGTGTAAAATGGATATTGTTGTTCTGGCATTCTCCTCAAAGCTCCCAGGACTTTGGTCAATGGTTCCCATAAGAATTGCTTCAGGAAATCAATCAAGGAGGATCCCAGAAATGTGAACTTAGTAAGAAGTGGCACAAATGATCATTACATATTTAATTCCTGGATCACATTGTAAGAAACAGTATGTATGTTAAAATTTCTTATCTATCACAGATTGAAGTAGGTGACTCCTAAGTTTTATTATCTGTTCTATGTTGTGATTTGTGTGTGTGTGTGTGTGTGTGTGTATGCTGAGGCACTGGAATTCATGACATCAGCTTACTTTAGTTGTGAAAATATACAAGACCTGATAATGTGTTCCCTTTATAGATTTTGTAAGGTAGGAATGTTTTGAGAAAACTTACTGGAGTAAGGCACTTAAAAGAGATCACATGAATATTGTTTAAAACAAAAAGCAAAGGTAACATATACTGGCTGAGAATACTTGTATCCTGCTGCTTTTACCTATACAGATTAATTACTTAATTTAATTACATAGTTTATTTCTTAGCTTATATGCTTATTTCTAACATTTTATCATGTGAAAAGCTTACAAAACTGTACTCAGTATTGTATTTCAAAAACTACTCTAGATGAAAATTTATCTTGTCTCCAGGTGATTTAAGAGTATAAATTTATATTGCCTTTAAATGATTTAACATGCTTTGAGACATTACAAAACCATGCCTAGAAATCATTGCATTAGAGTCTTGGGTAATTATGTTTTAATTAAATAATATAAAGATGTAAGGTGGATAATGTAATAATAACTTATATTCCACAACCTCTTTGAAATTTTTGTAAGAAGGAATATTTTTAGTATTCTCATTGGCTTATTCAGGATGGGTTAGTAGTGAACAGCCTAGGCATCAATCTATAAGGAATGCTTGATGCTTCAATAAATTAGAACTGTAATCCTATTTAATATAGATTTCTACATGTAATGACTTACTTAATTAGCAAGATGTGAAATGGCTTGGCTTCCATCAAAGTAAGTTATTTTGCAGTATATATAGGCAAGATTTATGGCACAAACACAAGACTTACTCAACCAACCACTTAATAGTTGAAGAACCTGACAGTCAAAAATTCTGAAACTGAATAATTAACTGATCATGTATCTGTTTATTGGGATCAAGTGATCTATTTTGTCTATATCATAAGCAGTTAGACTTCATTCCCAAGAAATTATATGGTGTAGAACATCACGGTAAATTCCTTAATTTCAACATAGAGAA
>CM052798.1:111771988-111806344 GCA_028533885.1 Nasua narica
ATAAGCTTCTTACAGGAAGATATTTTGTCAGTCTTTTTACCTGCTTATATCTTCATGCCTAGAAAATGTCTGGTACATAATAGGTGTCCTACCAAATCGTTGTCAAATACACTTATGAGTAAAACCTGTCAAACTTGAAAAGTGTGGCTTGGGTATGAATAATCATTTGCCACTTGCAGTTTTGGACTATCTCAGCAGTTTATAGGAGATTTCACTTTCTTGAAAATTCATTATGGCTTTGTTATCTATTCAACAGCTATTAAATTCTTTGTTGCATGATGTTTGGAACTTCATTTACATTCATTAGGCCCATTTATTGGGTGCTGTGTTATGTACTGAGAAATATAAATTCAAATAAAACATTTCCTGTCCTCAAAAACTCCTGTGTATTTAGAAAAGACTGGTAATACTTGGGGGCACTGTCAACTGTCCATATTCTGGTAATTTACAAAAGCCTACATTGGTATTCTGTTTATATGCTTGGTCCATTTTCATACTCATCAATACATTCCATCGTTATACTAATAGAAGTAAGAAATTCATAGTTGAAATTCATATTTCGAGATTATTGGTTTTCATGAAATTTGCCATAGAATCAAGTATGTAAATTAAATAAGGTAAAAGGTAGAAATGTTAAATAGAGTAGATTCAGTTGTCTTTGTTCCTGGAAGTTCTTAGAACAGTGAGACATCTAAACATGAATTATTAAAAATATCTAAATGGTCTGATTGTTGGGTAATGTTCTACATGAAACACATTGATAGTTTTAGGTTTTAAGTTGTTCTGATAACATAAAAAAGAGAACTTTTTTTTTTTAAGTATAGCCTGGAGCGTAAAGGAGTGTTTAGCTCCTGCTGTTTCTTCATTTTCTGAACATGATGTAAATTCAAAGTGACTAGCTATATTGAGTGGAGAATACATTTGATTTGTCTCTACATTGAAATAATGTATCTATTTGTATGAAGTGAGCTTTATTGTGTAAGATTAATTATAGCTGTATGTTTTTGAGATATTGTTTTTATTTTAATGCTATTTTACTCCTATGAATTCTCTCCGGAGGACCTGGTAGGTTTTGGATATTTCATTTTTTCCTGTTGTATTTTTTGTTTACAATCTATAATAATCATCTTAGTATTATATAAAATGGTAATTAAAACCAGCTACAGTTTATTAAGTGCAGAATATTATTCTATTCCGACTGAAAATATTTATTGAAACATTTCTCATTATCTTTTTTCTTAGTGGTATGAAAAACCACACCCTTAAAATATAGAGATGACAAATATTCTAGCTTTGTGGAAACTTAAAGTCCTAGTTTTCACAGAATTGTTTTAAATCTAACCCTTGCTTGGAAGCAGTCAACAAAACCAAAGGACAACTGACAGAATGGGAGAAGGGATTCGCAAATGACATATCAGATAAAGGGCTAGTATCCAAAATCTATAAAGAACTTCTCAAACTCAACACCCAAAGAACAAATAATCCAATCAAGAAATGGGCAGAAGACATGAACAGACATTTCTGCAAAGAGGACATCCAAATGGCCAACAGACATATGAAATATTGCTCAACATCACTCGGCATCAGAGAAATACAAGTCAAAACCACAGTGAGATACCACCTCACACCAGTCAGAATGGCTAAAATTAGCAAGTCAGGAAGCAACAAATGTTGGTGAGGATGCGGAGAGAGGGGAACCCTCCTACACTGTTGGGGGGAATGCAAGCTGGTGCAGCCCCTCTGGAAAACAGTATGGAAGTTTCTCAAAAAGTTGAAAATAGAGCTATCCTATAACCTAGCAATCACACTACTGGGTATTTACCCTCAAGATACAAATGTAGTGATCCGAAGGGACACATGCACTCCAATGTTTATAGCAGCAATGTCCACAATAGCCAAACTGTGGAAAGAACCTAACTGTCCATCAACAGATGAGTGGATAAAGAAGATGTGGTATATCTATACAATGGAATACTATGAAGCCATCAGGAGAAACAAAATCTTGCCATTTGCAGTGACATGGATGGAACTAGAGGGTATTATGCTAAGCAAAATAAGTCAATCAGAGAAAGACAATTATCATATGATCTCTCTGATATGAAGAATTTGAGAGGCAGGGCAGGGGGTCGTGGGGGGTAGGGGGGAATGAAACAAGATGGGATCAGGAAGGAGACAAACTATAAGAGACTTCTAAACCCATGAAACAAACTGAGGGTTGCTGGGGAGTACGGAGGGTAGGCATAGGGTGGCTGGGTGATGGACATTGGGGAGGGTATGTGCTATGGTAAGTGCTGTGAAATGTGTAAACCTGAAGATTCATGGACATGTACCCCTGGGGCAAATAATACATTATATGTTAATAAAAAATAAGAAAAAATAAATCTAACCTTTTCTTAACTTTCAGTTAAGGCATTGAGTTCTGTGCACAATTGGCAACATCACTGCTACAGTCTATGGATTGATAGGGAATCTAAGAGATTGGTGTCAGTAGGTTTATCAATAGTTCAATTCTGAGAAATAATATTTAGTGTATAATTCATGAAGGTACATGATACATTAAGTTCTTAAGTTATTAGAAAGCATGTTTTTGGAGAAAGTTTACTGACCATGACTTGGTCACCCATTCAGCATTAGGGGGACCCACTTTTCCCTGTGTTGTGCAGTGGAGAGATTTAAGAAGCCTTTATTGAGAGTCCCAAGAATCAAGCCATGAAAATACAGTTTTGTCATCTGTTAAAAGATGTTGTGGATGGGCATGTTCATTCATTAGTCAGCATCCTCTTATGAGACCTATTGTTCAATTTCATAATGTCAAAGATAGTGTTCATACCTCACACCTGTCAGAATGGCTAAAATAAGAAACACAAGAAGCAACAAGTGTTGGCGAGGATGCTGAGAAAAAGGAACCCTCATGCACTGTTGATGGGAATGCAAGCTGGTGCAGCCACTCTGGAAAACAGTATAGAAGTTCCTCAAAAAATTAAAAACAGAAATACCATATGATCCAGTAGTTCCACTACTGATTAGTTACCCAAAGAATATGAAAACACTAATTCAAAAGGATAAATTCACTCCTATGTTTGTTGCATAATTTACAGTAGCCAAATTATGCATAGATATAATTACATATGGATATATTATAATTATATATGGATATTATATACACACACCCAATGGAATATTACTTAGCCATAAAAAGAATGAATTCTTGCCATTCCCAATGACATGGATGGATCTAGAGGGTATTATGCTCAGTGAAATAAGTCAGTCAGAGAAAGACAAATACTGTATAATTTCACTCATATGTGAAATTTAAGAAAAAAACAAAGAAAAAAGAGACAAACTGAAATGTGGACCCAACTACAGAGAACAAACTGATGGTTATCAGAGTGGGGATTGGTGGGGGATGGGTGAAATAGGTGAAGAGGATCAAGGGTACACTTATAATGATGAGCACAATGTACAGAATTGTTGAATCACTATGTTATATACCTGAAAATAATATTACAGTGTATGTTGGAATTAAAATAAAAGATAAAATAAAAAAGAAGGAAAAATAAAATCATATATAAATATTTTGAACTGTTTAATTTATAGCATTCCTTTCCTTTTTTTTTGCAGAGACTTCTGGAAAACTCATACCTAGTGGTAGCCCCAATGTAGTCCATTATCATGGACATTTTTCCTTTTTACTGAAGTATGATTAACATGCAATGTTATGTTAGTTTCCTGTGTACATTATAATGGTTCAACAATTCTATGCATTTCTCAGTGCTCATGAAGATGAGTGTACTCTTAATCTCTTTTGTCTATTTCACCCCTCCCCAATTTACATTCCCACCAGTAGTATGTGAGTATTCCCTTTTCATGAGCATTTATACCTTCATTCTTTTCCTCACATTGTCTACATGTTTTACTTTATCTTTTTCCCTCCACTTTTAATTTTTATTTGATCATAATTTATACTTCTTTGGAAAATACTTCAACTTCTTGCTGAAATAGGGATGACTATAAATATGTTCTATAAATCATAAAATGACCTACTCTTGGTCCAAATAATTTAGGCATATCCTAGGATATATTTGAATCCTCCGTTTCCTGTTGTTATATATGACAGCTGCCTTTCTTCCTAAAAATATTTGTTTGGCTCATTCTGGATTGTTTAGTGAGAATATATTTGCAAAATGATGTCTCTCAGGGTTAGCCTTATGAGTATTAGAGACGAAGCTGCCTAAAAGGCAAGTTTTGTGACTCAGGGCTTTTGCACGGTCTTTTTTCTTTCTTCAGAGTTTTCTCTCACATGCCTCACTCACATAGCCAGCTCTTCCTGCCATTCAGATCTCAGGGTTAAGCCTGTCATCGGAGAGGCCTTCACAGATAACCCAGTCTCAATAGCTTCCCACCAGGCTCTACCCGTGCCACAATGTTTCATTCCCCTACAGCACTCATCAAGTGTGGCAGTTTCTCATTTATTTGTTGAGCATTTGGCTCCCTCTCTTAAATAAAACCTCCACAAGGAAAGGGATTTGATCACCCTTGTTCTCTGACTTATTTCCCCAATGCCTGGCAGCCCATTTCCTTCAATTATCTGTTTGTTCTTACTCTTCTTACTAAATGTTATTTTAAAAGGTTGAATAACCTTTTCTCTCGATGGGATATTATGGAACCATTAAAAATGTAGAAAAGCTGAATTCAAGATTATATGGGTGTTATTATTATAACTGTGAAGCATATGCAAAAAGATAAGAATGGATAAGAAGGGGATCCAGCTTTTATAGGGGGTACCAAGTTAAGGGGCTATTTTAGCTCCTACAGCCATTCTGATTTTCCAAGCTCTCTGTGTTCCTGTGCTATTGCTTTTAATATTCATCATTTGTTTCAGATGAGTTCGTTCTCTTGAGGCCCCTACTGATTCCCACCTGCATACTGTATTTACGTATTAGTACTGAATTTCTTGTAACTAAAACCCTAATGGGGCCTATTGGCAGAGGCTGAGAGGAAAACCCCTCATTGAGTAGACAAATCAGAAGTGATGGTTAGGAGAGGATAGGAGCAGGTAGCCTGGAAATGAGCATCAGGTGGGTAGAAATGGTGTTGGGCAGGCAGAAGGAATGAGCAACGTTTTCAAACACTACCCGACTATCATTTGTACCCATCCCCCCTCTTTTTTTAAAGCCCTCTTTAAAGAGCTGAAAACATTGAGAATTGCGTGCGCGCGCACGCACGCACGCACGCACGCATGCACGCACACACACACACACATACACACACTGTTTCTCCTTGTGGCCATGCTCCTTAAACAAGAATATGCATTCATGATGACACATGCTGATAACTGTGGGCAACATGCAAGATTCACGTAAATTTTAAAGATAATCAAACCTCAGAGAATTTTCATGCTTGCACTTTGTCACTTTTAGCTCTGTGTCCAGACCTCCAGGGGGATGAATTCGCAGTCCTGGGTGGTTGAAGATGCAAGAGTTTCGGAACACTGAATTATGGGATGAATTCCAAATGACTTTGGTATTCAGGGTCCTCCAAAATCTATTTAACCAAACTTTTCATTTTCCCAACACGGCCTTCGGTGTGAGCCAGGCTAATTTGTCCAATTACTCCAATATGTACAATGTCAAGTCTTTGCTTGGTGTTCTCTCTACATTGAGTATGTTCTTTGTTTTCTATAATGTCTTAGACTAGGTTCCTTGGGAGACAGACTCCGGGGTGGAGATTTTCATGCAGAGGGTTGATTGCGGAGGGCTCATGGGAGCACCTTGAAGAGAGTGAAGGCTGTGGGTTTGAGTGGAGAAACAAAGTGAACTGTGGGGCCAGTATAAGAAAGCTCTTGGCTGATTACACAGGGAGGAATCTTCACTGGGAGAGCCCTGGAAGTGGGGAGTCCTTTAAAGGCTATTCCAATAGAAGCATGGGGCTGGGCTTTTGTACTTCAGTGATTGGAAGCATGCTTCCTTCAGAGAGAGTGTGACCTTGGGTGAGGCAATTGTCTCCTTGGAAGGACATTTCTGGACAAGGCCTTAGGTGAGAGCCTCCAACAGCCAACACTCCTGGCAACTGGCAGAATGAGCTTTTGTTTCTGAAGGAAGGCTCTGGGCACGTACCCCAGAATCTACGTTTTCCTTTCTGAGTATCAACTGCTCATTAAGGGATAGTTCATGTTTTGTCTCTTTAATTAAATATTTTGGACATCTCTGGCTACCCTAGATTTTCTGTTTCTGTAAACTATTGCCCTTAAAGGCTGTGCCACTCACTTTAAGGGTTAATGACAATGTTACTTAACTACTTTCTGGGTTACAGTTTGTCTTTCTAAATATACTGTTGGTTCTTCCCCCCTAATAGTCCTCCTAAGGATCTAATTTACAATATATGCATCATAAGAACGTAATTAAACGCTTGTTTAGTGAATAAATGCATAAAAACAGCCTGGCTTGCTGAAATGCAAGATAATCTTTGCTTTATCACAAAGCTGGCTAAATCTTTCCACGACTTCTAATTCTCACAAATGAAAAATACACAAAGACCTCAAAGAAGGGTAAAAGATGATCCACAAAGCAAAAGGCATTAAAATCTCTATAGTACAGGAGTCAGTGGCTCCTTTGTTTTTTGTGTATATGTTAAGATGGACTGATTTGGATTTTCTGTTGTTTTAGGAGTCTGAAGTTATTCATAAAAATCATATAGTCTGTAGAAATTAATTCTGTGTTTGATTTTTCTTTTCACTGATGCTGAGATTTTATTTAATGTGTAGCAGAGTTTTCATTTGTGAAAAGTAAATGCCTTGCTGAGGTAAAGATAGACAAATTGGTCATTTTACTCTTCTCTGGGTTAGTGAAGGTGCTACAGAATCTCTATTAGTTTACTTTCTTCTGTATTTTAATATACTTAAAAGTGTGATTTTGGAGGATCATCCAGCTTAATGAAGTCCTGCTTCAAAAGGGTTTTAATGCTAGCCTACTCTGAAAGTGAGAAGGTTTTACCATGGATTATTCTCTGAGATTGGACCAGAAAGTGGATTTAGTTATGATGAAAGAAGTTTATCATTTTGATTTTAAATATGCATGGTGAAACATGCTAAATTATCTTATTTATTCTTACTTAGAAATTATTTTGAACCATACTGTTCATGAAAATGACAGTGTTGTTTCTTTCCAGTCATTGTAGCTTTTATTTTTTTTCTACATATGATGATGTGATCGCTGTCATTAGTGAAAAGTAGTAAAAAATGACAGTTTTATTTCTTTTCAGTCTTGATAGTTTTTATGTCTTTTTTTTTTAAATCAGAGCTAAGAATTTGGACACAATGTTGAAAGAAGTGGTAATACTTCATAATTTTGAGTGGGTCCTGATTTTAAGAAGAATGATCATTATAACATTAGTATGCTTTTAGTAGATACTTTATAAAGTCAGGAAAGTTTCCTTCTCTTAGTAATTTCCTAAGATTTTTAAATTAAAAATTGAATTCACTCAATTGGGGCACCTCAGTTGGTAGAACATGTGACTCTTGGGGTTATGAGTTCGAGCCCCACATTGGGCATGGAGATTACTTAAAAAAAATTGATGGTGCACCTGGGTGGCTCAATTGAGCGTCTGACTCTTGATTTCTGCTCAGGTCGTGATCTCAGTGCCCTGGGATTGAGCCCCGTGTTGAGCTTCGTGCTCAGTGTAGAATCTGCTTATTCCTCTGCTCCCCCCTGCCACGTGGTCATGTTTTCCTTCTCTCTCTAAAAATCAATCAATCAATCAATCAATCAATCGATCAATCTTTAAAAAAATTGCGTTCACTGAATATTTAAAGGTCTTTCTTTGTCTATTGAGATTTTCATATGATTTTTCTCCTTTATTCTGTTAATTGGATTTTTAAAATGTTAAACCGGTTTTGCATTTCTGGAATAAATTGATTCTGATCAAAATGTATAATCTGTTTTTTACATTGCTGGCTTTAGGACTTCCCCCTCTACTTTTGGAAGTTTTAAACTGAATTGTGTGTGGTGGGGGGGTTTCCCAGAAATAGTAGGACGCCATTGAGCCATATATTTACCTTCCTAGTGAACAGTGCAGAGGCTTTCAAGGCCTGTGCCCCTTGCCACCACTTTTCCCACCTTATATACTTTTGTTCACTATTCCATTTACTTTTTTTTATTCCAACCCACAAAACAGGTAACAAATACCTTAATCATTTATTCACATTTTAAGATGTTCTTTTACGTACTTTTCCTAAGACATCCTTGAAACCAATCTTCCAATTCTGTTCCTTTCAGATCTTTGAGCCACACCATTAGCCACTGTCCATAAATCAGTGAATCCCTACTTCTGGCAATAGATCAGTTATGTGGGCAAGTAAATGTTCTTAAAGCTTAGGAGCCTTTCTCTCTTTCTAGAAGAGACATCTTAGTGGACATATAATGCTTTAACAGTCTACCTTGATTTTTATGCCAGTATATTATGCAGGTCTAAACCAGTCTCAAATTTTGTTTTGTTTTTGTTTTGTTTTGATTTTCTTTGCTTTTCCTCTTTCTTCTTAGTCATGGGTCATAATGAACTCCCCATAAGGATGTACATACAGATTGAGGGAAAGGAGGCAATGTTAGCAGAAGTATGTATATAAGGAATTTGAGCTATCTGTATATGTAACTTATTGTGCTCTGGATTTCTGCTATACATATCCAATCTTACTGTTTGATGGTCAAAAAATACCTAGTTCATAATGGACAGCTCAGGTCTCATGGCCAATTCACGTCCAATAGTCAGATGTTCTTCTAGGGCTCAGTTGTAAACCTAGAGGTATATTTCACAGGGAAACTGGTTGTTTGGAGAAGCACATAGGACTTTACTAAAAATCTCTTGGAGCTTGAGTGTATTCTCCTGTGCCGGCTGGCTAGCCATTCAGTGCAGCATCCCACTGGGCCCAGGCACTTGGAGTGTTCTTGGATCTCCTGCCATATAAGGCTTTAGTGCTAGAATAACAGGCACTACAGCTGGATCCGCTGTGAAGTCTGGCCTTGCTCTGGACCCCACTCAGTAATAGCAGCCTAATGGGTTAGTCAATATATTCAAGTATTTGGTATATCAAAGGTGTGCCCCTTTGTCATGTTTGGTGGTGCAGGTGCAGCAACTTTGGAGGAGATAATCTTGCAGGATTAATGGGCCTGCAGAGATTTCACCAACTTGGTACATCCCTAAATTTTCATGAGGCCAGACTCTCCCTTGTGATAACTCAAGTCAGGTTTTAGCCTACCAGGTCTAGTTTCTTTTTCTTTTTATATAGATTGAGTAATATTCTGTAGGCTGCCCATCTGTTCCACTTCTAGGGACACCGTGATTAATTATTAGGCAATATGAAGGACTACTGCTGGTCAGGACATTTTGCTTATTATTTGGTTCTTGTTGCTCGTGGTGATAAACACGTCTATCCTGTCTATGGAAGTTAAGCAGTGGTACCTGACCTTTGTTACTCTGGAAGCCATCATCCCAGTTGAAGGGAGAACCTGTCTTAGTGGCAGTGTTTTCCCTGTCATCCCTGGCCTTCAGAAGACAGCCACCACAGGGCTTTTCAAGGATACGCTCTCGCTCTCCCTAATGTATTTCCTAATGCTTTAGTGAAGAGAATGTCCTCATCCCTGTGTAGATTCAAGGGTGAGTGAATGTGCAGTTTTCACATAATAAATTCATTCCACTATTCTTTATAAGCATTTGGATTCTTTCCTTTGTAGCCTGATATACTGTGGCATCTCAATGTTATTGAATGTAGGACTTTGCTGAGGCCCAGTGTCAGTCAACCGACCCAGAAAATTGTTAGAACATAAGGAAACTGTAGATTCTTCCATATCAATCAGCCCAGCACAATCCGGTGTTTTGTTGAATTTGCTCTGATCTAACATCCTTAGAATTCATTTCTACACATATTTTTGCCAAAATTAGGGACATCTTATGGAGTATGAGCTATCTCCTACATGGTCAACCTTTTTACCTGTCTCCCAGGAAGAAACTGATACCAGATTGTGGTTATAAAGAAAGGATAGTGGAGTGAGTCTTAATGAGAAAGGTTATCCCATTGCAAGGGAGCTACCCAGATGAGGTTATTCAGGCCCTGAACAAAGTAAGACTATCTTCTTAACAAAGAAGAGCATGATTCCCATAAGATCATATTTATAGCTGTAAGAGACAAGAGATAGTTTTTACTGCAGCTGGTGAAGCCTTGTAGTTCTCTGACTATGATTTGAGATGGGAGTTTAAAGCTCTGAGCTTGCCATTATTTCTATAAGCTGTCAGATTCTGTTAGCAGAATCCCCCTTATGATCATTACTTGCAGTCCTTATGCTTATCATTATTATAATCGTGGTCAAGTGTAGTAGCCATTCGGTTCCCCGAGGCACGGACTTCTCCAAGTGATTTATCACAGTCAAACATAGGTGATAATATTTTAAAGTGTGATGTGTCTAGATGTCACATATTGTTGGTATCATAACATCTCGTTAGCAAGGAACTTAACACCAGAGTTCAAGCATATGACCAAGCCAATCATAAAGTTCCATCTCCGAGGGTCTCAATCCTAAGTGCCGATTAGGAGCAAGCTGGAAAATAGAAACCACAGTTAGTATTTCAACAGAGATAATTTATTATGGGAAACTGGCAGAATAGGGGTTGGAGGACTGAAAAAGCAAACAGGGAAAAGCTGGGGTGATGCCAATTCACTAACTTTAGGAAGCAGCTACACCAAGAGCCTTGGTGACAAAGGGAAGAAACTGTAGTTATCAGCATTTAGAAGCTCAGTGGAAGGGGCCCCTCCTGCTCAGAAAGCAGCTTAACCTAGATGGTATTGGTATGTCTGTGAAGCTGTAATGTGAGTGGGTCCACAAGTGCCAACAGAAGCTAGAGACAGGAACCCAGCGGGACAAGGGGTTATATTGACAGGAACAGCAAGCAGTCAGGATAGAGTAAGTAAGTGCCTTCTCCCCTCTTCCAGTTTTCCCCAAGTTCCCTCTGTTGGTATAAACTGAGTAGGGAGCCAGCTGCCAAAGGAAATGAAGTTTTCAGAGTCCCAGCTCCTGAATTATAAAGCAGACTATAGAAGTATGGATGTGTTGAGAAATAAGGTTTCATAATTGGCACAAAGATTACAAATTTTCTCTTGGCTTGGCTTGGGGGAGTGCATCATGGAAGGAGAGTGAAACAACCCAGCTTTCTCTGTGTACAGGAATTTCCTTCAAAGAATTTTCCTCTCTAGCTTTATCTTACATTGGCTACTGTGGTTAATGGTGTTTATACCAGTTTTGTCCCTCTTAACAAGTCCTGAGCAGATGTGTGCAGTTTCATATTTATATTAGGATTCTCCAGAGAAACAGTACCTATGTACACACACACACACACACACACACGGAGATTTGTCATAGGAATTGAGTCAGATGGTTGAGGCCAAGAAGTCCCATGATCTATTGTCTTGAAGCTAGAGAACCAGGAAAGTTGGTGGTGTTATTCATTACTAGTCTAAAGGCCCAAGAACCAGGAGAGAACCAGCGTCCAAGGTTGAAAGAAGGTAGATATTCCAGTTTCAACAGAGAGTAAGTTTCCCCCTTCCTCTGCCTTTTTGTTCTATTCAGGCTCTCAGTGAATTGGATGAGGCCCATCCACTTTGGTCAGGACAGTCTTCTTTACTCATCTACTGAGTCTCAAATGCTAATCTCCCCTGGAGATACCCTCATGGACACACTCAGAAATAATGTTTTTTCTGGTTATGTGGGTATCCCTTAGCCCAGCCAATTTGACACATCAAATTAGTCATCATAGTTTACAATATGGTTTACTTCTAATCCACTGTTCTCTGCTTTAAGGCTCTAGCCAAAATTTTTGAGACAGCTGGAACTGCTTCCTTCCACATTCTAGAACACTAGTTAAGTTACTAATAGAATTTATTGTCTTTTTTAAAAAAGTCACAGTATATTTTATTTATAGCAGCATATGGCCAAAAAATTAAAATGTTTTTTCTACATTCATTTTGATATGAAATACATATTTTGGAGTTTATTTTCTAATTAGTAGTCTTGGTATATGACAGAATTAAAATAAGTGCAATCAGAAGAGATTAATAACAAAAACCAAAATGATATAATTCTTTGTTAAATAACAGTTATACTTCAAAATTTTTGAATTCAGCTTCTCTTTTCATGAAATCCAACTTAAAATGAAAGTTTTCCCCCATTTCTGACTATAACACAACAGATACGAACCTATTTTATTGTTCATATTAAATAGGATTTGTTATAATTCAAACCTGACCAGATATGGATGTCATTTGCGGCCCCAGCTATCCACCAAACACAAATGAAGATATTTGAACTTTCTTGTAATTATTCAACTTGAGCTTTGAAATTCAGAGTGAAGCATTGAGGATACCACATAGCTCCTAAAACATTAGCTTTATGGAGAATCCATATGTGAAACATACCAGCCAACTAAAAGTAGTTATCTTTATCATTCTCTTTTAAAAAATAAATGATCAAGGCTTAAAGAGTTTAAATAATTTGCCCAAGATCGTGTCTAAGTGCTAAAATTAAGATCTGCCCTGGGGGAAAAATGCTTGGCTCTTGCAATTAAAAATTGTTCAAATACCAATTTCTCCTTTTACTAGAAGTGTGACATTAGGAAATTACTTAACTTCCTTAACTATCATTTAATCAACCATAAAGTAGGGTAAATATTTCCTACCTTAGTCACTTGTTGTGAAGATTAAGGATATATGCTTGGATTTAGAGACTAGTATAAAACAAGAGTCAATAAATAGTTGTTTTCTCTTCTCCATATAGGAAAAGATTTTACAGAATCAATATCATTAAGATTCTTTGAGATGTTTTCTAACTCTATCAAAGATAGTTCTGTGATGACTCATCCACATAGAATTAATTGGACTTAATTTTACGCCTTATAGGAGAGAGATTTTATTTTTGTGCAATAAGGTCACATAGGAAATTGAATTTTTGACATGAGCTTTTCCTATATCATGTTCTAACTCAAATGTTTTATTTGTGCAACCCTATCCATAAAAATCATTTCTTTATGTACCCATATTTATGTTTGTATAAATTATAGGCATATACAACTGTGTTAATAAATTTTATACATAATAAATGTGAAAAAAGACCTTTTCAAAAGATGAGATAAAAATAAATCTAAGTAGAAGTTCTAATATTTTCTTCCCATTCCCTAACAGATGGTCATGCATACTCCATTAAGATACCATTGCTCCAACCATTTAATGGATATACACAAGCATTGTTACAATAGAAACTCATTAAATAGGATATTCCTATGTTCTTTTCTGCTTCTCTTGGTATTCTGGTGCCTTTTAAGCCCAGAAAATGAACAGGATGACCTGAGAGAGAGTGGTCTTTCAGTCATGAAAGATTGATTCATGAAGTATGTGTTATAGATTGGGCCCCTAAGAATATTATTTTGCTTAGAAAAACAAAGTAAAAACTACTTAAAATACTCACATGTCTTGACCTATTGTAATCTAGGAATTAGCACCTATCTAGTGAGTTCTTATTATATACTAACACTGTGCTAGGTGTTAATTTGTTACTAAAGTATGATTAGACTTGATGACACTATGTATTATAAATAATATATAGATGCACTCAGCAAGATAGCCAAGTGGTTAAGAGGTTGGACGTTAGAGTCAGGCACATCTAGTTTTGAATCAAGTCCTGAAATTTGCTTATACTACTAATCTCCCTCCATCAATCCAACCATTTTCTACCCTTCAAAGTTTATGACATGCCTGCAACATACCGCTGACTGCGCTAGGTGCCGAGGTGTTGAGGACACACAATATTGCATGAGGCAAGGTGAAGGTCCCTATCCTTTTTCTGTTCATATTTGTATCCCCAAGACCTAGAATAATGGTGTATTTGTTGTGGAAGGGAAGGGAAGGGAAGGGAAGGGAAGGGAAGGGAAGGGAAGGGAAGGAAGGAAGGAAGGAAGGAAGGAAGGAAGGAAGGAAGGAAGGATGGAAGGAAAGAAGGAAGGGAGGGAGGAAGCAGTCGATTGAGGGAAGGAAGAAGAGAAGGAAAGAAGGAAAGAAGGGAGGGAAGATCATTGATATATCAAAAGGTAGACATTAAATTAAAAAAAACTTAGATAAATAATTATTTAATTTTTATTGAATTGAGAAGAGAAAGGGAAAATACAGCTGTGTGAGAGCTTATAAATGAGAGTACCACATGAAGCGTAGGTAGGCCATGTGAGTGTTTCTTCAGGTAGTGACAAGACAGAACATAGATTTAATAAGGTTGATAGACGTAAGTTGAAAGAAAGATTGGGAGCAAGATTTGGGTAGAGGAATAACATAATAGATTGGAAGAATGCCCTGAGGTAGTGAGATACTTGGCCTAATTGACACTGTGCCTCGGAAATAAAGAACGAAGGGAGGAATGGTGCAGAGTGCTGGAACAGTGGTCAGGATTCAGAGCCTCTAAAACCTATAGGATCATTGCACTACCTACTTTTGGTTCCTCTGCCTTTCCTCTTAGGCGCTGTGTGTCTTTCTGTTTTTCCCTCAACCATTTCACTTCACTCTACCCATGGCTGTTTATTTGACTGCATTTTAACTAAACAAAAACACAACAAAAGACAAAAAATCTTGCCTACCATGTTGTACATCTTTTAAAGGAAAGCCATCCGAAGTTCCATTCCAATGGTATGCACCATTAAAATTGAGTCTGTAGCCCTCAGTGAATTGTAAGTGCTGCTGATGTAGAATCTGATTGAGCTAGCCTATGACATTTCTTTTTTATACAGGACATTTCTATTTCAGAATTTCTAGTGAAGAGATGTCAACAGGGGGACCATGCTCCTGGATACAAAGGCCATAGTAGAAAAGTTGTCTGTAACCTAAGGATTTGGATCTCAGAGTTCCAAAGTTCCAAAGGAACTTCTATGGTCTTAATGTTTGTGCCCCCCTAATATGTTGACATTCTGACATCCGGTATCATGGTATTAGGAAGTGGGGCCCTTGCAAAGTGCTTAGGTCATAAGGGTGAATCATGAAGTTTTCTTTTAAAAGAGGTTCCACAGAGATCCCTCACCCCTTCCACCCTGTGAGGACACAATGAAAAGATAGTCATCCATGAACCAGGAAGTGGGCCCTCACCAGACACCCCATCTTCTAGCACCATGTTCCTGGACTTTCCAGACTCTGAACTTTGAGAAATAAATGGTTTTATTTATAAGCTACCTACTCTGTGGTATGTTTTTTTTTTTTCTAATACTCCAAACACTCTAAGACAGGAATGTGCTGTTTTGTTTTGCCTTTTTTTTTTTCTTGTTTGAAATGTCAGCAATAAAAGCTGAGAACAGGAACCCATTGAACAGAGGTCCAATTATGAGAAAGGCAGAAGCAAAAAGCAAGAGTGATGAGTTGGCAAGCCTGTTATTAGAAATAAAAGCAGATGATAGAAGTACAGGTTTCAGTTACAATCTCAGTAAGAATCTTCTAAGATTCTGCTGCTTACAATTGTATCTAACGTCATTGTGTCTCATTGGACATCATGTTATATTAAGTGTGAATCCTTAGGAAATATTTACATGACCCCCCTGCTTGGCCCATTTTGTAAAGTGATTTAGTGATTGGTTTTTTTTGTTTTTGTTTTTGTTTTTTTCTTTTTAAGGCCTGGCAAGCTTTTTTTTTTTTTTTTTTAAGCCATATGTGTGAATGTGCTAAGGCAGAGACCTAATAACATTTATTTGGAATCATACTATGTAATTTATTTCCTGGGTAATTCATTTACTTGCTTTTTCAACAAATATTTATTGAAAACTCTATTTTTTCAGATTCTATGCTTGAATGGTAATAGTCTTTGGAATAAATTCCATATCCTCTAAACTTCTCCATGCCTTGATTTTTTTGGGAAGGGTTAAGTTTAAGTTTCTCCTATAGCAATGAGAGCCTTCTTTAGAATGAAGCCCACAGTTTGGATATCAAAGCAGAGAAGCAGAAATGACAAGGTCCTTGCTGGGTTCTTAGTGATAGTAGTAAGCACTTCAGTCAACCAACCTGAAGTCTATCAAGTTGAGGCCTTTTTAGCTAAGTAATCCAATAAATCCTGCTTATTATTTAATGTAGTTAGAATTGAGTTTTCTATTACTTGTGACCCCAAACATCTTAAGCCATACACATATAGGATATATAAATTGAGGGATAAACAATAAAGAGGTTGGGGTGTCTGTGTGGTGAGCAACATTATTTTTAAAGTTTGAAATCTGGATCAATATATAATGACTGATATTAAGCATGTCTAACTAAAAATAAAAACCTGATACTATAGATTTAAAAAAACAAAGGATTATCTTTGAAATGAAAAGGGACAATGAGGCATCCAACACTTGTCTGAATTCCCTATGTATTATTAAAAGCATTTTTAAAGATGTTCTTCAGGGTTCTCAAAGAAAGACTTGCTATGTGAACAAAGTAAGCATTTAAATGCTCTAATTTATTAGTAAAACATATGTATTTATATGAATAAATTAAATTGAACATTGTACTAATTTGTAAACACTAGGTTACAACTAATTGTTTGGAGAGAGAACAAGATGATGGAATGCTTTAGTGTTCATGGATATTTGAAAATCAGACTTTGCATCTCTAGGACATTCCATTGTTACTTGAATTGTCAATCCCATGTGTGGCCTGTTCTGGTGACAAGAATCAGACTTTTATGAACAATAAGCCAGAAAGCATCTGTTCCCTTTCCCAGAAAGGGACAATGTCTACTACAGTTTTCACATTCCTACAGTAGACTAAGCATGAAGTTTATCTCCCTCCACCTCTATTTGCCCCATTCCATAGCAGCGTTGATTTAGATAAAACTTATTGGGATATCATTTCATTTTATTGTAAAGGCCCATTTACACACTTATTTGTGAGAGAGAGAGAGGGAATGAGAGTGTAAGCAGGGGGAGGGGCAGAGGGAGAGAATGCCCAGGCAGACTCCCCACTGAACAGGGAGCCCCACCAGGCGCCCGACCCGGAGCTTGATCTCATGACCCCAGGACATCATGACCTGAGCCGAAACCAAGAGTCAGATGCTTACCTGACTGAGCCACCAGGCTCACCCAATATGGGATATCATTTTAACCATTGTTGGTATTTTTGCTTTTATTTCTGACTTTGGTTCCACTCTTGCTGTTACAACTTTATCTGTTCTCTTTCCTTCCATTGCTTGGACCTTCTTTTCATTTCTCTTTGCAGTGTTATCTGATTCCTTCCCCCAAGCTGTCGATGTTCAAATAAATAAATAAATATAATAAATAAAATAAAATCTGAGCAATGTAGGCCACTTTTTTTAGAAAATTAAAAAAAAAATCCGTACTATGATTTTGGACACAAATGTGCCAGGACATCCTTCTGTTCCTCCTGGGCACATATGTATCTACTCTCCACCCTTTGTCTTGTTGCATGTTAATCCAAGACTCCTCTAATGGTTAGAGAAAATATCTTAAGGGTTATTAAGATTTGTAATATGGCTCAATATGCCTTTAAATTCACTTGATAGATTGGAAAAAATAGTAGCTGCATTTTCGTTGACAGGAACAAGATGTACTTGAAAGAGAAATTGAGTTCAGCCCAGAAAAATAAGTTGTAGAGAATGAAACTTGAAGAGAAATCCAGCATTTAATTACGTTTAATTGTCACTGTGGAAATTTCTGTTTACAATATTGTCATTTTTAAAAAGATATTTTTAGAAGTGACATTTTGATTAGGATAATTTCCTGCTTCCAACAAGTGCATTTTTATCAGTATTTGGCTCCGTGGCTGTCAAACCAGTAAAACTGTTGATAGGTTTTTTAGATTGGATGAATGCAAGCCCCAGATTTCTTAACTCTAATTGGGACTTACTCAACGCGTTGTTGACATAAAAAACCCACTTTATGTAACACTAACTTAATTTGGTTGTATCACTTGGTAAATAGATACACATAAGACACTGATGAGGTCAGCAAATGTTTTATTTGCGCAGACAATTTGGAAAGAAACTCAGGTTGAACCCAAGCTTAGAAGAATATATATATTACTTAATCCAAGGCAATCAAGATTTACAACACAGGCACTTGCTTCAGAAGATTCTTTTGGGAAAACATTAACTTTTATTATGTGTTGACTTGTGCCTTGAAGCTAAATTTCAACTGAGAGCCCATATTAATAAATTAGATAATAAAATGTAGGTAGAAAGATGAAAGCTACTGAGATAAGTTGTCTTAGGGAAAAGAAGGCTTTTAGGTAGAAGAATTAAAATTAAGAATTTTAGAATAATATGAAGGACTTTAGTTATTTAGTAGAAGAGCAGGTTAATGAAAGAATACTTAAAATATTTTTTTCTGAGTATTTTAAGGATTACAACAAGAAACGACTATATGGGATTGGCTAGTTCGTCACATTTTCTGAAAGAGGAAGATTAGGTTGTGATTCTCTAACAAGAAGGGAAAACAATAAACCTCATGAGTCTGTATTCAGAAGCTCTGCTCTCAGTTTAAATCTTCCAAACAGAAGACCTATAGATTAACTAACCAGAATTTAACTGGTCTGCTTAATCCTTGCATTTCAGGTAGAGTCAGTGCCATATTTTCCAATTTGCAAGTGTTGCTTTTTGAATACTCCATCATCATTGGAAGACCTCCACCATTTATATCCTACATTTAAAACACCAAAGCATTTATAAGATTTATTAGGAAACTAAAAGAGGCAACTAAATGGATTACAAATTGTGTATCTTAGACATGGTATATGTTCTGTTCCATTTACAAAATATTTAAATAATAATTGCTTAAAAATAGAGATTAAAAATCATCAAAATAAGTTTTATAACCTCATGATCAGAAGTAATTGTGATTAAACTTTTGATACATATTTTCCATTCCTTTTCAGCATATATTTTGTTTATTTAGCGAAAGTCATTCATACTACACAAACTGGCAACTTGAGAATTTCATTTAGAAATATATCATGCATAAAAAGTCTATTGATAACTTAAATTTAATACTATACTATTTCATTGTATAAAGCATCATAACGTATTTAATCAGTTTCCTATTTTATTGGGCATTTGCTTTCTATTTTTCCATCTTTGCAATTATAAGCATTGCTGTGATGGATACATATTTATCTCTGCTTCCTAGAGGAAATTCTCATTAATATATTTGCTATATAAAATGATGTGCTCAGTTTAGGGAATTTTACATATATTGCCAAATTGTTTTCCAGAGGGATTTTTACAGGTCACAATCTTGGCAGTGTTGTAGGGTTTTTTTTTTCTTCATATTTAGCCCTTATTTTCTCATTTATAAAATAAGAATAATGATCATAATACAGTTCTTTCCCACTTTCTAGGCTTGTTGGGAAAACACATTGAAATGACATGTGAAAATGGTTTCTCTAAAGAATTAGAAGCTTGACGTTTCAAGGTCCCAATAGAATTTTATCCAATAACCTGCAGTTCTCTTACTGTGGCTTCTGTGAGCCTCTGTACTTGCTGAATCTCTCTCTCTCTCTCGTCATAGAGTTCTTATGTTCTAGATATTGAGCCAATCACTTTTTTCTTACTTTATGTATTTTATTTTATTTTTTCTTATTAACATATAATGTATTATTTGCCCCAGTGATACAGGTCTGTGAATCATCAGGCTTACACATTTCACAGCACTCATTATAGCACATACCCTCCCCAATGTCCATAACCCAGCCACCCTATCCCTACCCCCTGCCCCCCAGCAACCCTCAGTTTGTCTTGTGAGATTGAGAGTCTCTTATGGTTAGTCTCCCTCCCTATCCCATCTTGTTTCATTTTTCCCCCTACCCCCCACGACTCCCCGCCTTGCCTCTCAAATTCTTCATATCAGAGCGATCATATGATAACTGTCTTTCTCTGATTGACTTATTTCACTTACTATAATACCCTCTAGTTCCATTCACGTCATTGCAAATGGCAAGATTTCATTTCTCTTGATGGCTGAGTAGTATTCCATTGTGTGTGTGTGTGTGTGTGTGTGTGTGTGTGTGTGTGTGTATACCACATCCTCTTTATCCATTCATCTGTTGATGGACATCTAGGTTCTTTTCATAGTTTCTTGAGCCAATCACTTTACATTCAGTACAAATAAAATAGTTTGAATTATTAATAATTCAGTTTGAATTAATAATAATAATAATTATTATTAAAATATTGTGACCCACTCAATTAATCAGTTATGTAATTATATCTATTTATCTCTTAATCCTTAAACTCCACATGCCTTTATTAGTTGGAAATTGCATGTTTCTGTCCCAACCTACTCTTTACAAGTCCCCGGAAACCCAAGGGGTTATATAATCTAAAGAAAGGGGAACCATCAGTCCATCTCTTTATGTACTATAAATACAAACGGCTATACATATATATAGCCCTGATATATGGATTTACAAACCATGCTTTTTCTTTTGCAAGAGCCATTATCTTTGCCACTGTGTGATTTACACTCTGTGAGAGACCCCACACATGATTCCAAAGGGTATTTCCAAGTATCTGTCCATCTAAGGTAGATTATCTTCCATAATTCCATGTGGTCCTCTAGTTTCACATAATTTCCAAAGTAACTTAAAACTTTTCTTACTAAGAAAATATATAATGTAACCTCTGTTAGGGAACCCCTGCCATTAGATGGCAACCATCAGAGAATGTCATGTTAGGAGAAGCCATTGTGATCTGAGCCTTAGCTTGCAAAGCCCAGAGACTAGCTCTTGATATCCAGTATTGGTGAGCAAGCCGTGGAAAAAACAAAACAACACAGAACAAAAAGAACAAGCAAAAAAAACCCACCTCACTCTTACCAAAATACATACCAGCCAGAGGAGAACAGCAGAATGCCAAGTTTATCTTACTTACAAAGAGAGATTGATATGTATCCTGGACTAGCAATACTGGTGGACATGACCAGGAGTTTTTCTTGTAGCCAAGCTTTATGAGAAAAAAATTATTTCTCTAATACATTTCATCAATTTTTTTTCTGTAGGAAATCTTTGTTATTGGGGCTGAGAATAGGCAGACTATATATTTTCCAGGATTTTCTCTCCGTATGAACAGAGGTATGTGAGACTCAGAAGATTCCTTAGGGACATTGATTGGAACAGCTGGAGCTCAATGTGTTGGTATCAGGCTACGATGTTCCAAACATTAGTTGTATGAAAGGAAGCTTTAGTTTCTGCAAATAGACAAATATTTGAAGACTAATTATTAAGATCTTACCACTGGATGAGTCTTGGATGAGCACTGCCATTCTTTGCCTCTTGACTCTACTTTTTATGCTTCTATAGTTGACCACCATCCCTTCTAGTTGGCAGATTTCTTTTTTTTTAGGTTTGTTAAGTGCAGCCATGTAGGAAGGAAGCCTCTTTTTTAGATGATTTTTTGTATCTATGTTTTCACCTCTGTGTGTTGTTATATATAGATTTTCGCTTTGTGTTCTAATTATCTCATTTATAAGTCTTTTTAAAAAGTCCCAGATCTATAACCCTCAACACTTAAAACACATGAATTATTTAATACTTTTAACAATGTTATTATTTTTATTGTGTCCATTTTGCATGTGAAGGATCTTAGCTTTATAGAGATGACGTAACTTTCCCAAAATAAACAGAGCACAATTAGAGGAGATGATATGAAGCAGGATATGTCTGAATCCGAAGTCCATACTTAAACATTTTTTGAAATTTTTAGATTTTTTTCAGCTTTGTGGATCTATGACTATTTATACCTTTATATAAATTTAAGAGGTACAAAGTGTTGATTTTGTGTATATTGCAACATGATTACCATCATAGTTTTAGTTAACACCTCTATCAGGTCACATAAGCACCTTTTTTCCTTTATGGTAAGAACATTTAAGATCTACTCTCTTGGCAACTTTCAGGTAGATCATACAGATTATTAACTATAATCACCAAGCTGTACAACAGAACTTACTCTTCTTGTAACTGGAAGTTTATACTCTTTGACCAGCATCTCCTCATTTCTCCCACTCTCCTACCCCAGTAACCACTCTTCTACTCTCTGTTTCTATGTGTTGGGCTTTTTAAGATTCTGGGTATAACTGAGATAATGCAATATTTATCTGACTCATTTCACTTAGCATAATACCCTCGAGTTTTATCCATGTTGTTGTAAATGTTCCTTTTCTCATGGCTAAATAATATTCCATTGTATATATACACACTACATGTTGTTCATTCATCTGTTGATGGATACTTAGGTTGTTTGCATAGCTTGGCTTTTGTTAGTAATGCTGCATGGATGCTCTGTGTAATGAACATGGGAGTGCAGATATTTCTTTGAGATCATGTTTTTATTTCTTTTGGATACGTACCTAGAAGTGAAATTGCTAGATCATTTGATAGTTTCTTTTTCTTTTCTTTTCATTTCTTTCCTTTTATTTTTTCTTTTCTTTTTTCTTTGAGAGAGGGAGAGCAGAGTGAGAAAGAGACAAGGGGGAGGCAGAGGGAGAGGGAGAAGCAGGCTCCCCATGGTGCAGGGAGCCTGATGCGGGGCTCTATTCCAGGACCCTGGGATCATGACCTGAGTCAAAGGCAGCCATTTAACCAACTGAGCCATGAGGTGCCCCCATTTGATAGTTTTATTTCTAGCTTTAAATTTTAATTTTTAAAGGAAACTCCATATTGTTTTCCATAATGACTGTATCAATTTACATCTTCACCAACAGTGCACAAAGGTTACCTTTTCTCCACATTCTCACCAGCACTTATTTTCTCTTGTCTTTTTGATGATCATAATTTTAACTATTAAGCTAGTTTGCCCTATAACTCCTTAGAGTCTCTACTCTGCCCAGTATAGCAGCCACTGACCACATGTGGCTATTTAAATTAAATTAAATTAAGTTAAATTAAATTAAATTAAATTAAAAATTCAGTCCTTAGTCTCCTTAGCCACATTTCAAGATACTTACTACAAGTTCAGTAGTAACATGTGGCTACTGTATTGAACACAGCAGAAATCAGTTATTACCATCATTGCAGGATATTTTATTGGGTGGTATTGCCTTAAATTTGGAGCTAATTCTACTTCTTATCCTTTCTGGCTTCCCAACTCTTTCACACAGTGAAATGCCATCTTCCTTGGGCCCCTATGATGCCAGTTTTTCTCTTGCTTCTTTAAGCCATTTCTGCTCAGCCTTCTACCTCCTCCAACTCTTCAAATGTTGTATATTCTCAAGGCTCAGTCCTAGACCTCATCCACTTTGGATTCAGATGCTTTCTGTTTGCTGACAATGTTGAGTTTTATACTTTCACTTTATATCATGTCTTCTGATATGTCTATTTTATATCCTTGTTTCTCAGATTTGTTGACAGCTCCATCTTCCTGGGAAGGAGGGGGCTCCTTAGACAAGAACTATTAAATGAGAAGATGATTCTAGTGAGCAGAAAAAGAGTGGACCAGATACTGGATACCTATAAGCTATTCAGTGTAGCAGAGATGAATGATGGCATCAGGCCAAGAATTTGGAAATGCACAAGACAGGCAAGATGTAACTGTCATCTTAGGTCCAGTACACACTTGAAAGTAAAGTTATCTAACGCCATTATCATGACTGTGTTCATATAACTGTTTTCTTATTTCCTAGTCTTAGTAAAATTTTATTGAAAATTCTGAACTTATTTCAGCTTTATAATCTAGAACGCATTAAGGAGAGAACATTTTGCCTAAATTTGGGGAGATTTTTATACATGAAATTGTGTCCTCCATCCCTCCATCTCTTCATCTTCTACTTCAGACCCATATGATGATAACTGTGATCAATCATGAGCTGCTTCAGAGATCTCTCTTGCTTGTATGGTTTAGACATTTCCCCATCATACGATTTTCCTTCCAGTGTTAATGTTGAAGTTTATAATATATATGCTACTGAAAACACACATTCTCTTCAAACTTTGTGTCTGGGGTGTTCCTTTAATGTTTCAAGTCCAGTAGGTACATCTACATTTGCAATGTGAAAATGATCAATAAGATTCTCAGTTATCACATCCAAATTTATGCTTCAAGTTGTAGAGTATACAACAGTGAACCTTTCAGAAAAAAATATAGGAAAAACCTTCCCCACTCAACGCTGCAGCCCATTGTAATTCTTTAAAGTGTGGGGAGAATTGCTCATATCCTCTCTATGGTTATGGGTATTTCCATAAATATTTTGTAACCATGTGCCCAGGAGACTATCTTGGCAGTTACTAGGTACTGAGAGAATATTTGTTGGATGAAAGAATCAGGTTTGTGACATTAAGGAGTCTAAACGAACCTGTGCAATCTCTCTAGTTGGGGGTGGAAAGAGTATTTTGGTTCCACTAAAAGCAATACACAGACATTGGGATAGTTATGGGTGTATTTTAAGTAGTCTGCCATTCAAATGTGTGTCCTTTTTATAAGTTTTATAAGTTCATAAGTGTTTAACAACACCGCTCTTTCTCAGCAGATATATTAAGAAGGAAAGTGTCACCTTTTTAAAATAACTTGAACTAAAGCTATGCTTCAGACAGAAATTTGACTTGTTGCAATTATATTTTCTGAAACGACTTTAAGAAAATTTTGTTTGCATCTCAAGTCACTGTCAATTTAGAGTTCTTAACCCTCTTCTTTGAAGTTTCAATAATTATAGAGGGAAAAGATCTCAACAGCAAAAACAATGATCAAAAGAAAATGGATTCAAGGACTTTTGCCAGATTAGTGTTCAAAATACAAATATATTGCTGTTCACTTCAAAAAAAAAAGATGCTCAGTAGAAGCCAGTATGAATTTACTGTATAAAGGCAAAATTTAGCCTCTGCTGTTGCTGATTACTATCAGATTAATAGGCTAAAGTTGGTTGTTTAAATACATAAAAATACTTTGACAAGGAAATTGATTCAGTCGTTATGCATAGACATAGCTGTTATTTCCACTCAGCTAAGGGCATTGTTCTCTCTCTGCATATATTTTGAAAGATTGGAAATGTAGGTTCTAATAATATGATGGAACAAAGCGCATGGTGGGAGCAGATGGTGGAATTTTAACAGATGACATGGAGAAAGTAGAGTAATTCAACTTTTATTTTGCTAATATATTTTCTATCAAAGAGGGTTATCTTTAAACACCATGAAACAGGATGTTCTTGATTAAGAGGAAGCTGAAGACCAAGAAATGAGAAAAAAAATAATGCAATATGCTTTTAACGAGCTGAAAATCTTTTGGCTCAGAGTTATATCCTTATGAATTCAATAACAATTGAGGTCATAGAACCATAGTGTACCTTCCTTTATTAATAAGCTGACATCTCACTACAATTATGATGTGCTAGTCACTGTTCTCAGCATAAGGATATTATCTTATTTGGTTCTCACAACAGCCCTATGTGGTAATTTTGTTAGCTTCTTTTAGTGATAAAGGTATTGAACCATAGAGAAGTTGACTTTACTAGGGTCATGCATCAATCAAGTGGAGGAACTAGGATTCAAACCCAGGTACTTCAGTATCAGTATCCATGGGTTAAAGCCCATGCCATGCTTGCCAAACTGAAACAGAGGCATTCTAAAACACTGAAGGCAGGAAAGGGGTTTTTAATTTTCAAGATAGAAGACTAGGTATATTCAAGAATCACTACAAAACAAGATTAATTGATCTAGAGTCAAATTATAGAATTTTTTGCAGAATAATGTTTTCTTTTTAAATTATTAAAATATAGTTGACACCATGTTATGTTGGTTTCAGGTGTACAGCATTGTGACTTGATAAGTCTATGCGTTATATTATGCTCACCACAAGTGTAGGTGCCATCTGTCATCATAAAATGCTATTACAATACCATTAACTATATTTCCTAGGCTGTACCTTTCATCTCTGTGAATTACTCATTCTGTAACTGGAAGCCCGACCTCCCTCTCCTCTTCAATCCTTTTCATCCATCTACCACACTCTCCTCTTGGCAGTCATCAGTTTGTTGTCTGTATTTATGGATATGTTTCTGCTTTTTGTTTGTTTCTTTGTTTTCTTCCTTTTTTAGATTCCACACATGTTTTATTTTTTAGGTTCCACATAAGAGTGAAACCATATGGTATTTGTCTTTCTCTGACTTATTTTACTTAGCATACATAATACTCTCTAGGTCTATCCATGTTGTTGCAAAAGAATGCAAGATCTCATTCTTTTTTTATGGCTCAGCAGTACTCCATTGTGTATACATTACACACACACACACACACACGCAGCATCTTTGTCCATTTATCTGTCGATGGAGGTTTGAGTTGTTTCCATATCTTGGTTAATGCAAATAATTGCTGCAGCAAACATTAGGGTGCCTGCATTTCTGTTTTTGAGTTGATGTTTTTGGTTTTTTTTTTGTTTTGTTTTTGTTTTTTTTTTTGGTAAATACCCAGTAGTGGAATTACTAGATTATATTGTAGTTTAATTTTTTAATTTTTTGAGAAACCTCCATACTGTTTTCCACAGTGGCTATATACCATATTACATTCCCACCCCTAATGCACAAAGATTCCATTTTCTCCACATCTTTGACAACGCTTGTTACTTTTTTTTATTATTCTAGTTATTCTAACAGGTGTAAGATAATATTTCATTGTGGTTTTGATTTACATTTCCTTGATGAGTAGTACTGTTGAGCATCCTTTCATGTGTCTGTTGGCTATCTGTATGTCTTCTTTGGAAAAAAGTCTATTCATGTCCTCTGTTCTTTTTCTAGCTCTGTTAGGTGTAAGGTTAGGTTGTTTATTTGACATTTTCTTTCTTTCTGAGGTAGGCCAGTATTGCTATAAACTTTCTTCTTAGAACTGCTTTTGCTGTATCCCAAAGGTTTTGGACCATTGTGTTTTTATTTTCATTTGTCTCCATGTATTTTTTTATTTCCTCTTTGATTTCTTGGTTGACCATTCATTGTTTAGTAGAATGTTATTTAACCTCCATGTTTTGGTGTTCTTTGCAGATTTTTTCCTTGTGCTTGATTTCTAGTTTCATAGCATTGTGGTTGGAAGAGTTATATGGTATGACTTCACTCTTTTTGAATTTGTAGAGACTTGTTTTGTTGCCTAATATCTCATCTATTCTGGAGAACCTTCCATTTGAACTTGAGAAAAATTGTTTTCTGCTGTTTTAGAATGAAATGTTCTGAATATAACTGTTAGATCCCTCTGGTCAAATGTTTCATTCAAAGCCACTGTTTCCCTTTTGATTGTCTGTTTGGATATCTCTTGGTTGATGGGAGTGGGCTGTTAAAGTCCTCCATTATTGTATTACTACCAATTACTTCCTTTATGTTTGTTAATAGCTACTTTACATATTTGGGTACTCCCATGTTGGGTGCATAAATATTTACAATTGTTATCTTCTTGTTGGATTGTTCTCTTTATGAATATAGTGTCCTTTTTTTGACTTTTGTTATACTTTGTTTTAAAGTATGTTTTTTCTGATGTAAATATTGCTATCCCAGCTTCCTTTTCACTTCTATTCCAAAGTTTTCCCATTCCTTCACTTTCAGTCTGCATGTGTCTTTAGGTCTGAAATGAGCCTCTTGTAGGCAGCATGTATATTGGTCTTATGTTTTTACTCATTCTGTCACTTTGTATCTTTTGATTAGAGTGTTGAGTCCATTTACATTCAAAGTAATTATTGATTGGTATGCATTTATTGCCATTTTGTTACTTGTTTTATGTGATGTTTTTGTAGTTCTCTTTTCTATTCTCTTGCTCTCTCATGATTTGCTGACTTTCATTAGTAATATACTTGAATTCTTTTCTCTCTATCCCTCTCTCTCTTTTGCATATCTATTACTGTTTTCTGATTTGTGGTTACCATTAGGTTTATATATAGCATTTTATGCATATGGGGTCTATATTAAGTTGATGGTTGCCTAAGTTTGAACCCATTCTAAAAGCACTAAATTTTTACTCGCCCCCTCACATTTTAAGTATATGGTGTCATACTTTACATCCTTTTATTTTGTGAATCCCTTCACTGATCTTTATAGATATACTTATTTTTACTGCTTTTGAGCTTTCTACTTTTTTTACTCCTGGTTATGGTCTTCCCTTTCCATTCAAAGAGTCTCCTCTAACATTTTTTTGTAAGGTTGGTTTAGTGGTGATAAATTCCTTTAACTTTCATTTGTCTAGGAAACTGTTTATTTCTCCTTCTATTCTGAATGATAGCCTTGCTGGATAGAGCATTTGGTTGCAGGGTGTTTTTGTTTTTGTTTTTTGTTCATTTGTTTGTTTTTCCTTTCAGCACTTTGAATGTATCATGCCACTCTCTTCTGATCTGCAGTTTTTGCTGAAAAATCAGCTGAAAGCCCTATGGCATTTCCCTTGTATAACTGTTTTCTTTTCTCTGCTGTTTTTAAAATTCTTTCTTAAATCTCTACATTTTAGTCTTTTTAATAACTATGTGTCTTGATGTGGACTTCCTTAAGTTGATTTTGTTGGGGACTATCTTTGCTTTCTGGATCTGGATTTCTGTTTTCTTCCTCTGATTTGGGAAGTTTCCAGCTATTATTTCTTCAACTAAATTTTCTGCCTCTTTTTTCTCTCTCTTTTTCTGGGATCCTTATAATGTAAATATTATTATGCTTGATGGTATTGCTGAGTTCCCTAAGTCTATTTTCATTTTTTTTTCTTCTCTCTCTGGTTTAGTTTGATTGTTTTCCATTATTCTTTTAGGTTGCTGGAGTCTACTATTTATTCCATTTAGTCTATCTTTAATTTATATATTGAGTTCTTCATCTCTAATTGGTTCTTTTCATGTTTTTTTTTCCTCTTTGTTAAAGTTCTCACTGAGATCCTTCACTCTTTTCTCTAGTCCAGTGAATATCTTTATGGCCACTACTTTAAGTTCTGTACTAGCCATATGGTTTATTTCTACTTCATTTAGATCTCTTGCTGTGATTTTGTCCCATTCCTTCATTTGGGATGTATTCCCCTATCTCCTCATTTTGTTTAACTCTCTGTATGTTTCTATGTGTTAGTAAATTCAGCTACATCTGCTGTTGAAAGTAGCAACCTTATGAAGAAATGGTCTTGTAGTACCCTGCTGTGGAATATCTCCTATTCACCAGAACCTCATGCTTCAGGGTTGTCTTCTCTGTGTCTTGCCTGCCCTCTGCAATTGTGGCTGAGCTGTGTTTGCCTTCGGCACAGTTGTCTGTGATGGCTCTCTTTATCTATTATTGGCAGTGTTTGTTTCCTGTGTTTTTAGTGGGGCAATCTATAGCTGTATTGGGCTTAAGTTGAGTAAGACTAGGCATTTACCAGAGATGCAGTAGCCTTATACTACAGAAGAATGCAGGGGCGGAGTACATGGTACCATCAAGGACTGCACCAGGAGAGGACCTACAGCTACTGGGACTGAGGCAGGGGAAGTTGTGGAGGGTGGATCCATAGAGGTGCCTAGTGGTGGGAGGTATGGTGTTAGCACAGGTTGTTCAGTTAGCTGTTGGAAGAGACCTGGAGCTGAGGCCTAACTTGAGGAGGAGTGTCTGGAGGAGAATATAGGTTGGGATGCACTGTTAGCAAATTAGATAATGACACCTAGTTCCCCCAGGTGTCTCTGTGTTTATGCTGGAGCCTGGCAGAGGGAAATGGCACCTACCAGTAGGGAGCTACTTTTTTATTAATACCAATTGTATATTTCTCAGTAGTGTGTCACAGGGAATACTTGGTTGCTTCCTATTGTTGATGGTTATTTTCCACTGATCATTTCTAATAATGCATTCCATGAAGATTGCTTTTTGTCCCCAAGACCAATTTTGTTTTTTTCAGTAAAGAGACATTCAATTTACTGTGGTTTTTTTTTTTTCCCTCTCTTGCTCATTATTCCACGGAGAAAAATCTTTACAAAGCTTGCATAAAGAATGGGGATTAAATGCAATTGCTTATATTTTGTATTTAGCCACTTCATTCTTTATGCTTGCTAGCCTCATTGTTTTTCATTCCAGAGAGCTGGTGGAGTCTAACATAGCTTTCCTCCTCTCCAGAGTGCATAAAAAGGCTTATCTGATCACCTTACCTACTCAGCTAGCTGGAACCACCCTTCCTCTGAGGTATGGATTACCTGTAACCACTTATCACCCTTATCATTATGGTATGCATTTTTATGTAAATATTTTCCCTCTTCTCTCAAAGTTAAGCTTCTTGGGAATAGGGGCTTATATTCCTTTCCCTCCCATCTCCCTTGGCTACTGGCACTTTAGCAGACTGAAGTGCTGTGGTGTTATCATACTGAAGCTACTGGGCAATGAACAAATGGGTATTTACTTTTTTTAGCTTATTCTTTCTTGACACAGGTCAGTAGCTTGGTGCCAGAACACAATGCAGGCAAAGCAGTGTTATAGAGGGCCAAAATAACATGCCTGTTGGTATGGAGAAGTAGAAAGGCCTCATAGCCTTCAAATTATCTTCCATGGATACAATTTCACTAGTATAGTCTAGTTTTGTCTTTCTCCGAATGTGAGCATATATCAAAATAATCTGGAGGGTCTGTTACAGCACACATTGGTAGGTCCCATTGTCAGAACTTTTGGTTCAGTAGATATGGAGTGAGACCCAAGAATTTGCCCTTCTAGTTCCTAAGCATTCAGATGGTCCAGGAATCACACTTTGAGAACCAATGCTCTGTATTAGCTTTAGATGAGTGTTATAAGTTTCATGTTAGCCTTTTCTGATTAGGATCTGTAACTGCAACCCTTTTGTGTATTATCAGTTGATAAAGAATACATGTAAAATACCAATTACAAGATGTGCTACCCAGCAGATGTCCAGTGAATTGAAGCTTTATCATTGCTAATAAGATCTGGCATCCAGATTTTAGTATGCATTTCTTGCCCAGAGATTTGTTAAATCCCACCCTTCTCCTGTAGGTAGATTAATTAATGAATTATTGCCCTCATGGAAGCTTTTTAGTGTATTGAGGAAAAAGAATAATAAGTAGGCAATTATAAAATTTAAGACATAGTTTTTATCTCTGTAATGGAGCATGATCTATGATCTTGGGCATGCTCCTCAGTTTTTTTTATGTCTGTGATGTAGTGATCATGATAAAACTTGGGGCGCATGGGTGGCTCAGTGGGTTAAAGCCTCTGTCTTCAGGTCAGATCATGATCTGAGCATCCTGGGATCAAGCCCCGCATTGGGCTCTCTGCTCAGCGGGAAGCCTGCTTCCCCCTCTCTCTCTGCCTACCTCTCTGCTCTCTGCCTATTGTGATCTCTCTCCTCTCTGTCAAGTAAATCAATAAAATCTTTTAAAAAAACCTCACATAGCTGCCGTGAATTAAGTGAAGTATTATAAGTGCCTTGTATACTATCAAGTGCTACTTAGATATGACGTACAAATAAAAAAAAAAGAATGTATATATAGGAGAGAGCATGATAGAACGAAAAAGATTCTTGTAAGTCATTATAGTAATGACTTATAGGCACATTTCAAGCACATCCAATACCTATGTATACTTGTTACTCAAGTTATTATACACAGCACATGAGCCTCCCTCCTTAATTGTAAGAATTTATTTTGTAATTATTGTATTATCAAGGGCATTGGTGACAGTCTGTCTTTTGATTGTAGCTTAGGAACTTAGAATAATCAGGCACTTGTAGACTTATTCATTCAAGGGGTTATATATTGAAAATCTGAAGGTGAGACTGAATAAAAGAAATAATCTTTTGATATATGGAAGAGATGATTTGACAATTTTTTTTTCTATTTATTTTCTAGAAGACTTGGTGAACTTGTGTGAAGAGATATATATTTACTTTTCACATAAGAAGCAAAATCCAGTTCAAGGACAGTTTCTTTAGAGGGAAATTATTTTTAAGCTTATATAATCCTCATGATGACCACTTTTCTTTTAACCTCTTTCTAAGGTGCTTATGTATTAAGGCATATGAGTAAGCATTTTGGTGAGCTACAGTTACTTATGAAATTATCTCCATCACCATTACTATTAACGAATAGGTGACTCTTTCATTACCCTGGGTTTATGTATCCTATTTCAAATTTGAGTTTCTTTTGTCTTTTTCCTCACTATTGTTTTATCTTTTTTCCCCCTTTTTGTATGGCATCTTTTGGCATGGAAGGGACTAAAAAGAAGCAAGATGCAATGCGCATTCATTTGATTGGGGGTGAAGGATGGGAGTTCTGCTTCTGAGTCTGCCAATCTGTCCCTTGGACCGGTCTTTGAAAATTTTAGCACACTGGGCTCCATGTCCATGAATTTGGGACCATGAACCAAGTTTATTCTTCCTGGAAAAGAAAAGTTGAGGGATAGCTGAATGTAGCTAATTAAATTTATGAACTTTTTGAACTAGAAGGTAATAGCTACTTGCTTTTTACATAAGCCATAAATGGGTCAAGAAGAATTAGTTAGCAGTAAGATAATAAATACAAAGACAAATGCTCTGGTGGTGGAAGTTAATACAAATCAGAGGGGGATTTTGAATAGAAGGAGTATCTCATAGATTCTTTAAAACTAGAACAGGCTTTCCTTTCATCCCTATCATATTTTTCCTTTTTACTTTGGCTATGGAAAGTTTATCAAGGTTAAAAATTTAGCCTGTGCATCTCCCCCAGGCTGTAGGCTTTGGAACCAGGGGTTCTGAGTTTGAACTAAATTGCACCACTTAATAGCTCAGTTTTTCACCTATAAAATGGAGATGAAGGTTTTTAACGTGTAAGCATATTTGTAGTGCGTATCATTCAGGGTACTCCAGAGAAACAGATCCAATAAAGATTTATTTTAAGGAACTGACTCATGCATTTGTAGAGGCTGGCAAGTCTAAAATCTGTAGGGCAGGCCAGCAGGCTGGAAACTTATGCAGAAGTTGGTTTTGCAAACGGGAGACAAAATTCATTTCTTGGGAAATCTTAGTTTTTGCTCTCAGGGCTTTCAACTGATTGGATGAGGCCCACCCATATTAATCAAGGGTAATATTTTTTACTTAAAGTCAACTGATAGTAGATATTAACCACATCTGCCAGGTATTTTTACAGCACCATCTAGATCAGTGCTAGACTAAATGACTGACTTCTGTGGCCTAGCCACATTGACTCATAAAACTAATTATCACACAGTTGTCATATTAATAATAGCTAATATATACTTATTCTGAGCTAAGCGTTTACGTGGATTACTTTACTTGGTTCTGATAAACAGTATAGGAGATTTTACTATCTTAGAAATGGTAAAACTTGCCACTGTCCCACTGAAGATTGCACAAACATGAGAGTCATGTCCGGGTCAACTAGAGTTCTGTCACAAATGTTTTCCCATTCAAATTGGAAAAGACAATGTTTTCCTCTGCCATCTCAATGCTCAGGCTGTACCAATATGTTGGTGGCCATGTCCCCCATGCCATGTAGCAGGCTGATTGAAGAACATGAGGCCAACATGCTCAGAGAAACAATGATGACAGCCAGAGAAAGGTAACCACGAATGGTACAAGAGGTCTCTTCTCCCCTACAATTTGACCTTATTAACTAATTGTTGCTTTTCTTTCCTTAAGCAACTTTCAGTTAGATGTTCGGCACATGCTATCAGAGTCCCTCGTGATACTGCTACGTTACTATCAAAGTGACACATAACAAACAGCCATTAGATCGCAGTAATTTAAGCCACAAGTTTTATTTCTTGCTCACATTCTGGGCTCGTTCGGGGCCGTGGGAAGTTCTGGTCTCCGTCATCTTCACTCAAAAACTTCTGCTTTCTGAAATATGGCTGGCCACCACAGCAGAGGGACAGGAAGATGGCAGTTGTGTACCTGTTCTTAGAGGCCCAGAAGTGACATAAATCACTTCTGCTCCTATTTCATTGTCCAAAGCAAATCACATAGCCACCCCACAATGCAAGGAACTGGGAAGGTGTAATCCTATCACATCCAGAAGCCAAAACCAGGAAAATTGATGAATGTTCTTAATAAATACCGAATGGAAAAAAAAAATACTGAATGGTTTGTATAACTTCAAACTCATGTAAAACACATTAGATAGTTTCGTTGGTAAAAGAGCTGAAGGGAATATAAATCCTGATTTCAAAATTAACAATTTTTTTTCTTTTTTCTTTTGCAATGAGTTTTATTTCTTATCTACAAAATATTTTTCTTCCATGAGGTCATGAAGATCTTTTATATTTTCTTCTAATAGCTTTTTTTTTCTCCCCAAATATGTTTATTTTAATTTTTCAGTGTTACAAGATTGATTGTTCATGCACCACACCCAGTGCTCCATGCAATACGTGCCCTCCTCAATACCCACCACCAGGCTCACCCACCTCCTCCCCTCC